>CM044005.1:95288266-95835766 GCA_024085815.1 Flaveria linearis | reverse complement strand
AAAGTAGAAGCTCTTGAAATGGATGAAAAATCAAGAAACAAGAGTGTGAGAACTCATGTCTCACCTTATCACTTCAAAGAAACCAAAAATGCTGGAAGTGCATTTATCTCAACTAATGATGGTGATTACTCTTGTACTTTGATTGATGATGAAGAGGAAGTCAGTTTCTATGCCTCTAAACCCTCTAAGAAATCATCTCAAAGTAAGAACCAAAAGGAAAAAGGAAGATCTGCTGAGAAAAGAGATACAACTACAGCAACTGCAAAATCTTCTCAATAAAACAATCAATCAGAACCAATTACTGTGATATTGGATTTTGATGAACAAAAAGCAGCCTTTGCAGCTTTTAGTTCTAGCTTTCAAGCATATCTAGGAAGCTCACTAACATCAGCAAACATTTGCCAACAAGACTTGGAAGAACTACCTCCTGATGTAGTGGAAGAGATGGATCTACAATGACAGATGGCAATGATTGCTTACAGAGCTAAGCAATATCTGAGGAGAAACAAGAATCTGGCTGCAGCTAGTAAAACATCAAAGATTGGTGTTGACAAGTCCAAAGTCAGATGTTTCAAGTACAATCTCTATGGACACTTCTCTAGAGAATGCAATCAACAATCATCTCAGCAGCATCAGCAGCAGCAGCAGCATCAGCAGCAGCACCATCAGCAGCATAAGTAGTATCATCATCAGCAACCAACCTCTCAAAAATCTCTGCTCAGACAACCTCAGCTGACAAATACATCCCCACCAGCCACAAATGAATCAGCAGGACCAAGTAATTCAAAGGAGTCTGGACTGATCATACTTCAAGATGGAACATGTGACTGGAGTATGTATGAGAAGGAAGTCTTGGAAGAGAATCAAGCATTGATGGCTCATATGAAAAACAAAGTTCCTCCAATGGCCAGAGAGGTAAGGGAAAGGTTTTTTTCATCAACATGTGTTGAGGAAGTTGAACGTTATAGAGTCCATGCTCAACAGTTGGCTGACAAAGTAAAAGAAACAATGATTTTAAATGAATCCCATTTAAGAGAACATAAATTATATCAAATCAAAATTAGTTCTTTGCAAAAGGATTTAGAAAAATATGTTTCTAAAAATTACAGCCTTAAAGCCCAAGTTGAGCATCTGACCACTTTCTTAACCAAATCCATGGCTGATCATGCATCTACTGAAGTGAAACTTTAGAAGTTTCAACTATCATCTCAGCAATATGAGAAGTTGTTAAACTCTCATATTGAATCAAAGAATAGGTATGGGTTGGGTTATAATGCTGTTGCACCACCTATTAATGATAATTACACAACTCTACCTGAAACAATGACAAACACTTTGTCAAATCATTTTGTGCTAAGCACCAAAATTGACATAAAAACAAGTAAAATAAATATCAACAATGAAGCTGAGATGAGTGAAAATGAATCTACCGAATCAGAATCACTGAAACATATTGACTCAGATTTTGATTATGATAAATGTGATGACTTGGATGATTCTGATGAACATGATACTAATCAACTGAACATTGGTAAGAATGTTCAAGTTAAAACTGGTCCTCCACAAGTTCTTAAAGAATCAAAGCTGCAATATCCTCCAAAGCAACAAAACATGCTAAAGACTATTTGTAAGAGGATTGCTGAACTGAATGAAGGAGTTCAAGAACTGAACCTTCACAAAGTTGATCTCTGTGGATGAAGTAAGGAAGTACCTTTATCACATTCAGATAAAGGTAAGAAGCAACAAACTTCAACCAAGCACAAGAAACATTCAAGTGTTGAAGATCTGCAGAAGTAAAAATCTGATGAGTCCGTAGAACATCTGCGGAAGGCAAACTCTTCCTTAGATGTCTTGGTCTTCCGTAGAAGTGTTGTTCTTCCGTAGGAACTCTGTCTTCCATAGAAGTCTTCACTTCATGCAATCCTTGATCATCCGCAGGAATCTTCACTTGTGATGTGGTCTTGTAAGAAACATATCTACGGATTAACAATGTTCATCCGTAGATGTTTCTTACACTTGGTCAATTTCAGGAATCCTACCAAGTATATTGATTTTGCCTGTCAACAATCACAATGCAACATACATATATATGGGTTAACCTATAGATTCAATGCATATATATATATATATATACTTGACAGTTACAATTATTAATTACAAGACTTGATTAAAGTTCTAAGCCTATACAAAATGATCTAGACCTATACTATCTAGATCCAACAATACTCCCCCTTAGGCTTAGCTCCTTGTAATCAGCCGTAATATTGATTCTAAACTTCCGCGGGAGCCTTGTCTTCCGCAGGAGTTTTGCTCTTCCGTAGAAGTCCTCATTTCATGCAATCCTTGATCACACAATTGGTATCAGAGCTAGAGTTGTGGATTCATATTGATTTTGATGAGATTTCTTGGTTAGATTGCTAAAAACATTGAAGATATGAAGAAGGCTATCAAACAACCAGCGTGTAATACGGCTGCCATGTGCTCTATTAAATAAATGAAGTTAATTATCAAATGAGGATGATGAAAGTCAAGAAAAGCGACGGCTCCATGTGCTCATGTGAAGACAAATTCAACCCACTGAAGCTTTTAATTAAAGAAATGAAAGGCTAATCCATATGCGAGGTATTTAATGTAGCTGTGATTAATTATTCACTTGAAGACAAATTCAACCGAATGAATGCAGCCGATTAGAGTTGGCTGCGAATGAAGGCTGCCAAAATCGAATGGTGGCTGCCGAAACATTAAAGGCTGCCGTGTGCAACTCACTTGGTTAAGGCTGCCGTTTTTGTGATTAAGGATGTCTAATTAGGGCTGTTCTAATTAGGGTTCATCAGCCAAAACAACAATTTGCAACCTAGTGTTGCAAATGGGCTCGAGAACTCCATTGAATTTGTTCCTTGGGCTCTATCATTAAACAAAACAAAAACAATTGGACTTGGGCTTCATCATTAAACAAAAACAACAATTGAAGATTGGGCTCAAGTGTTGAAGATTGGGCTTATGTACAACAAAACAAAATTGGGCTTCGTATTCGGGCTCTCATTAACAAAAACAATAGGGACATCAAGTTACAAAATATAGTTGTACCAAATTTTTGAAGACCACGCTTCCGCATCAACAACATATTTCTCGACTTTGGATAACTATTCAACAAAAACAAGATGAAGCTTCAATTCACATTGGAAATCTACAATTTAGGGGGAGTATTGTTGGGTATTCTACCTTGAAAAAAATTGAAGATTTCAATAGTATTGAAGTTGAAGACTTGAAGCACGAAATCAACAAAATATTAGTCTAGGGTTTATATTGTAATTATTTGTAAGGCTAGACTAGTATATATTTTAGCACATATCATCCTTGTAAAGGGTGACTAATTCACCACATGTTAGGGTGAATTACGGTTTCTCACCAACAACAATATATCATCATCCCTCATGGATGATGATTTCAACATTATATCATCATTCTTTTGAATGATGATTTTAACAATATATCAATAACATCAAGCATTCATCATCATTGTATGAGTTCTTCACCTTCATCAACATCAATATTTATATATGTTAGCATCTAATCATTCGATTCTTGTTATCATCAATATGAATCCTAAGATCCAAGCTCATGTTCACGTTCAAAACATGAACACACATATGTATATATATGTATACATATATATGTATATATATATATGTCTATATATATGTATATATATGAGTATATATATATGTGTATATACATGTATATATGTGTGTGTATATATATATGTGTATATATATGTATATATATGTGTGTATATATATATATATGTGTATATATATGTATATATGTGTGTGTGTATATATATATGTGTATATATATGTATATATGTGTGTGTGTGCATATATATATATATGTATGTATATATATATATATATGTATGTATGTATATATATATATATGTATGTATGTATATATATATATGTATGTATATATATATATATATATATGTATGTATGTATATATATATATGTGTGTATATATATATATATATCTTTTTACTCTAATAAAAGAGTAACTTGAGATGTCACGTGGCAGCACTACAAACATCCTCACCAAAATTTTCCCGCCTCTACCTCTTCATAAATAATTACCTTCATTACTAATAATACTATTTAACATTTTTTATATTTAATAAACTAAACAAAGATCTGTTTATTAATGTTATTTCTAAATAAACAAAATTTTATAGCATTCTTTTTTAAAAATATGAAATATTTTTTTAAAAATTCAATTATTAAAAAAAATAATTAAATTTCAGAGTTATAATAAGGAAAATTTAATAATGACATTTTTATACGGTTTGTTTTAGAATAAAATATTTATTTTTTTTGAAAAAATCTAAAAACAAAATTTTAAAAAGTTGATGTCATTGTTTTATTAGTTATAGTCAGTCATATCATATATTAGAATATTATTTTATAATTAATAAATTTTATATATTAATATTTTATTTATTCAACTAGTGTAATACACGGGTTTATTAAATCTAGTATATGTGTGTGTGTATATATATATATGTGTGTGTGTGTATGTGTTAACTTAAGACAAAATGGTATTTGGGCTCGATTAATAATCGTAGAAATTACCAATCACAAAAAATACCATCACAAACGTATGGTGAGTATCCATCACAAAATATACGATATCATAAAAAAATTAACCTTCAATGCATTATTGGTGCATTTTCATCTCCAGTAGAACCCATCCAAAGTGTTACTTTATTTCTATTATATTAGATCTCCATTTTCAGCGGAGCATTCTTTGTGGCTTTTTCTTCCAATCATCAAATCTAGACATAAGAAATATATATAAATAGTCCAGTCACACAAATCATATAGTTATAATTAAAAGCAAACTTACCATTTTCTAATTCTCCGAATTCTCTACTAAATCTTCAAGTGGTAGACCGTAGATATAAGACTCTTGTAAATCTGTTAGTGTTGACCTTATCCAATCTTGTGAACAAATCAACGACTTGGCGGTGTTTGAAGTAAGAGAGCTTCTATATTTATCAATCACCCTACCACCGATACTAAATGTCCACTCCAATGTAACGGTTAAGATTGGAACTCCCAAAACATGTATAGCAACTTGTGAAAGAATATAGAATTTAACCGACTTTAGTTTCCACAAACCTAAAACATCAAAGTTATCATCCATTTTTATTCTTTTCTCGGTCCCATCACGCAAGTATATATCTACTTCAAAGTTATCAACATCTTGTCCACATACTTCTTCCAAATATATTAAATAACCATCATCTAAATCAAGATATTCATCATCAACCAAACTAGAAGAATACATTGTACTTTTTCGCTCATTTGCCTTTTCAATCTTCGTTTTATAATCATTAAACAACTCAAACAATGCATCTTTCACTTGATGCTTTATCACCTTAATTCTATCTGTATCCTTCACCATAAATATTCTACGTTTATTTTTAATTTCCGCTCATTTGCCTTTTCCGCTCATTTGCCAAATCAATATTTAAATAGGTAGGAATTTGAGACACTTGCTTTTTCTTTTGATTTTTGAATTCAACATGAGCATTATTTAGTTGTACTTAAAAAAATTTTCTTTATGATTTGTTTAAAATTGTTATGTTTAAGTGTTTAATCGAGCTAATTAAATATATAATCGCTAGATCCCATCCAAATTCTCGCTCAACAATTTGTGCATGTATGCAGACGACATAATGCAACCCCTTAATATGATTAGGGTTTTGACACCACAGCTTTGTTGTTCTTGGTAGTCACATTGCAAAAGTAAAGACTTGAATCTAATCGCTAACAAGAATGTGATTGTGTTTGTTTATTGTTTTTTGTATTGATGTTTGATACAAACCTAATGATTTTGAGTTGAACAATTAAAGCACTTTTTTCTATAATTTGATGTTTTTATTAAAGTCTATGCATAAGAGGAACTTGAAGTGCAAAGGGTTATTGATTGATTCTAGGTATATTGTGCAATTTTCTAGAAGAAAGAAGATGGATATCCAATCTTACTATAGTTCGCTTCCAGATAGCCAAAACATTTCAGATTGTTTTACCATAATATTTTTTTTATTTTTACAGTTCCGGCTCGATATATGTTACATTCGCCGGAGTCCAAATTAACTTATCCTGTTTTGTTTTGTTTTAATCTGTTTTGTTTTGTTTTGTTTTATTTTGTCTTGTCTTTTCTCTAAATCTTCTTTTACCTAATTTTGAGTTTTGAAGCTTTGATTGCTCATAACCTCATCACTCACGCCCACTATGAGTTTGTTTACATGGTATGTTTAAATGATTATGGTTTGCAATATATGTTATTCTTCTTAATACATTTAGTTATTTAATTTTAAAACCACTTGTGTGAGAGTAGAATGAAGAAATAATTGATCATAATTAATAGGAAAATGTTCAAATACAAAGTCTTCTAAAACTAAAAAGTGTAAGAGGATTTAAGATTTTGAAACGTGTCCTTTTGATCAAAATTAGGTTGGGGGCAAAATTGGTAATATTCTCCGTTCTCAAGTTCCATCTTCTTTTAATATTCATAACTTTTACATATAATATTAGTTTTTAAATAAATTACATCATAAAAACAAGAATATTTTAATTTTTAAAACGTATATAGTGTTGATATAAAAAAATAAAGTTTTTTAACTCCTTGTGTAATTTTTTAGATCATTGTGTAATCTTCGAATTAATGAAGACATAATTATATTATGATAAATACATAATAAACTTGAAACATAAAAATTTTACATTTCTTATTATTGTGTTATTTGAAAATCATCATTTTAAAAAACACAATGCATAACACAATGGTCAACATTAGACATAATGGGTAACATAATGACCAGCACTATACTCGATGATTAGCAATATACATTTATGAGCTGCTTTGACGAGAATTACAAAATGACATGATCAGCATTATATAATTAACTGAGAAACATAAAAAATTACATTTTTAGCATTATGTTATTTGAAAATCATAATTTTAAAAAAATATAATGCATAACATAATAGTCAACATTAGGCACAATGAGTAACACAATGACAAACACTAGACTTGATAATTAGCAATAGACGCAATGAATTGATTGACAAGGATTATACAATAACCTGATCAGTATTACACAATAAACTGGAAAAAACATAAGAAAATACATTTTCAGCATTATGTTATTTGAAAATCAGCATTTTAAAAGGTACAATGGTTAACATTAGACACAATGGGTCACACAATAACTAGCACTAGACTCGATTATTAGCAATAGATATAATGAGCTGCTTGATGAGCATTATACAATAACCTGATCAGGATTAAACAATGGATTGAAAATGAAAATATTACATTTTTAGCATTGTGTTATTTAAAAATCATCATTTTTATTTTTAAAAAACATAAGGCATAACAAAATGGTCAATATTAGCCACATCGATCTGATTAATATTATATAATGACATGATATTACACAATGAGCTAATGATTATTACACAATTACTTGAAAATTCATGAAAAAACTTCATTTTTTATGCATTAAAATTATAGGCGTTTTAAAGAAAAAACGCTTGTTTTTATGGTGTAATTTAAAAAAATAATATTATATGTAAAAGTTACAAGCGTTTAAACAAGGTGGACCTTAAAAATGCAATTAAAACTAAAATATCATTGGCTTACCATTTAAAGTTTTAATTATTTACCACTATGCAATTAGATTTTCTTAGCCCTTAGATCTAAGATCTAATGAATAATAATCTTTCTCACCTTTTTTAGTTTTTCCTCCCTTTTTACAATAGCCCGACCCTAATTAATACGCTTCTTGTATGCTAACACTAATCTTATGTGTAATTTACATTACAAGTTAAGAACATACGATTGTTTTATTAGAGAAAGGTTCAAATATAAACTATTGTAAAACTAAAAAGTGTAAGAAGTAATCTCAACCATCCACCTTCTTAATCAAAGGTTGAGATCAAATTGTAAAGAAATGTTTGTTAGGAGGATATTTTAGTAATAGCCACTTTTGTTGACTTTTTTGCAAGTTCCCCCATTTTTTAAACGTTTAAGTTTTCTATACGACATTATGTTTTTATAAAATTTACACCATAAAAATGGGCATTTTTTATCTTTAAAACAAGTACAGTATTGTTATATAAAAAGATAAAAAAAATTAGCGTTTTAAGCTCATATCTCGTCATTCTGTATTTAGTGCAGTTCATTATGTATTTTTGTTGCTTATTTTGTTGATTTTGAATACTATTGTGTGACATCCGTCACCAAAAAGGTCCGTCATTTAACGTGGATTTCGTTAACTATCCTTAGAACATTTATTTCACTATCTTCATATACTATTCGTGAGGACATCATACTTGCTTGATTTTCTTTTACAATTATGATATCATTGTTTACCACATTAGCACTTAAACGCTTACGAATATCACCACCGACACCGTTAATTATATTATGTTATATAATATAAACATCATTAATAACATCATATTCAAGTTACAAAACAACATTAAATGCTTCCTTATAATTAATATAACGCGCGTATTTACGTCGTTTTCAACCGAAGCAAAATTGGGAACCCGGGGGCTAAGTACAGGGACTAAAAGTGACAATTGCCAAACTAGGGCTGGGTATAAATACCCTTGTATCAGCCCTAGCCTTCACCACTTCTTCATTTTCCTTATCTTCTTCTCCACTTTTCTTCTTCATCCTTGCACCAAAACCGCCCCATCCCGTCTCGTTTTCATCGTTTAGATCACGACTACAGCTTAGACTACACGTTTCCAGCAGGTAGGTGATATTGGTCGTCCGTTTTTGCTCGTTTACTTCTGTGATTTATAGGGTTTCGGGTGCTCGGGTTCAACCCGAGCACAAGCGGTCGGGGGGGTGTGTGTGTTGCCTTTCTGAGTGTGCATTTTACTTAGATATGTTAGATGAGTGTTTCTGGAGGTTCTTGATGTGTGAAACCCGTGCACGGAGTAGCCGAAGGCTACTTCGCACTTCAGCAGTCGCGATCTGCTGCATTGGGCGACTGGGTCTGTCATGCGACTGAGCCGTGCGACTGGGTGAGTCGTGCGACTGAGTCCATGCGATTGGGTGAGTCGTGCGACTGACTCCATGCGATTGAGTAAGTCGTGCGACTGAGCCCATGCGTCTGTGTGTGCCATGCGATTGAGTCAATGCGGATGAATGTGTGCGATTGAGTCCATGCGATTGGGTGTTGTGTGGTACGACTGAATGCTTAGTCACATGAATGGGGATTCAGTCGTGCGAATGAAGCTGATTCGCACGATTGAGAGTTCATTCTTACGAATGGAGTGTCCAGTCGTGCGTCTAGTCCTGTCATGCAATTGGAGTCATTGTGTGTGAATTCTTCCTGTGTGCGGTGTGTGTTGTGTGTGATGTTAAGGTGACATCGACACGGTTGCCATTGCTAATGACGATCCTTAAGATTGACACTATCGAACTTATCAATGTTATATCAAATCCAATCAACTTAACATTCTGCAATTAGTAACAAACGATTCATAACATAAGTGCTTACCAAGTATTTCTCTGACAACAATAACACTTTTACCCAAACATCATCGACAATGGCAACGCTTCTAGTGCTTGGATCTACATAAGATCTATTGCGCGTGTTTGTGTGCAAGTGTTACCCACGACCGAATCGATACGACCCGACCCAACTAAACAATATTATTAACAGCAGGCATATCATTAATGCTTAATATAACTGTCAATAGGTGATTAACCGTTCATACATACATACAAGTTTGGGCAGTTTCATCATACACACTTACCAGTTAACAAGTGAGTTTTGTGGCCCCTTTTTATGCTTATACAATTGTTTCAATCTTTTACAAACATGGGGGAAAAGTATACTCACACGTTCTCAATGCTGTACAACATACCTATAATTTTCATAATTGGGATCAACGTGATACTGTTTTGTGAGTACATATCTGATGCATACATGTTGTTACTATGTGGTTCTTCTTACAACCATTAATTCCGATGTTGGAACCAGCGGATAGGTATTAGTAGTACTACTGGGTTGACACCCTCACCCTTGACAGATGGTTACTTGTGAGTACCATCATACTACCAGGAACGGGCCTTGGGTGAATATATTCCGACAAGTTGCTGTGGGTACATCATTAGGTTTAGTTGTATAAAACTCATGGTATGTGATTTTGCTTGCTTATAACTGTATGCACGGTATTCCACTACAAACACTATACAGCATCAACTACATGTTTACAATTTAAACCTGCGAAGCTCACCAACATTATTGTTGACATTTTTGAGCATATTTTTCAGGTAACAATGAGAACTAAAGATCTAGGAGTGCTGCCTTAGTGGAGACCCTAGGATGCATTTTTGAGACTGAACATACATGATGAACAATTATTTTGTACATTGTTGCAGTCCATCAAACAGTTAACATTCTTTTGGATACTTGTTCCCGAGTTGTGGGAATTACATACAAGAATACAATTTTATGATTATGTGAATCGTTTATGTGAATCAATTACAAGTTTCTATTTATGCTTATGGTTATGTTATCGTGAACATTGACTAAACACGACACAAGTCTCCATTTGTGCCGGGTGTCGTCATGACACGCTTTATCATCAATTACAAACATATTACATCTCTATTGTTAACCATGTGTTATGACGATCCCGTCTCGCTCGCATTCCCGTGTTTTCGCTCTCAGCGGGGGTGTGACAGACTGGTATCAGAGCCATTGGTTATAGAGAATTAGGCAATTCACTTGACCTAGACTATAACCTAGGAACCTTCATGTAGAATGCATGCTAGGACTGGCTTGCATTTGATGTTACATGTATGTTCCTCTATACTTGTTTCTTGTCTCTATACATGATTCTATACGTACATACTTGTTATCTGATCATCCTGAGGAAGACACTATTACTCTTAGTCTTTCTCCATGGGATACCTTATACTAGAACCTTACATTTGTATATGTACTACATCATACCATTAGGTCGGAACACCCAAACTGAAGGGAAACTTCACAGATCACGCGTTGCGTCGATCTCAAATATTAAATCCGACCCTAAGATAGCATGCCTGAGATCCTGAAAGTATGAAGGATAGGCAACTATCGTTAGACAAACTATGCTTATGTGCTTGGAGTTTAATTGCTATCACATACTACTATTGGAATACTATTGGCTCATGGACATGAGGACATTACATGAACCGTGCTTGATGAATGTTGTCAATACTATGATGTTAACTTGGGGTATGTGAAGCTAAGGGTGACCATGCAAGGCAAATTACCATTACGAGTGCACATGTAATTGCAATTTGCAGTGCATGAGAAGTCTGGCTAATCTTACCATGAGGTAACAATCATGAGTATCACAAGTTTTCTATTCTATACCCTAGGGTGATAGGATCATAATTCTAGTAAGACCTTGTTAAGGGTAACAAAACATTACTAACACTTACTATTACCTAGGTCCTGTCCTACTTATAGCCTTATGGTAATTCCAATCAGGACATTGATGTTATTCTCCACGAAACATTCCTCCACTTAGCATTTCAGTAACTAAGGAACTGATTGAATGCTTAGAATGAAAGTGGACTTCAAGAAATGTAGAGGAGTGATGATACTCTCTACACGTACATTATGTTATTCATTGGGATGATGCTAAGGAAAATCGGATGTCAAGTAACCGGTTTAGGCATCATTCTCGGTATATCGTGGATGTGGTGGGAACGTTGCGGGGAACCCTATATATAAGCATCACCGGTATACTAAGAATGTGCTTAAGCTGGGCTACGTGATGGTCCTGATTGACTGAAGAATGGATTGTTAGAACTTCATGAGTGGAATCATACATGTATCTCCAAGTGACTAAGGTTTACATGTTTACTAAAGTTTACATGTTTACTCCTTTTATGATTAGAACAATGCCGCCTCGAAGAGCCACCCGTAGTACAAATCGCGAGGGTGAAACCCCACGAGGCAGAGGTAGAGGAAGGCCACCAAGAACAGGTGGTGCTCCCATCGGTAACAATCAGGGAACTGAAAACCCTGATATAGCTGCTATGATTGCTCAGCAGCTAGCCGCACTGATTCCAACTATAGTGACTCAAGTGAGCGACACTCTTCTGAATCATAATCTCCACAGGGATCATGATACTAATGATCAGCATAATCAAGGAACAGGGGAAGACACTGGGATTGGCGAAACAACTGGTAACGAAACTGGGGTCGATAATACAAGACGGGGATGTTCTTACAAGGAATTTGTGGCCTGCAAACCCCGAGAATTTGATGGGAAAGGTGGGGCGATAGCCCTAACTAGGTGGCTTGAAAAGATGGAGGCAGTGATTGACATCAGTGAGTGCCTCGACAGTCAAAGAATCAAGTATGCCACATGTTCACTGCAGGGCAAGGCATTAACCTGGTGGAACACCCAGGTTCAAGCTAGAGGAAGAGAGTCTGCGATGCGGATGTCATGGGATGAATTCAAAGCTTTGATCACTGAGGAGTACTGCCCCCTCAACGAAATGCAGAAACTGGAGCATGAATTCTGGAATCATTCTATGGTGGGGGCGGGACACGCAGCTTATACTGATCGATTCCATGAACTGGCGAGGCTAGTTCTACATCTTGTGACCCCAGAATCAAAAAGAATTGAGAGGTACATTTGGGGACTTGCGCCTCAAATCCGGGCAATGGTAACAACAGCTGCTCCCCAACGATTCAGAGCGTGATTCTAAAGGCTGGCGCTCTAACGGATGAGATGGTAAGAACAGGAGTATTGGGTAGGGGAGCAGAGAAGAGAAAAGATATTGGAGAAACAAGCCGGTCGAGTGCCGGGAAATCTGATAAAAGGGCCAAGATCACCAGAAATTTCATGGCTGTGACTCAAGGCAAGAGAGAGTATGTTGGGCCGCACCCCAAATGTGACAGGTGCAACTATCATCATCCTCCAGAGATGCAGTGCCGGGTGTGTGTGAACTGTAGGAGCCCGGGGCACCTAGCGAAGGATTGCAGGATTGCGCCAAATCTGGTGGCACCCGTCAATGCGGTTAACCCCGACGGGAATGCCAGAGTATGTTACGAATGTGGAAATTCGGGTCACTACTGGAACATGTGCCCCAAACTGAATAGGGCACCGGGACAACAAGGGAATGATCAGCAGCAAGTGATGGCTATAGCTGGGAATCAAGGCCCGGCTAATCAAGGGAATGTAGCTCGGGGACGTGCATTTGTCATTGGAGCTAACGATGCTCGTCAGGACCCGAATGTTGTCATGGGTACGTATTTGATCAATCACCACTTCGCATCCATATTGTTTGATACTGGAGCAGACAATAGTTTCATATCCTCTGATTTTGCACGCATGTTTGCCTTGAACCCTAGTACACTAGAAACTAGCTTTTCAGTAGAAATGGCCAACGGTAGAATTGTACAGGCTGATGAGATTATTAGGAAGTGCTCCATGATATTGGAAAACCATGCCTTCAACATAGACTTAATACCTTTTGAGCTGGGAAGCTTTGATGTGATTGTGGGGATGGATTGGTTGTCGAAACACGGAGCCGAGATTGTTTGTCGGGAGAAAGAAGTACGAATCCCCATGCCAAACGGGGAGGTACTCAAGATTCAAGGGGAACGACCGGGAAGAACTCTAAAGCTTATTTCTTGCATGAAGACACGTCGATGTTTACGAAAGCAGTGTTACGCGTTTCTGGCCCACGTAGTGGAAAAGAAAGAAGAAGGCAACAAATTGGTAGATATTCCTGTGGTACGAGATTATCCGAATGTATTCCCTGATGACTTGTCAGGTTTGCCTCCTCCACGACAGGTGGAATTTCGTATAGAGTTGGTTCCTGGAGCTACGCCGGTAGCAAAAGCACCGTACCAGTTAGCACCATCCGAAATACAAGAGTTATCTAGCCAATTACAAGAACTACTGCAGAAGGGTTTTATTCGGCCTAGTCATTCACCGTGGGGAGCACCAGTCTTATTTGTCAAAAAGAAGGACGGGTCATTCCGCTTGTGTATCGATTATCGCGAGTTGAACAAGTTGACTGTGAAGAATCGATATCCTCTTCCCAGAATTGATGATTTATTCGATCAGTTGCAAGGGGCGTCATATTTCTCCAAGATTGATCTTCGTTCTGGATATCATCAACTAAGGGTTTTCGAGGATGACATACCGAAGACAGCATTCAGGACTCGTTATGGGCACTATGAGTTCTTAGTCATGCCGTTCGGACTGACTAATGCACCAGCCATGTCCATAGATCTGATGAATCGAGTGTGCAAACCTTACTTGGATAAGTTCGTGATCGTATTCATAGACGATATACTTATCTACTCTCGTTCGAAAGAGGACCACGAGGAACACCTGCGGGCCATACTGAGTCTGTTACAAGAAGAGAAACTTTTTGCTAAACTCTCGAAGTGCGAGTTTTGGCTTCGAGAAGTTAAATTTTGGGGCATGTGGTTAACGAAAATGGGATACATGTAGATCCCGGCAAGATTGAAGCAGTGAAGAAATGGGATGCACCCCAGACACCTTCAGAGATACGGCAATAATTAGGATTGGCCGGATACTATTGTCGCTTCATTGCAAATTTTTCAAAGATTGCTCAACCGTTAACTTTGTTGAATCAGAAAGACAAGAAGTTTAATTGGGGACATGCACAAGAACAAGCATTCCAAACGTTGAAGGAGAAGTTGTGCAACGCACCGATATTGTCCCTCCCAGACGGGACTGATGATTTTGTGGTGTACTGCGATGCTTCACATCAAGGATTGGGTTGCGTGTTAATGCAGAAAGATAAGGTGATTGCCTACGCCTCACGATAACTTAAGGTGCACGAAAAGAGCTATACAACTCATGATTTAGAGTTGGGCGCTGTAGTATTTGCACTTAAGATATGGAGGCACTATCTGTATGGAACCAAATGCATCATCTACACAGATCATAAGAGCCTTCAACACATCCTGAATCAGAAAGAACTCAATATGAGTCAGCGACGTTGGGTGGAATTACTTAGTGACTACGATTGTGAAATCCAGTATCATCCGGGGAAAGCAAATGTGGTGGCTGACGATCTAAGTCGTAAAGAACGTGCGAAACCACTACGTGCTCGAGCTTTGGGGTTGACTATTCAAATGAACTTGAAGGCGCAGATCCAACTTGCACAAAGTGAGGAAATGAAAGAAGAAAACCTTGCGGGAGAAGAATTCCGAGGGTTAGATAAACAGATGATTTGCAAGGATGATGGTATACAGTACTTTATGAACCGTATATGGACACCCAAATGGGGAGACGTTTGTACCCTGATCATGGAGGAAGCACACAAGACACGATATTCTATTCATCCTGGTGCAGACAAGATGTATCATGATCTTAAGGATCTATACTGGTGGCCAGGCATGAAGAAAGACATCGCTATGTACGTAAGCCGATGCTTGACATGTTCGAAAGTTAAGGCTGAACATGAAAAACCATCAGGATTATTACAACAACCTGAAATTCCCGAGTGAAAATGGGAGAACATAGCCATGGATTTCATTACCAAACTCCCTAGAACAAGTAGCGGGCACGACTCGATATGGGTTGTAGTGGATCGGATGACGAAGTCCGCTCATTTCTTACCGATCCGGGAGGATTATAAGATGGAAAAGTTGGCGAGATTGTACATAAAAGAGGTTGTGACATGGCACGGAGTGCCGGTGTCAATCATATCCGACCGCGACAGCCGATTTACTTCACGATTTTGGCAAACACTATAGAAAGCGATGGGCACTCGATTAGATATGAGTACCGCCTATCACCCACAAACAGATGGCCAAAGTGAACGAACAATACAAACATTGGAAGACATGCTCAGAGCTTGTGTAATCGATTTTGGTGGTAGCTGGGACACTCATCTACCATTGATTGAATTCTCTTACAACAACAGCTACCATACAAGCATTGGATGCGCTCCATTTGAAGCATTGTACGGGAGGAAATGTAGATCCCCAGTTTGTTGGGTTGAGATTGGTGAAAGCCAGCTAACAGGCCCAAAGATTATTCAAGAAACAACTGACAAGATTTTCCAAATCAAAGACAGATTGAAAGCTGTAAGAGATCGTCAGAAGAGCTATGCCAACAACCATCGGAAGCCTCTAGAATTCAATGTTGGAGATCACGTTCTACAGGACCGGGTGAAGGGGTTAGCACTTACAACACAACAACACAATGAGGAGAGTGTATTAGAACACTTAACAGATCAAATGGGAAACCGGTTATGATGATGCTAAGAACACAAAAGTAAACTCAGAAAGAAAGAACAAGATAACAACACAAGTGGTTGGTTTTCAAGGATGTTGTATATTGCTTCTCAAATTCAAAGTTACAAGTATTCAGCATGCATACATTACAAGACTTTGAGATACTATATACTACAACCTACAGACGGCCATACTTTGAAGGCCAGCTGGATACATAGATTAGACAACACAATCCATGTAGAGTCAAAAGGAAAGATTGCCTTATGGCTAGTGACTATGACATACCATAGCTCACATCCTAATGTATTACAAAAAGGATAAAAGTACATAAAGTAGAAAGGTTTGACCCAAGACCTCAATGTACAGTTTTCCTAAAGCATGGACCTTTCCACCAACTCATATAAGTTGGTGACCAACCAGAGTGGGCAGCGGCAAAGTGGTTCAGCTTTCCAGAAAAAGTACATCAGATAAAAGCATGTATGATAAAAGTCTTTGGAAGAATCTATCTTGGTTTCTTGGCTTCGGAGGACTTTGTCTTGAAGCTAAGAAAGACTTCATTTCTAGCTTCAGAAGATATTGGTCTTGGCTATGGAAGATTTTACACTTGGAATGTTTCTGAAGTGGTGTGTAAAACTTCTTTAGCAATACTACTTCATGTTCTGTGCAGCATACAGGAAGACGATCATTTCATAGAACTACTGAAAGAAGACTGTCACAACTACTGAAGAATACTTCTTCAGCTATTGTGATAACTACTGAAAAATAAACATCACAACTACTGAAGAGTACTCTTCAGTTATTATGACAACTACTGAAAACTGTCTTCAGACTTTGTCTTCAGACGATATCTTCAGCTGATGCCTTCAGCTATTGTCTTCAGCTGATGTCTTTAGCTGTTGTCTTCAGCTGATGTCTTCAGATGTTGACTTCAGTTGTTACCTTCAGCTGTTATCTTCAACTGATGTCTTCAGCTGTTGTCTTCAGCTGATGTCTTCAGCTGTTGTCTTCAGCTGATGTCTTCAGCTGTTGACTTCAATTGTTACCTTCAGCTGTTATCTTCAGCTGTTGTCTTCAGCTGATGTCTTCAGCTGTTGACTTCAGCTGATGTCTTCAGCTGTTGACTTCAGTTGTTTCTTTCAGCTGTTACCTTCAGCTGTTATCTTCAGCTGTTGTCTTCAGCTGATGTCTTCAGCTGTTGTCTTCAGCTGTTGTCTTCAGCTGATGTCTTCATCAGTTGTTATGATCCGTAGATAGTTACAAGAGTGTTTTGGCTATATCAGACTTCTAGGAATCCTTACAAACTCCCCCTAGGCTGATGCTACCAAAACACTTGAAGATATTCAGCAGTTCACAGTCCTTAACATGATCATGGCCATTCCTTTCTTCATTAGAGGGTCAGGATCACTCAGACTTGTGAAGTATCTTCTCATGTCAAAAAGATCATGCAGAGGTAAATTAAAGAGGTCTTCCCAAGAGTAGACATTTACTTCACCTTGATCTCTGACTACATGCCATTTCTCTGGATTAGTTGAGTAAGTCCAGGATAAGATGAGTCTTCCTGATGCAAGAGGAGCAATTTGAATTGAAGATGATTGGGCTTTCTCTTCTTGCACTTCCTTAGGATGTTCTGATTTATCCTGAGGATCAGAGGAGGTTGATTTTGACTTCTTTTTCTTCTTTGCATCAGATTTAGAAGCCATCCTCTTCTTCCTCTTTGCAGTCTTTAACTGAGAAGACTGGCCTGCAGCACCTTGTAGATTAGTTGTGTTTTCCTCAGTTGGGTGTTCCTCCCTCACAGGTTCAGAAGAAGGGGGAGTTTGACCCTGTTGTGGGTCAGATGTTAAGGCTGGCCTTTGACCTTGCTGTTGGTCAATAGTTGAAGAGGCTGGCCTTTGACCCTGCTGTGGATCAGAAGATGAAGCTGGAGGTTCAGTTTGAGTTGTCTCTTGTTGTTCAAACTTAACCTCTATTTGAGGTAGAGCTTGACTTGGAGGAGTGTGCAAGTTAGCAAGCTCTCCACTCTTGATCTTCTGCTTGATCACCCTGATATGCTCATCCATAGTAGATAGAGACATAGGGCCAAGTCTCCTTCCAGAGAATCTATAAAGCTTCAAGAAGCTCATCATTCTTTGTCTGTCATCAGACTTCTTCAAGTTCTTCTGTGTGAGAGCTCTTGACTTAGCAGCTTCTTCCCTTATTTCTTCTTTGTCGACTTCTGTACTTTGAGTACTTGAAGTTCAAGTTGTTTGAGATACTCAAACTCAATGTACTCAAAGGACGAGGGAAGAAGTGCTTCTGCCTGGTAGAAGCCTGTGGCACTCAGGTAGTCTATCATTCTTTGTTTGTCTGTTTCTTTATCTACCTAAGGTTCTTGTGTAGCAGCCACAGCCTCTTGCACAGGACTTTCTTGAACTGGCGAGAGAGTGGGAACATGCTTGTATAACCTTTGTTGTCTTTTCTTCTTTTTGATCTCAGGAAGAATTCTTGTATCTTCAGCTTCCTTCCTCTCTCTTGACATTTCCATGTCAGTCAGATTATTTAATTCCTCTAAGGGGAGAGATATAATCTCATCTTTGTCATAGTTCCTGGTCTGTAAGTAAGTAATCCTTATTGCCCTCAACTCATCATCTTGAGTGTTTGGTCTATGGGCAGCCCTGATTGCAACTTGCATGAAGCTTGAAGACCCGATGGAACTTACTCCCCTTAGCTTCCTCTTTCTCTCTCTTTCCTCCTCCTCAATCTCCTCAGGGGTTAGAACCCTTTTACCCTTGTCACCCACAGACCTTTGTGACACAGGGTGGAGAGAGCTTTGGCCTTCATTGCTTGGTGTAGCATCCAAACTCTGGGCAGAGAGAGACTGTGATACACCTTCACCAGCAGGTGTTTCACTGAGGGGTTGAGTTGCTGAAGTAGTTGTTGTGGTGACAGGTGTTTCAATTTCTGTCACTTCATGAGTTGACTGTAAGACAGGACTTTCAGGCTCTATCACTGGGCCTTCAGTCAAGGTTTTCCCTTTGAAGCTAATCTCAGGGTCTGCCTCAATATCAAGTTGACCAATGACATTACCTGATTGCCTTGGTCTATCTTCTTCAGCTTCTTGCCTTGATACACCCTTCCCAAAGAGACTTTGAAACAAGCAGTCTAGGATGTTCACATCAATGTGAACTTGAGGAGGTTGCTGAGTAGGTACAGTTACAAGAGAGGATGGTGAGTCCTCAATGTCCATACTTCTTGAAGAAATCCCAGGTTCTGTGATTGTAGTGACTTTCTCCCCCTTTTTGGTAGCATCACCCTCTTGTATAGGTGAGCTAGGAGTTAGGTCAACCACATCCTCAGGTTCTTGTGTTCCTAGTTGAGCTCCTCTTAAAGGTCTCCCAGCTAGTTGTTCCTTAAGATAAGATATCTCAAGTTGCTGATCATTGACCCTATTGTTTAAGGTAGTCACTTGAAATTCAAGATGACTAACCTTAGAGACTAAGTAAGTGCATGTTTCTGACAGTTGTTACACCTTTAGTCTCAGATTCCCCTCTTCTTCATCAGAAGAATCATGGGGGGATGAGAGAATTGGACCTAAGTCCTCACTCTCACCAGCATGAGGTTCTTGGCTACTGGATTTCCTCTGCTCATTGACAGCCTCAGATGAAGTGTTAATGGGCTGAGTTGCCATGGTTGAGGTCTTAATGATGTAATCACTTGCAAAAGTGAGAGCCTCTTCCATATGGAACCCCTGAACAAGTTCAGATGGACCCACCTCAGCAATGGGTGACTGATGTGGGGTAGACATAGGAAATTCAGAGACACTCTTCTCTCTTTGAGTTGGTGAAGGGTAGAGAGATTCACGGTGCTCACTGAAGCCTAAGTCCTCATCAGTATAGAATTCAAGGTTGGGAATTTGGGTATTTAAGTCCAAAGGATGGGGATGGTAACTGTCCCCTGAAGGTTTTTCACTTGAGTGTTGAGACTCAGAGTGAAGGCTTAAGGCATTTGGGCTTATGAGCTCATCAGGCTGATCATAAGGAACATCAGCACTGATTCTTGAAGAGATGGGGGTGGTTTGCTCCTTAGGAGAAGTGGGAGCTCTAGTATCCACTTTTTCCTGTATGGGTGAGTATATGGGGACCTGCACAGACTCAATAGCTTGAGCAGGGGTTCGTTTGGATTTTCTTTGGTAGGTGAGGATGATTTGAGGCTGTTTTGGTGGTTGAGATGTAGAAGGTGTGGGTTCAACACTAGCTGGTGTTGCTAGGTTGTCACCTTGAGCAATGAGCTCTAACATTTTGGGGACCAGGGCTATTTCTACCCTTGAGAAGCCTACCGTTGGCTTCTTCATAATCTTAAAGATGTCTGGCTTCATCTGTCCCAATTTAAGAATATTATTTGTTTCCCTCAACTGTGATCCAAGTTCACAGTTGAGAATGTGTTGAACATATCTAGGAAACATATAGTATTCTAAGGAGTCCAAGTTAGCAAGCAAGTTTGTGTAAACAAATTGTAAGAACCTGAACTTGACCCCTTGTACCATTCCATGAACTATAAAGGAGAGATCTTCAGGAATCTGGTCCCACCCATCATGCTTGTTGGACAAGCTGTGAATCACTACATGAAGTAGGTATTTCCACTGGGATGAGACCTTCCCTTTCCTGAAGGTCTTTATAGAGAAATCTCCCTCATATCCCATCTGCTCAAAGGAATAGTTGACAACTTCCTTTGGGAAAGACAGTTCACCTTCTTCATCATCCAGCTGAAGATGGGTGTTGATGATGGCTGGAGTGATAAAGACTGTCCTCCCCTGCATTGTGGTAGACAGTGCCTTCTCCCCATCCATGATAACCTCTTGACATGTCCTCCAAAAGTCAAGCAGGTGATCCGCATAAAGAATAGGATCAATGGTGAGTGAGGTGTAGTAGTTGGATAGAGCAAGAAAACGGCAAACCTCTGAGAAACTATCAGCTTTCTCAGAGTGCAACAAGGCAACTTGATTGTGCTGCCTATGGAGTTGCATGGAAAAATTTAGGTTGTTTCTGGTTTGGAATGTTGGCCATTTTGAAAGAGCGTTTAGGAATGAAGACAAAGTGAAAAGTAGTTTTCTTGGAATTAAAAAATCTTCCGAAGATAATTTAACTATGGAAGTTGTGACCAAAAATCTTCCGAAGGTTATTTTGCTTCGGAAGTTTGGACTAGAAAGCTTCCGAAGGAAAATTTTGCCTCAAAAATATTTCAAAGATTTTGAAGAATTTTGCTTTAAATCTTCTGAAGGATAAGACATCTTCCAAAGGATCAAAAGTGTAAAATTCAAAAAAATCTAAGAAATATCCTAAAAGAATTTTCTTCCAAAGAGAAACTGGGGCTTATTAAAGTGATAGAATAGACAACATAGAACACACATAGTTTTAGAAATAATATGATTAAGTTTTTTAAGAGAAGCTACTCAAAGTTGATCATCCCAATAGTTGATATAAGATATTTAAATCTCTGTTCATCAAAAGCTTTTGTGAACAGATCAGCATATTGTTCATCTGTATGAACTTTGATTAGTTTAATTAATCCCTTTTCAAAATTATCTCTAATCAGATGATACCTGATGTTGATGTGCTTAGTTCTTGAGTGCATCACTGGATTTTCTATGATTGAGATAGCACTGTTGTTGTCTATGTGAATGGGAGTCTCTTTGAAGTTGAATCCATAGTCTAGCATCTGATTTTGAATCCAAAGCACTTGAGCACAGCAGCTTGCAGCAGCAATGTATTCAGCCTCAGCAGTTGATGCAGATACACAGGATTGTTTCTTGCATTGCAAAGAGACTATCCTTCCACCAAGAAATTGACATCCCCCTGATGTAGACTTTGTAGTCATATTGCATCACCATAGTCACTATCTGTATATGCATACAGATTGAGGTCAGAATTTTTAGGATACGAAAGACCAAGAGATGGGGCTCCTTTAAGATATCTTAAAATCCTTTTGACAGTGATTAGATGTGACATCTTAGGGTTGGCCTGATATCTTGCACAGATGCAAGTGGCAAACATAATATCTGGCCTGCTAGCTGTAAGATACATAAGAGACCCAATCATAGCCCTGTAGAGATGTTCATCAACACCCTCCCCCTCAAGATCAGGTCCAAGGGAGTGGTTTCTAGCTATGGGTGTCTTAGCAACCTTACATTCAGTCATGTTGAACCTTTTAAGTATGTCTTGCACATACTCTGACTGATTTATAAGATACCATTGTCAACTTGCTTCACTTGAATCCCTAGAAAGAAATTGAGTTCCCCCATGGCACTCATTTCAAATCTATCCTTCATCAGCTTCTCAAAGTCTTTGCAGAGCTTTGGATTAGTTGATCCAAAGATGATATCATCTACATATACCTGAACTAGCATTATGTCATCTCTTGTTCTTTTGATGAAGAGAGTTCCATCAATGGTACCCCTTTTGTAGCCATGCTGACAGAGTACTAAGATAGAGTCTCATACCACTTTCTGGGTGCCTGATGTAGCCCATAGAGAGCTTTGTCAAGCTTGCAGACATAATCAGGATGATCAAGATCTGCAAAGCGAGGTGGTTGTTTGACATACACCTCTTCATCAATCACTCCATAAAGAAAAGCACACTTGACATCAAGTTGATAGACCTTGAAGTTCTTGGATGCAGCAAAAGCTAGGAATATCCTAACAGCTTCAAGTCTTGCTACAGGAGCAAAGACATCAGTGTAGTCAATCCCTTCTTCTTAAGTATACCCTTGAACAACTAGTCTAGCCTTGTTCTTGATGACAAGTCCTCTATCATCCTTCTTGTTCCTGAAAACCCATTTTGTACATATGGTAGTCTTCCCATGAGGAAGAGGACATAGGTTCCAAACCTTTTGCCTCTTGAATTGAAGCAACTCCTCTTGCATAGCTTCAACCTAACTTCCATCCTTTAGAGCCTCATCAATCTTCTTTGGCTCTATTTGGGATAAGAAACAAGAGTGAAGACAAATATTTGCATTATGAGACTGTCCTCTTGTTCTTACACCAGTACCAACATCTCCAATGATGTTTGTAGAGGGGTGAGACTTGTGGATCCTTACTTGAGGGATCACATCAAGTTGTTTAGACAGATCTAAATTGGAGAAATTCTGATCTGGCAAGGAGGATTCACCCTCTACAGCAGCACACTTATCAAGATTAACTTGATTCAATGAGTGTGTGACATCATTGAGATTTTCTTCAATGTGATGGTTCTCAGCATCAAGAAATTCCTGATCACTGTCACCACCACCATGTTCTCCAACATTTGAAGTTCCTACATTTGAGATTTGTGCCTCAAAGCTGGAAGATGAAGGCAACTCAGATGTATCAGCAGGATTTGTCATTGATGTGCTGGTAGAAGCTTCATTTGCAGGATTAGTTACCACTAGAGCTTGAGATATGTTGCTTGAAGATCTTCTCAGCTCAATTCTTAGATCAGGATCACCTGTAGGCAATATATCTGTGATTCCTGAAACATGCTCACAAGATTTCTTAAAACAGTTGGTAACTAAATCAAGATCAAACAGCCAATCCGGACCAGAACTTTTCACACTGGGAGTGTGTTCATTGAAAGTCACATTGCCTACTCTTCAACTACTCTAGTTCTGAGATTGTATACTCTATAAGCTTTATCTTGAGAAGAGTATCCAATGAAGTGTCCATCATCTGATTTCTCAGCAAACTTGGCTATATGATCTTTGGTATTCAAGATGGTGCAAGGACATCCAAAAGACCTGAGAAAACCAATGAAAGGTTTCCTCTTGTGCCAAAGTTCATAAGGAGTCTTACCATGTGTCTTAACTACTAAAACTCTGTTTTGCACATAGCACGCAGTGTTGACTGCCTCTGCCCAGAAGGTGATGGGCAGTTTAGAGTCAGACAACATAGTTCTTGTAGCTTCAATTAGTGTCCTGTTTCTCCTCTCAGCAACTCCATTTTGCTGAGGGGTCCTGGGAGCACTATATTTTCTTGTAATACCCTTTTCATCACAAAATGTATCAAGTGTTTGATTTTTGAACTCAGTTCCTTGATCACATCTTATGGTTTTGACCTTGTGATCATATTAATTCTCAATCTTTAAGATGAAATTCTTCAGAATCTCAGGGGTCTCATCCATAGTTCTAAGGAAGAATACCCATGTGAATCTTGTAAAGTCATCTGTGATCACCAAACAGTAAGAGGTCCTTCCTAGACTCATTACATTGGTGGGGCTAAAGAGATCCATATGTAACAAGTATAGGGCTGTAGTGATGGAATTTCTTTCCTTAGGCTTGTGAGATACCTTGTGTTGCTTCCCTTTCAGGCATACAACACAATGACCATCACTTGTAAACTCTCTTTTTGGTATTCCAGTTACCAAATCATTCTTAATCAATTTATTCATGTTCTTAAAGTTTACATGGCACATTCTTTTATGCCAAAGGAAAGATTCATCACTATTTGCTTTAGATAGAAAGCATGAAACTTCTCCTGATGGAGATGTTTCTTGCAAATCCATCTTGTACATGTTCCCTTTCCTGGGGGCTCTGAGTAGGATGTGCTCATGAGGAATGATCACCCCGGGCTTGAGAACAATGCACTCATGCTCAGTAAACAACATGTTATGACTCTGATCACAAAATTAAGATACACACAAAAGATTGTATCCAAGTTCCTTGACAAAGTTTACCTTGTCAATGCTGAGCTTACCATTTGTGACCTTGCCCCTTCCAGTAATGTAACCACCTGCTTCTCCTCCAAAAGCAACTGGTCCTCCATCAATTCTTTCAAACTTCTAGAGTAGTGACCTATTGCCTGTCATGTGCCTGGAACAACCACTGTCAATGATCCACATAATTTTGTTTGTCTGTAGCTATTCCTGCACAAAGAGATAGCTAGTTACATTTGGAAACCCAAGCCTCATTGGTCTTGGGCTCATTTAAATCAGTTGAAGACAATGCAACAGTAATAGATCCTATGGTTATGCTTTGAGGATCTTGAGCTATTGTTGATGAAGAACCTTCAGTCTTTTGGTCCTTCTTTGACTTCCATACCACCTTTGGAAGTTTAGACTTGACCTTCAATACTTTAGAAGCTTTTGAGACTTTAGAAGTTTTGATGACTGGTCCTTCGGAAGATCTTGCCTTTACTGCAGCAAGCTTCAGTACTTTGGAAGCATTCCTTTCTTTCGAGACCAAATCTTCTTCTGAAGGCAGTTTTCCACTTGCCTTCTTCTTCATCTTGGAATTCTTGGAAGTCTCTTTGTTTATTATGTGAATAGTACCCTTAGGATTGTATGGACAATCCTTAGCCAAATGAGAAGTACTCTCACACATGACACACTTCAGATTCTTCTTTCCAAGAGTCTTCTTCATGGAAGAGCACTGACTTTGGTCACATCCCATCTCCATCTTCACCTTTGCAGGAGCTGAGACAGTTCTTTTGGGTTGAGAACTGTTCTTGGAGTTGGATGGTCCAGGTTGTGTAGCAGTAACACACAACAGATCAGTCTTCTTCTTGTTGCTGAGATGAGTTGCACATAAGCCAGAATTCATGTCATCAGTCTTAACTACTTCAAACCCTGCAGAGATAAAAACTTGTTTCTGCTTAGAGTCAAAAGTAGCCTTGATCTCTTGAGCCTTCCTTGATTTTCTTTTGGCTTTCCTGATCAAGTTCTTTCTTCTTGACTTGGTTATCCCAACAGTTTTACTCTCCTCAGAGGAATGGTGACCCTTCTCAGAATGCTTTTCTTCACTCAAACCAAAGTCATTCTTCACCATCTCCTCTTCATCCTCTTCAGTCAAAGGATCTATGTGGGGAAGCTCATCTTCACAAGTTCCACACCTGGGAGATCTTACAGACAAGATGGTGTATGGAGGAGCTATCTCACTAGATCCCAGTCCCTGCTTGTTCTGATAACACACTTTTGCATGCAAGGATGAGGATATTATGTTCTTGAAGGTATCTTCTTCAAGAACACAATTTTCTGCCTTAGCTTTGCTGATCACAAGCTCAGCTTGGCATTCAGTTAACTTAGCTATGAGATCTTTGATCTGAGTCCTGTAATTTGTTAGCTCATGTTTAAAAGTTGAAATGGTTTTCTCTAAATCTTCTATTTTAAGTTTATAGTCATTTTCAGCTCTTTTAAAATCAGCTTTCAATATGTTTAAGGACTCAAGGTCAGATCTCAGCTCTAAGTTATATGACCTGTATCTATTAACTTTAGCAATACATTCAGAAGAGCAAAGATTTTCCAATACCTTGGTTTCATCATGATCTGCCATGAGAGCTTGGTTTGGAGATGCATCTTCTATCTGAAAGCTCCAGTCAAAGCCTCCCTCTTCAACAGCAACTGCAGCCTGTTGCTTTAGGTTCTCATTCTAGTGAACTTTCTCAGTGTAGTTTGGTCTGGTTTGTGTCTGGCCACCATTTGTTCTTGGTGCCTTACACTCTCTTGCAAAGTGCCCTATCTGGTTACAGTTGTAGCACTTTACCTTGCTTTTATCCAGCCCAAACTTTCCACTGGATGTATTGCTTGGAAATCTTCTCCCGGTCCTCTTGTAGAACTTCTTGGCCCTGTGAGTGAGAAGAGCCATTTGCTGAACTATCTCCATATACTCCAGATCATCTGGATGGATACAGTCCAAGTCTTCAAGAATGAAGAGAAGGTTGCCAGAGGTTTCATCAGCTGAGACAAAGGCATGAGAAGAACTTGTCTCTTGGAAGGGACTTCCTTGAGTGTAGCTTTCTCTTGGTGCCTCTGGAAGAGTGATGAAAGGCCCCTTTTATGAGTTGTCAGGGTAGCATAACAACTGATGTTGTGGTTCAATGCATTCCCTTTCATTCACATGAAGGGCTGAACTCAGTTGGTTATTGGAGTTACCAGAGGAATTTTGCATGTTCATCTCCATCTGGAATGCACTCAGGATACCATATAACTCTGTAAGAGTAAGAGTTTTAAGATCCGAAGTTCTCTTGATCACAACACAATAATATGTCCATAGTTTAGGAAGAGAAGACATGAACTTCCTTACTATGTCCCTGTTCTCAAGAGTTACTCCAATATCCACTAGAGTGTCCACTATCTCAACATACCTGAAGTATTGTTGAGTTAGTGTCTCACCAGCCTTGAAGGTGAAGTTTTTAAACTGCTGCTTCAAGAGATTCTTCTTGTTTTCTTTAGTTTCTTTGGATCCTTCATACATGAGCTTCAGTGCTTCCCATAGATCTTTAGCTGTCTTGCACTTCTTGAAGCCTTTGTAGATGGAGTTTGGAAGAGCAGTTTGAAGACAGGTCATAGCCCTTTGATCAAGCTCTATTCTCTTCCTGTCTTCTTCTGAGTAATCATCTACATCTTTAGGGATGATACGATTACCAGTAGCAGAAGTAGTGCTTGGTATGAAGGGACCGTTGATAACTGAGTCCCACATCCTTGAATCTTGACACTTAATGAAGCCTTCCATTCTTGTGCACCATGTGTCAAAATCTTCAGGAGTGATCAGTGGGGACTTGGTCATAGTACCAATTTCCATATCCGCTTTAGAAAGAGCTACCATTTGAGTTGTTAAGTATTTTTTGTGTGTGAGGGATCTTAAGATGGTGAGATCTTATATCAAGAGCCGGGAGGCTCTGATACCAAATGCAGGACCGGGTGAAGGGGTTAGCACTTACAACACAACAACACAATGAGAAGAGTGTATTAGAACACTTAACAGATCAAATGGGGAACCGGTTATGATGATGCTAAGAACACAAAAGTAAACTCAGAAAGAAAGAACAAGATAACAACACAAGTGGTTGGTTTTCAAGGATGTTGTATATTGCTTCTCAAATTCAAAGTTACAAGTATCCAGCATGCATACATTACAAGACTTTGAAATACTATATACTACAACCTACAGACGGCCATACTTTGAAGGCCAGCTGGATACATAGATTAGACAACACAATCCATCTAGAGTCAAAAGGCAAGATTGCCTTTTGGCTAGTGACTGTGACATGCCATAGCTCACATCCTAATGTATTACAAAAAGGATAAAAGTACATAAAGTAGAAAGGTTTGACCCAAGACCTCAATGTACAGTTTTCCTAAAGCATGGACCTTTTCACCAACTCATATAAGTTGGTGACCAACCAGAGTGGGCAGCGGCAAAGTGATTCAGCTTTTCAGAAAAAGTACATCAGATAAAAGCATGTATGATAAAAGTCTTTGGAAGAATCTGTCTTGGTTTCTTGGCTTCGGAGGACTTTGTCTTGAAGCTAAGAAAGACTTTATTTCTGGCTTCAGAAGATATTAGTCTTGGCTATGGAAGATTTTACACTTGGAATGTTTCTGAAGTGGTGTGTAAAACTTCCTTAGCAATACTACTTCATGTTCTGTGCAGCATACAGGAAGACGATCATTTCATAGAACTACTAAAAGAAGACAGTCACAACTACTGAAGAATACTTCTTCAGCTATTGTGATAACTACTGAAAAAGAATCATCACAACTACTGAAGAGTACTCTTCAGTTGTTATGACAACTACTGAAAACTGTCTTCAGACTTTGTCTTCAGACGATATCTTCAGCTGATGCCTTCAGCTGTTGTCTTCAGCTGATGTCTTCACCTGTTGTCTTCAGCTGATATCTTCAGCTGTTGACTTCAGTTGTTACCTTCAGCTGTTATCTTCAGCTGATGTCTTCAGTTGTTGTCTTCAGCTGATGTCTTCAGCTGTTGTCTTCAGCTGATGTCTTCAGCTGTTGACTTCAGTTATACCTTCAGTTGTTATCTTCAGCTGATGTCTTCAGCTGTTGTCTTCAGCTGATGTCTTCAGCTGTTGACTTCAGCTGATGTCTTCAGCTGTTGACTTTAGTTGTTTCTTTTAGCCGTTACCTTCAGCTGTTATCTTCAGCTGTTGTCTTCAGCTGATGTCTTCAGCTGTTGTCTTCAGCTGATGTCTTCATCAGTTGTTATGATCAGTAGATAGTTACAAGAGTGTTTTGGCTGTATCAGACTTCTAGGAATCCTTACACGTTCTACTCAAGGTCTCTCCCTGGAAAGGGATTGTACGATTTGGAAAGAGAAGGAAGTTAGCCCCAAGATACGTAGGACCATTCGAGACTACAGAAAGAATCGGTACAGTGGCCTATCGATTAAGGTTGCCACAAGAACTCAGCGGTGTACACGACACATTTCACGTATCAAACCTCAAAAAGTGCCTGGTGGATGAAACTCTACATGTGCCAATTGAGTAAATCAAGATTGATGAAAAGCTTCATTTTATCGAAGAACCTATCGAGATCATGGACCGAAAGGTCAAACGCTTAAGGCGCAGCAAGATACCGATCATTCACGTGAGATGGAACTCCAAGCGAGGACCAGAATTCACGTGGGAACGGGGAAGATCAGATGAAGCTTAAATATCCATATCTATTCGAAGATGACACTCTTGGACCTAACACCAGTTGAATTTCTGGACGAAATTCTCTCAACTGGGGGATACTGTGACATCCGTCACCAAAAAGGTCCATCATTTAACGTGGATTTCGCTAACTATCCTTAGAACGTTTATTTCACTATCTTCATAGACTATTCGTGAGGACATCATACTTGCTTGATTTTCTTTTACAATTGGGATATCATTGTTTACCACATTAGCACTTAAAACGCTTACGAATATCACCACCGACACCATTAATTATATTATGGTATATAATATAAACATCATTAATAACATCATATTCAAGATACAAACAACATTAAATGCTTCCTTGTAATTAATATAACGTGCGTATTTACGTCGTTTTCAACCGAAGCAAATTTGGAAACCCGGGGGCTAAGTGCAGGGACTAAAAGTGACAATTGCCAAACTAGGGCTGGGTATAAATACCCTTGTATCAGCCCTAGCCTTCACCACTTCTTCATTTTCCTTATCTTCTTCTCCACTTTTCTTCTTCATCCTTGCACCAAAACCGCCCCATCCCGTCTCGTTTTCACCGTTTAGACCACGACTACAGCTTAGACTACCCGTTTCTAGCAGGTAGGTGACATTGGTTGTCCATTTTTGCTCGTTTACTTCTACGATTTTTAGGGTTTCGGGTGCTCGGGTTCAACCCGAGCACAAGCGGTCGTGGGGGTGTGTGTGTTGCCTTTCTGAGTGTGCATTTTACTTAGATATGTTAGATGAGTGTTTCTGGAGGTTCTTGATGTGTGAAACCCGTGCACGGAGCAGCCAAAGGCTGCTCCGCACTTCAGCAGTCGCGATTTGCTGCACTGGGCGACTGGGTCTGTCATGCGACTGAGCCGTGCGACTGGGTGAGTCGTGCGACTGAGTCCATGCGATTGGGTGAGTCGTGCGACTGAGTCCATGCGATTGAGTGAGTCGTGCGACTGAGCCCATGCGTCTGTGTGTGCCATGCGATTGAGTCAATGCGGATGAATGTGTGCGACTGAGTCCATGCGATTGGGTGTTGTGTGGTACAACTGAATGCTTAGTCGTGCGAATGAAGCTGCTTCGCACGATTGAGAGTTCATTCGTGCGAATGGAGTGTCCAGTCGTGCGTCTAGTCCTGTCGTGCAATTGGAGTCATGGTGTGAATTCTTCCTGTGTGCGGTGTGTGTTGTCGTGTGATGTTAAGGTGACATCGACACGGTTGCCATTGCTAATGACGATCCTTAAGATTAACACTATCGAACTTATCAATGTTATATCAAATCCAATCAACTTAACATTCTACAATTAGTAACAAACGATTCATAACACAAGTGCTTACCAAGTATTTCTCTGACAACAATAACACTTTTATCCAAACATCATCGACAATGGCAACGCTTCTAGTGCTTGGATCTACATAAGATCTATTGCGCGTGTTTGTGTGCAAGTGTTACCCACGACCGAATCGATACGACCCGACCCAACTAAACAATATTATTAATAGTAGGCATATCATTAATGCTTAACATAACTATCAATAGGTGATTAACCATTCATACATACATACAAGTTTGGGCAGTTTCATCATACATACTTACCACTTAACAAGTGAGTTTCGTGGCCCCTTTTTATGCTTATACAATTGTTTCAATCTTTTACAAACATGGGGGAAAAGTATGCTCACACGTTCTCAATGTTGTACAACATACCTACAATTTTCATACTTGGAATCAACGTGATGCTGTTTTGTGAGTACATATCCGATGCATACATGTTGTTACTGTGTGGTTCTTCTTACAACCATTAATTCCGGTATTGGAACCAACGGATAGGTATTAGTAGTACTACTGGGTTGACACCCCCACCCTTGACAGATGGTTACTTGTGAGTACCATCACACTGCCAGGAACGGGCATTGGGTGAATATATTCCGACAAGTTGCTGTGTGTATGTCATTAGGTTTGGTTGTATAAAATTCATGGTATGTGATTTTGCTTGCTTATAACTGTATGCACGGTATTTCACTACAAACACTATACAGCATCAACTACATGTTTACAATTTAAACCTGCGAAGCTCACCAACATTATTCTTGACATTTTTGAGCATATTTTTCAGGTAACAATGAGAACTGAAGATCTAGGAGTGCTACCTTAGTGGAGACCCTAGGATGCATTTTTGAGACTAAACATACATGATGAACAATTATTTTGTACATTGTTGCAGCCCATCAAACAATTAACATTCTTTTGGATACTTGTTCCCGGGTTGTGGGAATTACATACAAGAATACAATTTTGTGATTATGTGAATCGTTTATGTGAATCAATTACAAGTTTCTATTTATGCTTATGGCTATGCTGTCGTGAACATTGACTAAACACGACACAAGTCTCCATTTGTACCGGGTGTCGTCATGACACGCTTTGTCATCAATTACATACATATTGCATCTCTATTGTTAACCATGTGTTATGACGATCCCGTCTCGCTCGCATTACCGTGTTTCCGCTCTCAGCAGGGGTGTGACATATTGTGTTTTTTCTAAAATGATGAATTGTAAAAAATATAATGATGGAATAATATTATTGTGTATCTCTATGTAAAATACAATAATAAATTAACAACTAATTAATCTAATACATTAAAAAAATAACAAAATAACACAATGAGATCGTCATTGTGTTATTTGAATAATATTTGTTTTAAAATATACATTGTTGAAATAATATCATTGTGTATTTCTAATGGTAAAACACAATGAATAATAACAAGTTTATATAATCTATTAAAAAACAATAACAAAAATAACACATTGTGTTATGTTCAACACTATGAGTTTAAAAACTAGATTGATGAAAGTATATCATTGTGTCTTCTAATTGTAAAACACAATTATATATAACAAGTTTATAATCTATAAAAACAATGATAAAAATAACACAAAATTATCTAAAACGTAAAATACAATAATTAATACACATAACAAATGATGTAAATATATGACACAATGAACTGATATTTGACACAATGAGCTGACGTATTTGACACAATGACTAAAATGTCCTTTTCTTTAAAACAATAAAAGGACACACGTCTAGCCCACAATCCTTCTTATGCTTTTTAGATTAAACATTATTTTTAGTATAACCTTGTCCGTTTTATTATGCAATTTTTTCTCTCTTTTTTTTTCAGGTTCTTAGTTAGCTTTATCTTATACAGTTTTGTTTATTATCTTCCCTAATTTTCGTGTAATCTAATTATGAGTGATTATTGTAATACAAATAGGAATTCAAACGAACCGAACGAATACGAACAAGGTCTTGTTCGTGTTCATTCATTAAGAAAATGAATATGTTTATAAACTGTTCACGAATACTTATCAAATGCAAATGAACACAAACAAAAGCAAACGAACACAAACAATTGTTCATGAACATGACGAACACATAGAAGCTTTTAAACACAAACAAATACAAATGATTATAGATTTATTTTAGAACAAAATTTACAGTTTTATTATCAATAAAAATAAATAAGTACTTAACATAAATATCAAAAAATACTTGATATAATAGTTATAAAAATAACAGACACAAAAATTAAGAATATAAACGAATAAATTAACGAACTTTTGCGAACACATTATTGAACGTTCACGAACGGACATTAACGAACATATTATCGAATGTTCACGAACATAAATGAACGAACGCGGCTTGTGTTCATGTTTGTTCGTTTAACTAAACGAATGGAATTTTATTGTCCCGTTCGTTTATTTACTAAACAAACGAGCATTTACTAAACAAACGAACATAAATAAAATTTCCACCAAACGATTCACAAACTGTTTGCTGAATGTTTAGCTAGTATTCAGTCTTAAATACAAATGAAAAAGAGAAGTTGGTTGTAATTCCAATTTATTATTTGCCGGCACATCGAATCAAATGTTGTAGAATTAGCAAGATGCGCTTTGGTGGAACTTGGACCGTTGATTATATCACTGAATGCAAATAAACCAGAACAATATTTATATTATATTATATTATATTATATGTGATGTGATGTGTGTGGGCCCCAGTTGAACTAATTATCCGCGTTGAACTTATCTATACCGTTTTAGTTACATGCTTGCATTCCCATTCCCATTTCCACAAATGATTATATTATGATTTATGATTGAGCGTATTTCCATTTTGCTCCCCTCTACTTCCCTATATTATACTTTCGACCTATCTCAATCTCATACGCCCGCCCCATTTTGAAACAAATTCACCCAAAATTAAAGGTCTGAACTTGAACTAGGGACAATTCAAACTGTTGTTTAATTGCTTGCAAATTAACTTTACATAGTATGCCCAATGGAATATCATCATACATAGCGCCTTACGACGAAGTGAATAATTTATAAATCTGTATTTGTTATCTTTCATTTAATTTATCAATTATTTTATTTTATGGTTTAAATCTCTTATTTGTCTTATAATTCTTATTATATCTTAGAGCTAACATATTGCTTTAAAACTAATTAACATTAATAACAATAGTTGAAGGACTCTAACTTTTAAATAAACACTAGTGGGTGCCCGCGCGCGTTGCGGCGCAAACATTACGTTAAACGGAAGAAGAAGGGCATGTAACAAATAATTGGTGGAAACACCTTTAAATGATGTTGTTGAAGAAGTCCAAAGTACATGAATGCACCCGCGTTTTGTCGTATGGTACGTGTGTGCTTGCAATCGGTTGCAATACAAATTGTGAAGAGTAAGGTTGTAATATTATAGGAGGGTGATGAAAAAAAAGTTTGAATGGTTAATGTTAAACCTAAAGAATTGTGGTGGTATTTATCCCGGTGTCATTTAGGCAGTTTTGCTAGTACGTCAATCCATGGCAACTTTAAAATTTGTGTGAGCAGTCCTTTTGTTTACTTTGTTAACTGCATATTTAGATCCTTCGGGTAGGTGTTCACATGCGCAAGGCTTTCCCAACCTACATATGCATACAAAATATAAAAATGTTTGATTATTAAGTAAAAGGTGATATGAGAATGTAAGAGCATTCTATTTGGTGACAATACCTCTTTCCAAACCATAAATTTCTTGCTGAGGACATTAGCGATTGAATTTGTACATTGGATTCCATTGCACTCTAAAATCCAGCTCTTTTAGCAAACACAATGATTAGATTATTGAGATAATAATATGATTTTACAACAAAGAAATGTCATTAAATGATCCAAAAAACATGCTCTTTGTTGAATAAATAGTCATTAGAATATCAAAAGATATTAAAATGTATATTATATATTCTATCTATACCAATTGAATGAGGCTTGAGTCATTGATGTAAGGGTCACTCCATCAGCAATTGGTAAAAGAGAAGCGACCACCCATGGAGTTGGCATCTATCAAAATTCAGTAAATAGCAGGATAAATTTAATTTTAGAAAACCTTTTAAATGAAATCATAAGCATAATAATACAAGAATATACCGTGGTCAATGTGGAATATATGTATGCCTCTCCTTGGAACATAGCAGATAATAATGCCAAGGAAAATAGTTCCATATCTTTGATTGTGTGGTAAATGAAACATCAACTTTTCAAAACTCATGTTTATGAAAAGATTGCCCATGGTGTGCACTATGCACCATAAACGACAGGATTGCCCATGCTATGATCCAAGGAAGGAATTAAAGTAAAGCTGCCTTGTATCCTGGACAACAGAACCATATAAGCATACATACAAGTAACATTGAATGCATTTTTCATGCATAGGCTACTACTGCAGAAACAATTCTTCACCAACTCTGTGGAGCAATGAGCAAATAGCAATATATTGAAAGCACCAACTGCAGATAGCACTCATGTCAAAGTAACAAACACAATAAACTACCATAAACTAATTCAACATTTCTTTTCTTCTTTCTGATTAACTATATCACTCGTCACATGCAGCTCATTGAAGAAAACCGATGGTACAACTTTGATGACAATCATATATCACCTATTAATGAAGATGATGTCAAGTCATAACCTGTATACTTGCCACTCATAAGGAGGGCCATAGTTGCAGCCTTTACTATTACGATGCTCAAACTTCAGTGCTACCTATATAAGGAGTAACAAAAAAACAAAACATTAGTTTGATGTAACAGATTATCATGAATAAACAATGCATGTAATGTGTTAGCATACCTCAACCGTATCAGGGCCCGTTCTACTACTGCCACCTGTCACCCTCCTACCAACATAAACCTGCCCAAAACCACCCTTGCCCAACTTCCTCTCCATCTTGTAAACAGGAGAATTACCAACTTGTACCTGCACCATATCAAAATATAATAATGAGTTCACGAATTGAACATATTTGTTGGGGTCTTGAACATACTCTAGATGGACCCTTTTCCCATCAATAAAACTATTAATATTTCATCATCCATTTCGCTATCATAAAATACATCCATATTGTAACAACTTGTGTGGCCTACAACTCAATAAACAAACACCCATTTCAAATGATTTCGCACTAAGAAATTGGGTAGACTTTCTTCATCCCACCATGTGCACTCTAATACTTCAAAAGGGAATCAACTAATTCATCCAAAAAAACACTGTTACTTTTCGGATACATTTGGAATCCACCATTGATGCTTTGAAGAAAGTGATTGCAAACCACAACTGATGTTGTTTCCCCCAATTCAATCAAGGTTTTACTTGCACATGCTACAACAAAACACACAATATTACAAAAGTATGACGTATTATCGATAAAGATCTACCAGGAATCGATATATACAAGAACCAATCCAAAGAATAAAGACAAAATATTGTTAGCATTATCTAAATTCTATTAAAAGATTGACGTAGACCAACTGACCATAAGATCCTAATAGATACAAATAATAAGAAACTTTTGTAACCAACAAACTTGCATATTGTTCCAATCTGAATCATGCTTAGAACCAAGAAACTGCTTAAACTATGATAAGCAAATCAAAGTGAGGGAATTGATAAAGAAGAAGACTTTACCAATTACCAGAAATACCATCAACCAATCCATTAATCCTCTGACCAGTGATGCAACCAGCCTGCATAACTTCATCAGCAACATCCAAATATAGACATCGCTGAAAGCAAAAGTGAATACAAATAAATCAAACAGCTTTTACTTCAAACATTCAAATAATATGATGTTCAAACACCCAAACACCCAATCACCCAAAAATCAATTGCTTATAACCAAGAAACTTGCATAAATTGATTTACAGAACAAGAAGAACTATGCAAACACATCAAATTAACACAATCAAGCATACATAATGCACAAATTCAAAGCACCCAATCAACCCAATTCAAGTCAAACCAAACACCAAAACCGAAACCCAAATCAGATATTCCTTCAAAGCAAATTAACACAAATTGAAACAATATCAAATAACAACGATCTGTAAACAAACATGGACACAAATCAAATTAATCAAACATAGCAGAAATTAAGTTAACCTAGAAACCAAAACAAATGGTCAACATATGAAATGAATGAATTCCGTGTGGGTGTATGAAATCACCGAAATCAGTAGTGAAATCAAGAAACGTACGCCGGGAATAGAAACATCACCTTCAGATCGACTTCGTACCGGCTATGTTCACAATCGGCGGCCGCTGAATTTGGTGATTTTGGATTTGGGTATACACCGCGAGGCCGCATTAGTCCTTCAACCGAGGACATAACAATCAATGCACTTGAATGTGCAACAACGGAAGACCGTCGGTCCCCCTACCGGCGACTCAATCGGCGGTGGTAACGGCAGCGAACGGTGAAGAAGCTCAGGCGAAGAGGCGCGTCTTACGGGAAGTGTAAATTTACAATTCTAGACATCCTTTATGTATTATAAAGGAGTATAGATAACTGTAACATCTCGTATTTACGTAAAAAAATAGTTTTGTTAATAATAAATAATAAAATAATAATGATAATAATAATAATAATAATAATAATAATAATAATAGTTTAATTATAAAATAATAATAATAATAACAACAACAATGACTTATAAAGAATTAAAAAAAAAAAAAAAAAAGATTAGAACTTAAATTAAATTCAGGGGCAATTGTGTAAATTCTGAAACTTGAATTTAATGTTTCTAGCATAAAATAAAAGAAATCAAACCACAGGGACCGAATGTGCCAATTCCCAAAACCACCCCCCTTTTTTTTTTCTTTCCTTCCCGACGGCCGCTGCCTCCGGCCACCGCCGGAGCGGCTCCGGCCACCTTGCACACCCGATTTCTGGCCATTATTCAATGTAAAAACCGGTCCCAACCTCTTCTGGAACAAGAATCGAACCACGTGGGGACTTTAATTTGAAAAATCAAATGGATTAGTGCGATCTGCTCCCTCTCCGCGTGTGTCGGCCGCTTTTCAGACCTCAAATCGCACTAAACCCCGATAACAATTAAATTAACTTCACATAAACAACAATAGATCCATATCCAATCGATTACAACTTTCAATTATATCTTAAAACACACAAAACACCCCATTCGATCCTCTTCTCGGTCGCGGACCTGCATCTTGGTCGAACACCATCTTCGGAGCTGTATACACTTGAATTGATTGAGGGCTTTCATTAATCAAAATCCACTGAAACTACACACGAAATGAATTTGATAAACAACAACGTTTGGGCATCGAACCGATCTCATAACAGTCGCGGCCGGTTCTTCAACTCATCTCTCTCAATTCGATCCTAATCATGTAAGTATAATACATCATTCAACTCGATTTCACCTAGGGATCATAAGCCCTAAGGTTAATCGAGTTGAAACTCCCGAATCAATGTTCAATTTCGGATTATTCGTTTTCTAGGGTTTGGGTAATTTGGGGATTTCTTTAAACGGGTTTATAATAAATTCGAACCATTTCCTAATGCGGCTGAGGCCCTTAGCTCACTAGTAACACACATGCATCACAAGCCGGAGGTCTTGGGTTCGAGCCCGGCTCCCTCATTCATTTTTTTTAGGCTTTTTTAGCCTTTAAATAAATGATAAAAAAATCAGAAAAATTATAAAATTTCTTTTATAAACTACCAATAATTTTTGAAATCATCTAATTATTTGCTGGAATTTATTTTAAAATTTATTTATTTATTTAGTTATTTATTTTGTTTAATTAAATCATTTTCATATAAAATAGGTTTTAAATATTGTTTAACGTATTAAATCATTATTTATTCAAATAATATATCCAGATTAATCCCTTTAATTTTTAAAGTTTAAATCACGATATTATAAATGGAGATTTATTTTAAAACATTATAAATTCTTTTATGTAATTTAAATAATAAAATATATCATGGTTCAAATTTAGATTATTTAAAACCTTATAAAATCATATGTTTAATGACTAATTATTCATCTAATATATCATCATTAGTTAATAAAGTTATTCGTTAACTTTTATTTAACTTCTTAAAAATTTATAAAACAATATTCTCTTTATTTGATTTTTAAGGTTTGTATTATAAAACTTTTATGATGAAATATTCTAAAAGCTCAAAACTTTATAAAATGAGTTTAAATAATTTTTAAAGTCATTTAAATAAATATATAATTAATTCTCTTTATCAAATAATTGATTATTAAATTAATTATATCTTTCAAACTTAATTTCTATTAACTTAAATTGTTGAGATATTTTTAATCATTCTTGGACTTAATTGGTTTATAATATCTTTATTAACCCAAAACGTAAACGATCCATTATTTTATTTAATTATTTAAACCCCCAAATTCCAATTGAAACCCTAGTTCACGTTAAAACATTAAAGCTTATTATTAAGACTTTAACCTTGTGAATATATATATACATATTTAGGTGCTTTGTAACGATTCACGTTGGAACGATGCCTACTATTATTCTTATTAATCGTCATTATATACTTATTTGACAAGTGAGTTTTCCTTGCCCCCTTTTACTTTATTTCACACCATTTTGGGGTGAAACATGATACTTATACATTACACACTTATAAACGTTTGAGACTTGTAAAACACTTGCAATTCATCTTTATATCTTGTCATGGTTATTTGTATGTTGTAAGTGATTATATGAGATACATAGTTTGTTACAATCATTAACTATTGCTAGCCTGGCGACGTCTTAGATCTTTGGGCCTGACAAGCCTATTTGGTGCTAAAGTCGATGTATTGCCGACTCCTAGGAGCCGTATGCTTGTGCACTAGGGAACCAAATACACTTAGCCAATCTTATATACTTGTAATCAAGTCGAGGTTTGATTGTAAAGATATGTGTTCTATAACCTTACTAGCTTATAGCCTATGACATGAATTGCTACTTATAATCTTTCATATTATGTATGAAAACTTGGGAAACTCACCAACTATTTTTAGTTGACCTTTTATTTTTATCATGTTTCAGGTAACCCCCGAGTTTAGAGTGATCTTTTGAAGCTTGCAATAAAACTAGGATGTGGACCTAGTTAAATAAATGAAATGTTATGTTATGATTGATATTTGCTTGAATGTATTTCATGATTGAGACTTATGTTGTAATTCCTGTTGAAACTATTAATCTGATTATTTACATTTAAACATAGCGTTATGTGGCTGTGAACAATCGTATTACTCACGCCTCGACGATTCCGCCGTCAAGGTTGGGGTGTGACAGATTGGTATCAAAGCCCATAACTATAGGGATTTAGGTTATTAGAAATGGTGACCTAGACTATAGTTGCATGAACCTCATAGAAAGATCTTTATACTTTTGTGCTCACATATTGTTTAAATGCTACATAATGCTATGCCTTTTGTGCAATTTGATGCCTTAGCATAGGATTGCCTTATGTATGCTTAAAACTTAGACTCCCTAAACTTAACTTCGACTCTTTGACTCTCCCCGATAAATGAACTTCCTAAACTTATTCTCAACGACACGTGGAATCGTATACTTATGCTTATGACTTGGATCTTTAGACGTTATGTCTAATCTATATAAATCTCATCAAGGTTTTGATTTCATGAACCTAAGAAATATTGTGTGACACATAGACACCTGTATTCTGGATTTCCTGGCAAAAATCCCTCGGGCTAAGGCAAGCGTATTCGTATAAATCTCATTGAGGGAACCGTTACGCTACCTGGGGATTTCTGGGATGAGTGATAAACTATGGTCAACGTACACAAGTTTCTAAGGTAAATGGGTCAATTTACCTTGACGTGTCAACGATTCCAAATGGTAATGCGTTACCAAATGGAACCATCCTTTTGTATCTTAAAAATCGTTGAATCCTTGAACTAGTTTATCATCAAAGTTTAAATACTTTCTCATTCTTAACCTAAATAATATTCCTGTTAATATTAAACCTATCCTACAATTCAACTCTTACATTTAAACGCTCAACGTGTAACGTGTAACAGTATTGAACTCGGCATCTCATGTAACTATTTCTATACCTTGACCAACGTGGACATGGATTTTAACATACCCAAAGATATTGGGAATCTAAACCGTATGTCTTTAAAACTTTAAACCGTTACCTATGGTTCTCAAGTCTTCTTAAGGATGTGTCCCATAACTAAGAACATGCAAAGCTGTAGATGGAATTCCTACATCTCAGGATACTTTGCTAATTGAATTTAACCTTGTTAATTTAAAGTGGTCACTCACCTCAATGATCGAATAAACTAATTATAACTTTGTTACCACTTATAAGTACGCGTGTCTTCAATAAGGCTATGGGTGACCTCATATCTTGGGAAGTCCTTGTATTTTCCTTTCGATTGTGAATCGAATGTTCACATCTCATTGTGATGTGGAATCATTTTATCCTTGATTTCGTCTTCCCGATTTTAATTATCCCAGATTTGAACACCATCATAACAAATCCTGTTACCTCGAACTTTGACCTTAAATTTTATAAGCATGATTTTCCTTTTGGTTTCATTGATGTAACTTGAAATTTCCTGAATTTCTAATTAATATTATTTTCCTTTCATCTTAAGTCAAACTTCGTACCGCTTGCACCGTGGGAATTGCGAGGGTTTGCAAGTCAATCTATGACTAAGAACACTCGTATCACCTAAATGATTCTATCTCATCAAAACAGGGGTGATTCCCTTACTTTGATGAATCTCTATTCATTTCGATAAATGGTTTCTAATTGTGTGTTTTATGAAATTTTATCCTCTGGGTTAGGGTGATTACCTTATCTTGAGGATTGACTTCAAGTATTCTCTTTGGAATGGCTTTTCACAAATGACATGACCTCACCAAAATAGGATTGAAACCCATACTTTGGTGACAAATGTTAATCTTTGATTGTTTCCTTGTTACTATGAAGCTCAATCATCAAGATAGGCGTGAATTCCATACCTTGATGATAATTTCATTTTTATGGGTTGTATTCTCTCAAATGAAACGATCTCATCAAAGTTGGAGTGAATTCTGGATTTTGATGAAGAAGTTCATCCTGTTATATTTTGTTTTTGTAAAACTTCATCGTTAAGATAGGAGTGATTTCTCTTACCTTAATGGTGAGTTATCTCGTCTTATTTCTGTAGATCCTCAACAATGAGTTGGGATCGAACTTTTTGATTGGTAAGTTAATGGTCATATCTTGGGAATACACCATCAAGTTAGGAGTGAAAACCACACCTTGATGACTATTCTTACTTCTTGATCTTCAACTTACCATGGTTGTAATCAAGTGACGAGAAGCATGTAGTAACTTAACGGGTGAAACAATGTTAGTGTTTTGACCTATTAAGCCAAAGCATGATCTCTGAACTTAAAAGAAGACCAGATCGTTTTAGGTTGATTTTGATTCCAAGCTTGACGCATGTAAATTCTTAAATCGATTTCTTTCCCGTTATTCTCACGTTTTGATTTGATCTAGCTATATGGAACCATTTATTCCCTACTTATCAACTTTCATTTTGAGTTATCACTAAAACCTGATTGCGTAATGATAGCTTCCTAAACAACCTTCCTGCCAAATAAAGACATTACTAATTTGTGTTCATGGCTTCCTAGCCACACGAATGTTTCTTAGCTGTGATTATGAGTTTGATGAACCGCGTGTGCAAGCCGTACTTGGAAAGCTACTTATGTTTCTCTTTATCAGTTATATCCTGAATTATTTAAATTTTAATCCAATCGCGAACGTTATCTTCGTTGATCAATGCAATTCTTATTATTGTGTCATTCTTGGACCATCTTTGAACTCCTTATAACAACCTCTAGTAATCTTTCCGAATGTCTTTCCCTTAAAACCACGTTTATTCTGGAAACCCATTACAACGATTTTCCTCATACTAAAGTTAATCTTTAATCTTGACAAACACGATACTTGTATCAACGTTACTCTAATAACACTTTGAACCCTCATTGACATGAGTAAACAAGAATCGGTCACCTAGAAACCCGTTAAAGTTACTTGCTCGAGAAGCTCTTATGAATTCCATCCAAAAACATCCGGAACTTATTTTTCATGTCCGTTAAGCCGAGTCCCGTATCGATCTAATGTATGGTGTTTCACACCTGACAAAACTTTTTAATCATATTGAACCGTTTGAAATACAAACGTTTATCAATTAAAAATCTTAAAGGAATTACTTGCACACCTTGTCAAGGACATATAAGATTATAAACGGTGAAACTTAACAAACTTAAGAATCATAGTCAAACTTATTGAATTTAAACACTCGTGAACATGAAATGACATCTAAGTCTCCTCATAATCTTAAAATTTATTTCTCATGATTAAATTTCGGGACGAAATTTCTTAAAGTAGGGGAGACTGTAACATCTCGTATTTACGTAAAAAAAAATAGTTTTGTTAATAATAAATAATAAAATAATAATGATAATAATAATAATAATAATAATAATAATAATAATAATAGTTTAATTATAAAATATAATAATAATAACAACAACAATGACTTATAAAGAATTATTTAAAAAAAAAAAAAAGATTAGAACTTAAATTAAATTCAGGGGCAATTGTGTAAATTCTGAAACTTGAATTTAATGTTTCTAGCATAAAATAAAAGAAATCAAACCACAGGGACCGAATGTGCCAATTCCCAAAACCACCCCCCCTTTTTTTTTCTTTCCTTCCCGACGGCCGCTGCCTCCGGCCACCGCCGGAGCGGCTCCGGCCACCTTGCACACCCGATTTCTGGCCATTATTCAATGTAAAAACCGGTCCCAACCTCTTCTGGAACAAGAATCGAACCACGTGGGGACTTTAATTTGAAAAATCAAATGGATTAGTGCGATCTGCTCCCTCTCCGCGTGTGTCGGCCGCTTTTCAGACCTCAAATCGCACTAAACCCCGATAACAATTAAATTAACTTCACATAAACAACAATAGATCCATATCCAATCGATTACAACTTTCAATTATATCTTAAAACACACAAAACACCTCATTCGATCCTCTTCTCGGTCGCGGACCTGCATCTTGGTCGAACACCATCTTCGGAGCTGTATACACTTGAATTGATTGAGGGCTTTCATTAATCAAAATCCACTGAAACTACACACGAAATGAATTTGATAAACAACAACGTTTGGGCATCGAACCGATCTCATAACAGTCGCGGCCGGTTCTTCAACTCATCTCTCTCAATTCGATCCTAATCATGTAAGTATAATACATCATTCAACTCGATTTCACCTGGGGATCATAAGCCCTAAGGTTAATCGAGTTGAAACTCCCGAATCAATGTTCAATTTCGGATTATTCGTTTTCTAGGGTTTGGGTAATTTGGGGATTTCTTTAAACGGGTTTATAATAAATTCGAACCATTTCCTAATGCGGCTGAGGCCCTTAGCTCACTGGTAACACACATGCATCACAAGCCGGAGGTCTTGGGTTCGAGCCCGGCTCCCTCATTCATTTTTTTTAGGCTTTTTTAGCCTTTAAATAAATGATAAAAAATCAAAAAAATTATAAAATTTCTTTTATAAACTACCAATAATTTTTGAAATCATCTAATTATTTGCTGGAATTTATTTTAAAATTTCTTTATTTATTTAGTTATTTATTTTGTTTAATTAAATCATTTTCATATAAAATAGGTTTTAAATATTGTTTAACGTATTAAATCATTATTTATTCAAATAATATATCCAGATTAATCCCTTTAATTTTTAAAGTTTAAATCACGATATTATAAATGGAGATTTATTTTAAAACATTATAAATTCTTTTATGTAATTTAAATAATAAAATATATCATGGTTCAAATTTAGATTATTTAAAACCTTATAAAATCATATGTTTAATGACTAATTATTCATCTAATATATCATCATTAGTTAATAAAGTTATTCGTTAACTTTTATTTAACTTCTTAAAAATTTATAAAACAATATTCTCTTTATTTGATTTTTAAGGTTTGTATTATAAAACTTTTATGATGAAATATTCTAAAAGCTCAAAACTTTATAAAATGAGTTTAAATAATTTTTAAAGTCATTTAAATAAGTATATAATTAATTCTCTTTATCAAATAATTGATTATTAAATTAATTATATCTTTCAAACTTAATTTCTATTAACTTAAATTGTTGAGATATTTTTAATCATTCTTGGACTTAATTGGTTTATAATATCTTTATTAACCCAAAACGTAAACGATCCATTATTTTATTTAATTATTTAAACCCTCAAATTCCAATTGAAACCCTAGTTCACGTTAAAACATTAAAGCTTATTATTAAGACTTTAACCTTGTGAATATATATACATATTTAGGTGCTTTGTAACGATTCACGTTGGAACGACGCCTACTATTATTCTTATTAATCGTCATTATATACTTATTTGACAAGTGAGTTTTCCTTGCCCCCTTTTACTTTATTTCACACCATTTTGGGGTGAAACATGATACTTATACATTACACACTTATAAACGTTTGAGACTTGTAAAACACTTGCAATTCATCTTTATATCTTGTCATGGTTATTTGTATGTTGTAAGTGATTATATGAGATACATAGTTTGTTACAATCATTAACTATTGCTAGCCTGACGACGTCTTAGATCTTTGGGCCTGACAAGCCTATTTGGTGCTAAAGTCGATGTATTGCCGACTCCTAGGAGCCGTATGCTTGTGCACTAGGGAACCAAATACACTTAGCCAATCTTATATACTTGTAATCAAGTCGAGGTTTGATTGTAAAGATATGTGTTCTATAACCTTACTAGCTTATAGCCTATGACATGAATTGCTACTTATAATCTTTCATATTATGTATGAAAACTTGGGAAACTCACCAACTATTTTTAGTTAACCTTTTATTTTTATCATGTTTCAGGTAACCCCCGAGTTTAGAGTGATCTTTTGAAGCTTGCAATAAAACTAAGATGTGGACCTAGTTAAATAAATGAAATGTTATGTTATGATTGATATTTGCTTGAATGTATTTCATGATTGAGACTTATGTTGTAATTCCTGTTGAAACTATTAATCTGATTATTTACATTTAAACATAGCGTTATGTGGCTGTGAACAATCGTATTACTCACGCCTCGACGATTCCGCCGTCAAGGTTGGGGTGTGACAATAACGGTTGAACATGATTAAAGTTTAATGAATATTTCTATAAAATTCACATTTAACACAATATAGGTTGAATTGTTTTGATACAAAGATGAAAAATTTGTTATGACATTAGATATTAAATATAAATATATTAATAGAAAACCATGGTATAACTTTTTGAAGTATAATAGAAGCATAATGAAAAGATTTCTTATAATATTATATATTAAAGCTTGCAACCCTTTATATGTCATCTTACAATTATTGCAAAATTAAAATCTTCTGTTGAGGAGATGTTTTATAAATAGTAATAAAAAATACATAATATAGATATAGATATTATTATAAATGTATTTAGTAACTATATAGGTAAGTATTTAATACTTATTAATAAATTTAAATGTTAATTTAAATATTATAAATAATATAGTATTTAATATAGTGATTTAGATAATCTTACATTATTAAATAATATATTACTAAAATACATTAAATTATTTACTAATTACAAAAAGTTTATTAATGATAGGTAAAATAGAAATAATTGCATTAAGTATTTATATTAGGTGTCTGAATTTTCTATAAAATTACATTTGCATGCTAATGTTTTGTTTTATATAGTAATATTGATATATAAATAAACCTTATTTTATATTTGATTCTTCATTTACTCTTCTCTTCTCATCTCATGATATACACGTAATACGTGTGTATAGTTTGATGCGAAGTTACATACCCGTACTTAAATATTCTCAAATCCGATATGTTTGACATTTCATGCCTTCTATTTATTTATTCATCTATTAAACGTGTACAGTTTACATCCTTGTACTTTCCTTTGTTTGCTAAAGAACATGCTCACCAACTATTGTCGGTGTCATTAAAAATGCCTTAAGAGTAAACATTTTACAATTCACTACCCCTTACTTTTATTTAGTCATACCCTGATCAATTAGTTTCTACAAAATTGGTGTTACAATACAAGTCTTCATAACAAGTATATTAGTAAGCTTTTCTCTGTTGTTTACCGATTTCAATCATAGTTTTAATTTTTTTTCTACAACATATAATTAAATAATATTGATGTGGCAATATGACACGTATAAAAGTTTTCTAGTAAATAGCAATGCACCATATAATATCAAGTCATCAAATATTGGTGTTTTCTTGTTTTGTGTTTTAAAGGTGAAAGACAACTTGAAATTGAACTCATGGTGTTGGTATAAAAAATCTTTTTCCGGTACAAGGATTTTACAACAATGCCATGGGAGTTGCTATGTTCAACCGAGATAGTCATGAAGGATCTAGACAAGCAAAGTACTGTTAATGACAGTATGTGTTTAATATTAGGAGTAAATGAGAGCGGGAGCGACCAATGTTTAGCAAGTTGGGTTGTGTTGGATGCTCTTCCTGTGTATTAGGAGAGGGGATTTATGGTACCAAAATGGACGGACATGCACCAATATTAGTTGTTGTCTAGCGATTCACCATACTATACGGTTGTATCGGTGATAGAGTATTTAATGACTTATGTCAAGCGTATTCAAGGCTAGTTGACTTAAGTCGTAGCTATGTTTCTAGTAAGTTTAAACAAGGTTCATATGGGTGTACTCTAATTAAAGCTACTCAAATTTATCATTTTAACATATGGGTGTCCTCTAACTAGTTGGAAATTGTTGTTTCAAGTTTCTTGGATAGACCTACACTCATAATCTCATTTGTGGATTTAAGTAATTTTTCTAGTACTTTAATATATTTAAGCGGATAAAATGAATGGTTTCAATAATGAATATGGAATGTGTAATGAAACTCGTATAAAAATCATATATTAAACGGTTATCCAAATTATACCAAAATAACATCTTTATATAGGGGTTTGAACCGGTGTGTTAAACCATCTATTTGTTCAAAAAAGTGCTGTAAGTATTGTAGGTTACAAATGTCATAACCGCTGTAATTATCTCATCAGAAACATTAATAACACTTTGCCGTTTATAATTTTGCTACCAATCATTAGTTAATAATAACTCAAAGTTTTTATTAAGGTTTCAGTAGATGTTGACAAACTTTTGCTACTGATCTTTATTATGTACCGGATATCATTTTCAAGCAACTTTTTTGCAACTTCATGATTCCGGAGCAATTACCCATGCATTATAAATATGATAGGTCGACCAAAGAAAGCTGCCTTTTGGACTGCGCTAATAGGTGTGCAGCCTCCAAACCTCGTGCTCTACCGTGTGTAATAATAAAGATTTTGATAATATGCTGTGCATTGACATGGGAATAAGGGATTTAGTAAGGGTTTGGTTGGATTTAAGACCATGAAGGGTGAAAATTACACCACTAAAATCAAATACCGGTAATTTAGAGAGGTAGTAAGTATGTAAAGGTATTTGCATTATGTATAAGGGTGTAAGCGTAAATACAACTGGCATAGTGGCTCCCCACCCGTAGGCCGTAGCGTAAAATATATTTAAAAAAAAAAAAAAAAAAAAAAAAAAAAAGCCACCCACCAATTATTCCTTTTTTTCTTTTTTTCTTTTGCCGTTGCCGTGTTTTTCCTGCAACTTCTTCTGCTGCTGCTTCTTCTAATCTTCTTCCTCCTTGATTCATAACTAACTAACAATTGACTTTCAATTCCCATTTGATTCATCTCAGATCTATACTTTAAACCTCCCCAAATCCCACTCCAAAACCTAAATAAATAAAGCCCTATGTTAATGTTAAGCATCATCACAATCCACAAACCCTAGATTCAAATACACACACTGCACTGCACTGCACTGCACTGCACTGAAGTGAAGTTAACTTAACTTAACTTTGATGAAGGGAGCCACGGGCCAGTGGTTTACGATCGGCCTTGTCTCGTCATGGTATGCATCGAACATCGGAGTATTACTCCTCAACAAGTACCTGCTAAGCAACTATGGATTCAAGTACCCCATCTTCCTCACCATGTGCCACATGACCGCTTGCTCTCTGCTCAGTTACATTGCCATTGTGTGGATGAAGATGGTGCCTTTGCAGACTGTTAGGTCCAGGGCTCAATTCGTCAAGATCTCGGTGCTTAGTTTAGTGTTTTGCGCGTCCGTCGTCAGTGGCAACGTCTCCTTAAAGTATTTGCCCGTTTCCTTTACGCAGGCCGTCGGAGCCACCACCCCTTTTTTCACTGCCGTCTTCGCTTATATCATGACCGTCAAGAGGGAAGCTTGGTTGACCTATTTCACCCTCGTACCTGTCGTCACCGGTGTTGTCATTGCCAGTGGGGTAACAACATCTCTGCTTTCTTTTCTGTCGGTTGAGTTTTTTTAATTCGTGATTTACTTTTAAAAATCCATATACACGAAGCTAATGATTATGAAGCTTCATGTTGTTTGACTAAATTTTAGATATATTAGTCTCACGAGGTGTAACCGTATGATAGATTTGCACATGATTTGTTTGTATAATCTAGATTTGTTATTCATTCATGTCATGTTAGCAATGGCAAAGCATGAGGTGGTTCAATTGGATAAAGGGTGATTTGGAGTTGATTTCTGAAGGTTATTAGTTAAAGACCTGTCTTGTCGGACCAGGATCTTGCAGCAGTTATAAGTTAAAATCGTTTATGTAGGAGGCTTGGTTAAATAACAATTAATGTTTCATAGATCATACACTTAAGTTTAAAGAAATGTAGATGGCTAAACAATCTAATAGTTTTTAGATAATGGAAGTCCTAGTTTGGCATAAGGAGAACAATTCAAATGAGTTTTATTGAATTTTAGGAGTGAACCTTAAGGGTGTGAGAGAATTTTATCCTTCATAGTTCTTCTAGTTATGTTTTATACCAGACTAAAGTGTTGTTAGTCAGGGAAAAGGTTGGCATGGTTTTGCTGAAGCATCTAGCTTAAGAATTGACTACTTATCTTTATGCAATTTCTAATTTGGAAGGACAATTATCTGTTACCAAAGATGACTTCTGTAGGGATTCTTATATCATTTATCTCAATGAAATAGCTAATAGTTTTGTGTATACTACAAATCTATGCTACTTGAACAGTTATACTGCATAGCCATAGAATAAGACAATTTCAGGCTGTTGGCTCAAAGCTGTGTAAGTGCAATGTTGAAATAGTACACCGACAACTAATTGTATCTTGCTGTAATAATTACATTATCATGAGGTTGCATTTGGAGTAATTTTAATTCTTTTTATATTGAGTTGGCCTGTGCAGTCTCAAATAGCCACAATTTTCACAGTAAATAAATTTGATGGTGCCATATTACATTGCCATGTGAAGGGATTGCTCTCTTTTTCTTATGTAAAGCTGGTCAAATTAACCTATGAGTCTCCAACTATTTGTTAATATCCTGTCTTGGCACCTCAAAATTTAAATGCAATGGTTACCAAAAGTTGTTTAGAAGCGTCAGGCAATCTAGTATTCTGCTTGCAGTTGAATGGTTTTGTAAATTAAATTGGTGATGTTAAAGCTGTTCTTGGCTAGTAATTGGTATATGACTTTCACAAACATACGAGGGTTAAGGATTAGAGTTAAGTATTGTTAGTAGGATGAAACGTATTTACATTAGAACTAGAAGCTTAGATTTTACGTAATCACCTTTGCATGTTATTATTTGTCTGTGTGCGCATGTTGTGTGCAATCTGTATTTATCATAAATATTTTACCATACCTTCTGACGTGTTTTTTTCTAGTTCTGATAGTCTACCATGATTACCTTGGTCAATAAACGTCACTATCACACTAGCATCCTATATTTTGTAGTATGTTTTTGTGTATTTTTTATAGCCGATGGTCTCAATGGAAACAACTTCTCTATCCCCTAGGATGGAGGTATGGTTTGCCTACATCCCACCCTCCTAGTTGCTTTGCTATCAGTGGGACTTACTGGGATGGTTGTTGTTGTTGTAACCTTTGAAGTGTGACTTCCCTTCTGAGCTTACAATGTGCAGTTTATGTATCTTTATGTAACTGTTTTTTGGGATAAATATAACTCCACAGCATGATCTGTATTTCAGATTGTTGTTTCTTCTTGTTTTCCTCTGCATTTGTGAATGCCTGAGTTTGATAAGCTACTTGTGGAAGAAGGCAGATGGTTGTTATTGTTAACCCTTCTCCTATTTCAAAATAGGTAGAAAGTGCTTATAGTTTAGTTCATCATCACTTATCTGGACTGCCACAAGGATTTCATTTTCAATCATTTTTACAGATAAAGTAGGATCAATCAATTTTACAGTTAAAGTAGGAGGTTTAGGAGGATGTAACATTACCAAAAAATGAATATCAACATAGCTTCTCATTGTGATCTGGTCTCTAGAGGTTACGATTATCATTCAATGTAGCATATCATTCTTAAAGGATACCTGCATTTTGATATTTCGTGAATATGAGTATTACTCTTCTATATGGTGGTATTACATCGTATTCTTTATGCCCATAAACATGTCTTGTATGGCTGCAGGGTGAACCTAGCTTTCATTTATTTGGTTTTATCATGTGTATCGGTGCTACAGCTGCAAGAGCATTAAAGTCGGTGCTTCAAGGGATATTACTGTCCTCAGAAGGGTAATCCCTCCTCCCCCTTTCCCCCTTTCTGTTTTCTAACTTATGAATTTTTTTTGGCAAAAAATGTTTTGGATTTTTACTATTATAATAATAACAGGGAAAAACTGAACTCTATGAACCTGTTGTTGTACATGGCGCCAGTAGCAGTTGTAATATTGCTTCCAGCAACATTGTTAATGGAAGACAATGTGGTTGGCATCACCATAGCTCTTGCTCGAAAAGATGTTAATGTTGTTTGGTATCTGCTCTTCAATTCTGCAATGGCATATTGTGTAAACCTGACCAATTTCTTGGTTACTAAGCATACAAGTGCTCTGACTCTCCAGGTATGTCTCCTGATTTATTTCATTCTTTATGGATGCTTCAATTCAATCTTGCATGTTTTACATTTGATCTCCTTGTAGAAGCATATAAGAGATATTAAACTAACAGAAATGGTTGAATCATCAAAGAGATGTGGACCTGCATATGTGTACATAATTACTAACCTTAAAGAAAAACACAAAATATTTTTTTGGATGGTATGAAATTGTGTGTTCATTTCATTTCAACGTCTTTCAAGAGTTGAGATACAGTTGACGTATGTTAATTTAACTTAAAGTGTTACAAAGAAAGAGAAACCTTCTAATATTATGATGTGAGATCCATTGGTATTGAGTGATTATAGTTATGAAGATGCATTAGACGTGAAAAGTTTGTGTTTTGTAAAAAGATTAAAGCGGTTTTATTTTGTTATTTGCATAACACAAGGTGCTTGGAAATGCTAAAGGGGCAGTTGCTGTTGTGGTGTCAATATTGATATTCAAGAATCCGGTGTCGGTAACAGGGATGCTAGGATACTTGCTGACAGTGCTGGGAGTGGTTCTCTACAGCGAAGCCAAGAAGAGGACCAAGTAAGCCTAGCCCAGTCTAACACTGTCACTTTAAATTTTAGTTTATTCTTTTTGGCAGGAAACACACTTTGAAGTTCATGTATTCTTTTCTAAATTCTGATTGTTTTCCATTTGTATCCTGTGACGTGATTATGCGTCTACGCTTGTATAAATACTGTAGAATTAAAACATCAATACCTGACTCACTGTTATCTTGTTGGTCCACTTCAGCAGTTGCAGTTTTTGTATTTTCTTTTTATTTATTATTTTGTTTTTTGGGTAAAACCATGAAAAGAAGATTAATATTTGTACTTCATCTTCTGTAGGACTTAATGTTAGTATAGATGTATATGTATTAAAGAACATGTTGACTAGTCTATTTAAAATAATGTGTGAAAAATGATAATTTTATAGAGATTTAAATCACAAACAATCTATCTTAGATAAAACAAACAAACAAACAAACCCAGTATATCCCACTCAAGAGCAGGGTCTGGGGAGGGTAGATGTAGGCGAGTCTTTCCTCTATCTTGTTAGGTAGAGAGACCGCTTCCAATGAGACCCCCGACTCGATAGCAAAAGCCATACTGGTAGCAAGACAACATACAATAAATCATGCAACACATAGCATACAGTGTACAAAAAGCCATATCGATAGCAGAACATCATACGATAAATCATACAACACATAGCCTACAGTACACAATAGATCATACAACACATAGCATACATATATCCTAGGTGCATGTAGAATCACCGATAAAGGGCAGATATGGGCTACTTAGACATCAGGCCCCGCAACCAGACTTCAAATACCCTTCCTGCCTATAGGTCACATTAGAAGTCCTTAATTTTAATTCTACGCCTCCACTCAGTCCTATCCTCGATCATGTGCTTAGAGAGGTGCAGGTGTATCATATCTCGCCTAATTACCTCATCCCAAGTCAATCTAGGTCTTCCTCTACTCCTCATACCCTCTACAATGATGTTCTCTACTGCTCTAACTGGTGCCGCCATTGTTCTCCTCTTGACATGTCCAAACCATCTTAATCTTCCCTCTCGTATTTTATCTGCAATACAGGCCACTTCTAGTTTCTGTCGATACACTTCGTTTCTTATCCGGTCAAGTCTTGTATGACCGCACATCCACCTCAGCATTCGCATTTCCGCTACCTCTATTTGTTTCTCGTGCGATTTCTTTATGGCCCAGCAGTCTGTTCCATATAGCATAGCTGGGCGTACTGCCACTCGATATAGCTTTCCCTTTAGTTTTGCTGGAAACCTCTTATCACATAGGATCCCTGATGCTGCTCTCCACTTGCACCATCCTGCTTGAACACGGTGCGCTACATCGCTGTGTATCTCTCCGTCCTCCTGCAAGTACGAGCCCAGGTATTTGAACCTAGACGTTTGTGGGACCGCCATACCCTGAATACTGATTTGGATGTACTCTTCCGCCTCGCCACTAAAGTTACAATGCATGTATTCTGTCTTTGAGCGACTTATCCTTAAACCTTTGCGCTCTAGTGCTGCTATCCACTGTTCTAGCTTGTCGTTAAGCACCCTTTTAGATTCCGATATTAAGACAATATCATCCGCAAAGAGCATGCACCACGGAGCTGGCTGCTGTATAGACTTGGTCATCTCATCCAACACTACTGTGAAGAGAAATGGGCTCAGTGTTGATCCTTGGTGGAGTCCCACTTCCACTGTGAATGAGTCTGTGTCTCCGATCGGGGCTCGCACACACGTTTTTGCCCCATCATACATGTCCTTGATTATTTTGATATACCTCTCTGGTACCTTTCTAAGTCGTAGACTTTCCCAAATTAGTTGACGCGAAATGCTGTCATAGGTCTTTTCTAGGTCGATGAATACCATATGTAGGACCCTTTTCTTTTCTCTGTATTTCTCCATTATCCTCCTTATGGCGTGTATTGCTTCTGTCGTAGAGCGTCCTGGCATAAATCCAAATTGGTTTGACGCTATCTGAGTTTCTCGTCTAATTCTCGTGTCAATAACTCTTTCCCATAATTTCATCGTGTGACTCAATAGCTTTATTCCCCTGTAATTTTCGCAACTTTGTACATCTCCTTTTTCTTATATATAGGGACTATAACACTGGTTCTCCACTGGTCCGGCATCTTCCCTGTCGTAAAGATAGTGTTGAATAAATCTGTTAGCCATTTGAGCCCCTCATCTCCAGGCATTTCCACACTTCAATCGGTATGTTGTCTGGCCCCACCACTTTAGCCCTTCCCATTTTCTTCATAGCTCTCATAACTTCGTCTACTGTGATGCTTCTACAATAGCAATTGTTTTGTTGTGTTGTTTGGGTTGTGTTATCTATCTCAGCTTGTTGATTTGGGTTCTTTATGTTGTAAAGGTTATCGAAGTAAGTTTTCCATCTCCCCTTGATGTCCTTGTCGTTCACCAAAACTTTTCCATCCGCAGCCTTTATAAACTTCACAATTCTCAGGTCTTGTCTTCTGCTGTCTCTTGCCTTGGCTAACTTAAACATGTCATGTTCTCCTTCTTTCGTCTCTAGTCGTTTATACATCATCTCATACGCCGCGTTCTTTGCCTCTGACACCGATTTCTTCGCCTCTCTCTTAGCCTCCTTGTATTTATCCTTTAGCTCTGGGCGTTCTTCCTCATTGTTACAGTGTATAAGCTCTCTGAAACTTTGTTGTTTAATTCGTATCTTCTCCTGTACATTTTCGTTCCACCACCAAGATTCCTTATGGTCGACTGTCCTCTTTGTTGTAACTCCAAGCGTTTCTTTAGCTGCTTGGATGAGCGTATTTGCCATGGCCTCCCACTTTTGGTTTGCGTCTTCCTGTGGTCCAGGATGGTTCATTGGTATGACCTTATCTCTAAAAATAGTAATGTTTTCTTCCTTGAGCTGGCTCCATTTGATCGTATGTCTAATTCTCTTGTTTTGTTGGACGATTGGTCTCTTCACGCGTATATCCGCCACTAACATGTGATGTTGTGTCACAACTGTCTCTCCTGGGATTGTCTTACAGTCCTTCCACGAGCTACGATCTTCTCTCCTCGTCAACAAATAGTCTATCTGCGTGTGTCTCCCGCCGCTGCTAAACGTGATTAGATGCGATTCTCTTTTCTTAAAAAACGAATTTATGATTCCTAAGTCATGTGCTACTGTAAAGTCAAGAACCTCCTTACCGCCTTCATTCCTAAGGCCATACCCGAAGCCTCCATGCACCAACTGGAAGTGGTCATTATCCTTACCGATATGCCCATTAAAATCTCCTCCTATGCATATTTTTTCGTCTCTAGGTATGTCACCCATAACGTGATCTAAACTCTCCCAGAACTTTTTTCTTTCTGTTTCTCCTAGTCCAACATGTGGGGCATACGTACTAACTACTGCCACTACTTCATCCCCTATTACTATTCTTAACAGCATAATTCTATCATCGTATCTTCTTACCTCCACTACATTATCTTGGAGTTCCTTAGCAACTAGAAACCCTACTCCATTTTTCGTTCCGTCAGACCCTGAATACCATAGTTTGTAACTATTGCACTCTGTTGCTCTCCCACCCCGCCATCTAGTCTCCTGGAGACACGCTATCTGGACCCTACGTTTCCTTAACACATCAATTAACTCTAGTAACTTACTAGTTAGGGTTCCTACATTCCACGATGCCACTCTTAATCTAAAATCCTTTTTCCTTGTATTCGCACCTCTCGTCACCGAACAAGGGTGTAAACGCAATTGGATGAACAAGGGTGTAAACGCAATTGGAGTTGCATGACAAGAAGAATAATACATCTTTTATTCTAAAATAAGGCAATGTTGCTCAAGAAGTTTAAATGCAAATCCAATTATCTTTTGATAAGAGTAAAATTCGCTTGTGCCCCATATGGTTTGGTGTAAATAACGGTTTACCTTTAAAGGTTTCAAAATTACGATTATACTCCTTGTGGTTTTCATTTTGTCTCGAATGATGCAAACCCACTGTTAAATATTTCTGCTAAAAGTAAAGACATTTTAGTTTTTTTTTTTACAAAACAATGGTTAATTATGTCATTGCTCAAATTAACAAAGGACTACTAGTGCAATTTTTTAAATTAATAAAACAATAATTTAATAATTGATTAATAAAGTGCTTGTGAACTGCACCGAACCCCCACAGCATCGCCGCCTCATCCGGCCACCCCCATACCATCGCCACCATCTTCCGCCAGGAAAACGACAACCCCCTTTCATCTTCATCATCAATCAGCTACCACCCCAATCGAGACCCTACGCGGATGCTGACGGAGAATACGAATGTGGTATCCAGCGGTTGATGGTGGCGAAGTAGCGTGGGTCTTCGATTTTAGGACAGATCTGTCCCAAATGGTGGTCGTGTGGTGAACGATGGTGGTGACGGACAGTAGTGGTGGTGCTGTGGTGGCGTGGTTATGATTTTGCAGGTGGTTGTGGTGGGTGGTGGATGGTGGTTATGGTGGGTGGTGGATGGTGGTTATGGTGGGTGGTGGTGATAGATTCTGTGAAATATTTGGGTACAAGATGATGACGAGGATGATGTGGCACGTACTTTAACTATTTATAGTATTAGTCCTTTTATATAAAAAGATCAAAATACCCTTCTTTTTAACATAAATATTTAACTGGTGTTAGTTGGTTGGCATAAACCAAGACATAATGAAACCACGGGGGGTAAAATCACGATTTTAAAACCTTTGAAGGCAAAACGTTATTTGAACCAAACCATAGAAAGGAAAAGCGAAGTTTACTCTTTTAATAATTATGCTACTAACTAATAGAGTTTTTCTTTTATGCTTCTAACGAATAGAGTTTTTCTTATATAAAGACAATGATTAAATTAAGTTTCTATCTCCACAGTGGCATAATTATCTCATGTTAAGTCAGAAAAGTTTAGTTTCTCTAGTATATATTAAATCTTCTAATCAGTAATACATGATGTTTCATTCTTTAATATAATTAAACTACAAATTATTACTATATAGTTTAAAACACAAGGCACTGAATAGTAGTTTTTCTCCTGTGGGACGTCCGATTGTAAATCTACGGTTGTGGGTTTACTACAGCTTTGACCTACCTACATTTTGACACGTATAATAGCTTTGTGTGATGACAGGACACCCTATCTACATCGAGGCAGGTTCTATAGTAGGATTTACAACAACTTAATACGTGTACGCGTTTTACAACACGTTGTCTTTTATCTCCCTGCCACGTGCCGCAGACGCCCACGGTTTATTATCTCTCCCACAGCCACGTACCACCACCGCACCCCTTCATCCATTTTCCCCCTCTCCCTGGTAACTTAATGTTCTTCGTTCCCGTCAGAGTTCGAGCAATTTCAATTCTCATCAACTGATGGAGTTGCAGGTTTTGGGCAGTAGTTGTGGTTTGGTGAAAGTAGAAGAAAAGGGGTTTAAAGTGGACCTAACTTTCACCATGGTTAAAATACTTGGAGCTAAGTAGAGGAGTGGTTTATGATTCCACGTTACAACGGTGGGTGAGTAGATGAAAAAGATGTGGATTTCGGATTAAAATCAACCGATTTTATCTACGAGATAGCTAAGATGCTTTATTGGTGGTGGTAGCGGCTTGATGTAAGTCAAATCTTATCGGTTTCTCCCCCAAACACCACCGCCCTGGTTGAAATCATAGATGCTTAAGAGCTTATAATCTCTTTAATTCCTAATTCATTTTGAGAAGATAATCGTCTTTGGTTGGTTGTTGTGCCATGACTATAGTGTTTGTGTGACCTACTTTAAACCGGATAAATTTTACGGATAACTATTTCTCCGTAACTTAAAGACATGTTCGTATACATAAAACCACAAAAATCAAATCTGTACAGTTAATTCTTCGATTTATGTTATACAACACAGAACTTGCGTGAAGAAGACAAGTAGCTTATGACTTAATGCAAAGTTTTAACAAGATTCAATGGTTAGTGGATGTTATAGCAGATTTGCAGGATGGAAGCAAAATGCGTTCATATAAAACATCTTGCAATTAAGAACATATTAAGTAATTGTTGTTGTGATGATTTTGATCACCATCACTTGTATGTGCATAAAATAATAGCATTGTATGTGGTAGGTGCAAGACCACAAGGGATATGTTGAACACATTTACATTTTCTTCACCATTTTATTTTTATTTTTATTTATCTCATAGTTTGTTTATGGATTCTCAAGAAGAGCACCCACAAGATGTAGATAATAACCACATGGATGATATTATAACAATGGTTGAATCTTTACAGGGCAATCTAGCATTTTAAGATCATTAGAGATGCTGAAATGGATGATAGAGATAGTTTGTTATCATATTACACTAAATATTGCTTCAAATATTTATAGCTCAATGAAAATTTAACTTCTTACGAGTAATATGGCGGTTTATGATTTTCATATATGATGGAATTTGATAAATTTATTAGAACAACCAAAGGAGAGTAGCAAAATCAGTTTTATCCCTTTTGTTTTCATATCTGATGGAATTTGATAAATTTATTAGAACAACCAAAGGAGAGTGGCAAAATCCGGTGTCTGCAGTCATTGATTTTAAAACCTTGAGCCTAATTGCCTTGCCAAAGCCTATGTTCACGAGGTTAATATTGATTTCGTTGGTAAGTATGATGCTTTAACTATTGATTTGTATGATAATTAAATCTTAATCTGTTTTTAGAATTATTGGCTGTGTATCAGACTTTCTTTACGAGTAACTTTTTGTTACATTGGAATTTTGGCAACTATGATGATGAAAAAGTGTTCAAGTTGAAAATGTTATAATCATTAGACTATGTGAGTTATCTACGCCGCGGTTTAACCCGTCCATCTAGCGTACGTGAGTTATCTAGGTTGCGGTTTAACCCGTCCATCTAGCACGCAACGCGCGTGATGGAATAGCACTAGTTTTCTTTTATAAATTAATTAAGTTACGAAAAATATTACAATTTTATAATAGATTATTTAACAAACTTAAAGTGGAGTTTGTTTGTTTCATGTCTTAAACAAGAGAAACAAATCATGTACACTTTATAACGTCACTTGCACAATCCAAGCTATGAGTTACTTGATTCTATTATTAAATTGGTATTGATTAGTCCGTTAAGTTTATCAAGAAAAACAAATCATGTTGTTAATTATATATAGTTGTATCCTTTAATCCATTGTCAAGTGTAAGAACACCTGAACAGATGGGCAAAAAATCGGTTCCAAGCCTGATACGTGGTACATGACTTGAACCGGAACCCAATCTAAAAAAAGGATACTTAGTTTCTACTCGAAAATGACCTTTGGTTCCTATCCTAACTGATTCCTCGCCACTTAGTGAAAAATGATCCCCACCCGACCTGTTTCTGCCTCGTTCTAGCAATTGGATGTAGATTTCAAATTAAAGATGCCATAAAATGACTTTATAGCTGTTTTTAACTATCATAGGATTTCTTTTTAACATTTTTGTGCTAGGTTAAATCGGGAAAGTAGACTTCATATTCACGATAGGCCTATGATTTATATTTTAATATGAAGAGAAAGCTTTCGAATTGTGAATTTCCCTACATGTTTAAAAATGAATGGGAATGAAAAATATCATGGTTAAATCCGATATTTCACATATTTTTGGGTGTTATGCTTTTGCTTTAAGACCTGCAAACTCCTTTTTCATATCATCGAGATGTTCTCGGTGATGGTCGTCGGTCTTAGAGAGAGAAAGGGTGGGTGCGTCGCCGCCGACTTGCCGAACAACTGCTGCATGCACCATGATTTGGGTGTTTTAGGAGGGAGAGAAGGTGTGATGGTGGTGGTTTAGGCACTTTTGTGTCACCGAAGCCGTCTTCAGCTTGCTATACAATCGTTGGCGTCTATCTTTCTCTCTTAATCACCTAAGGTTGACTGATTGTGGTGCTGCTACCACATATGTCTGGTGGTCGTTCAAGGCGGTGATGCTGGTGGTTTCCCCCTCCGCTTCTTTATCTAAAGAATACCTATTTAGGGTTTTCAGATCTACGTCCTGTGGACATCCTTTGGTGTTGTTAGATGTCGTCGGTGGTCCCTGTGGACCGCCTTCGGAGGGGTTCGAGTGTAGTCAGTCAGTTCTTGGCCAGCTCTCCGTTTCAGCATCGTTGCCGAGGTGGAGGCCACTCCAGGTTGGCCTTTTTTGGGTCGATGATGATGAACGACTCATCTGAGATCGTTCTGTTTTGAAACCGAGGTCGGTGACGATGGATGCACGGTTGGGTTTGTGTGTTGTTTGTCATTCTGTTTTCTTACTCATTGAGTTGGTAATGATGGTTTCATCTTCATCTGAAGCCATCGGTGATGCTTGGGCGTCCACAACAAATATGGTAATTTGTGGGTTTATTGGTACCTTTGTTTGTTGGGGTTTTCTTATTAATTTGTTTGGTCTAAACCCTAACCTTAGGATGTTGAGAATAAAGATGTCTGCATCTAAGATCATATTAAACTCTTTTGTTACGATCATGTCCAGCTTATTTGGGCATGTTCTGGGGCAGTGATCAGATACCGGAGTGTGACATCCGTCACCAAAAGGTCCGTCATTTAACGTGGACACCGTTAACTTTTTCGAACGTTCGTTCCTTATTTTTATAAACTATTCGTGTGGATATTATACTTGCTTTATCATCTTTACACTTGTATTCTCATCATTAGCGTTTCTATCATTGAAACCCTTACAATTGTCCTTATTGTTATCATTATATATACCATCTGTATATATATTTATTGTTATTAATAAAACCATTTTCAAGTTACAAATATCATTATTTGCACTTCTATCGTTAATATAACTAGCCGATTAAGGTCGTTTTTAACCGAAGCAAATTTTGGGAACTCGGGGGCTAAGTGCAGGGACCAAATGCGACATTTTTTCAAACTAGGGCTGGGTATAAATACCCATACTCCAGCCCTAGCCACCACATTTCACCTTCTTCTTCATCTTCTTCTTCCTCCACTTTTCTCTTCCTCCTTGCACCAAACCGCCCCGTTTCTTCGCGTTTTCACCGGCAAAGCCTTGGCTACAGCCGAGACTACTCCTTTCTTGCAGGTAGACGACCTTGGTCGCCCCTTTCTTGCTTGTTCACTTCTGCGTTTTTAGGGTTTCGGGTGCTCGGGGCCAACCCGAGCACATGAGGTCGCGTGGGTGCGTGTGTTGCCTTTCTGCGTGTTCTTCTTGTTTGTACATGTTTGAAATGTGTTTCTGGAAGTCCTTGAGGTGCAAAACCCATGCACGGAGCAGCCGAAGCCTGCTCTGAACTTCTGCAGTCGCGATTCTGCTGTTCACGCTGAGCCGTGCGACTGTGTGAGTCGTGCGACTGAGTCAGGCGACTGTGTGTGTGTCGTGCGATTGAGTCATGCGACGAGGTGAGTTGTGCGACTGAGTCATGCGACTGTGTGTGTGTCGTGCGATTGACTCTATGCGGATGAATGTGTGCGATTGTGCGTGTATCGCACGACTGAATGCTGAGTCGTACGAATGAAGGTTCAGCCGTGCGAATGAAGCTGATTCGTGCGAATGAGGGTTGATTCGTATGTATGGAGGTTGAGACGTGCGATTGAATGTTGTGTGGTACGACTGAAGGCCCAATTGCACGAATGGAGGTCCATTCGTACGGATGTAGCTGATTCGTACGGATGTGGCTGATTCGTACGAATGAAGGTTGATTTGTGCAAGATGAGTGGTTCAGTCGTGCGTCTGGTCCAGTCGTGCGTCTGGTCCAGTCGTGCGACTAGAGTTGTTGTGTGTGAGTTTTTTCTTGTGTGTGGTGTGTTTGTCGTGTGATGTTAAGGTGACATCGACACTAGTACCGTTGCTAATGACAATCTTCAAAAATTGACACTATTAAACTTATTAACGATATTCCAATTCAAATCAACATAACGTTTTACAATTATCAACAATCGATTTGCGATGCTAATATTTGCTAAGTATTTCTCTAATAATAATGACACCTTTACACAAATATCATCGGCAATGGCAACGATTCTAGTACTTGGAACTACATCAGATCTAATACTTATGTCTGTTTGTGTGTGTACACGCGACTGAACCAATACAACCCGAAACGATCAAACGATGCTATATGCTTATACATATCATTAACGCTTAACAATAATTGTCAATAGGTGTTTGACCGTTTACTACATACAACATTTGGAAAATTGATCATTCATACTTACCACTTAACAAGTGAGTTTCGTGGCCCCTTTTTATGCTTATACAATATTTCAATCTTTTACAAACATGGGGGAAAAGTATGCTCGCCCACTTTCTTATGCTGTACAATTTACATACAATTTTACATACTTGGAATCAACGTGATACTGTGTTGTGAGTACTTATCTATACATACATGAGTCGCTGTGTGGTACTTTCTTTACAACCATTTAATTCCGGTGTTGGAACCGACGGATAGGTATTGGTAGTACTACTGGGTTGACACCCCACCCATGCATGTTGGTATACTAGTTAGTACCAACGGTGGCCAGGAACGGACCCTTGGGTGAATATATTCTGACAAGTTGCTGTGTGTACATCATTAGGTTTGGTTGTAAAGCTCATGGTTATGTGATTTTTCTTACTTATAACTGTATGCACGGTATTCCACAACAATTACTATACAGCATCAATTATTTATTTACTATTTAAACCTGCGAGCTCACCAACTGTCACACCCCCGCTGATAGCGGAAACACGGGGATGCGAGCTAGACGGGATCGTCATAACACATGGTATGCAATAGAGTAGCAATAATAATAATATGATGACAAGCGTGTCATGACGACACCCGAACACAATTGGAGACTTGTGTCGTGTATAGTCAAGGTTCACGACAGCATAGCCGTAAGCACAACATAAATGATCACATAAGCATTAAAGATAACTTGTAATGTAAATTCCCACAACTCGGGAACAAGTATACAAAAGACAATGTTCAAGCTTTACAAGGGTAATGACGATTTAAGCTACGATAGCACATGCATAAGGTTAACCAAGCAAGCATACAGGCATAATATCCACATAGATGGGCTATAAAGGTGAGGGATGACCGACAACAAAAATTAACAGATTACGTCAATAGACGGACCTTTGGTGACGGATGTCACAGTATCCCCCAGTTGAGGGAATTTCGTCCCGAAATTCAACTGGTGCTAGGTCTAAGGGTGTCATCCTCGAATAGGTGTGGATATTTGAGTCTCATCTGATCTTCACGTTCCCATGTAGACTCTGGCCCTCGTTTGGAATTCCATCTTACGCGAACAATAGGTATCTTGTTGCGCCTCAACCTTTTGACCTTTCGGTCCATGACCTCAATAGGTTCCTCCACAAAATGGAGGCTTTGATCAATCTTGATCTCTCAATAGGCACGTGAAGTGATTCGTCAGCTAAACACTTCTTGAGGTTCGATACATGGAAAGTGTCATGTACACTGCTAAGCTCTTATGGCAACCTTAATCGGTACGCCACCGGACCGATTCTTTCTGTGATCTCGAATGGTCCAACATATCTCGGGGCCAACTTCCCTTTCTTTCCAAACCATACGATCCCTTTCCACGGAGAGACCTTAAGCAACACTCGATATCCAACGTTAAACTCTAGTGGCTTCCGACGGTTGTCGGCATAGCTCTTTTGGCGGTCTCTAGCAGCCTTGAGTCTGTCTTTGATTTGGAAGATCTTATCGGTGGTTTCTTGAATGATTTCGGGACCCGTTAGCTGGCTTTCACCAACCTCGGCCCAACATACAGGCGATCTACATTTCCGTCCATACAACGCTTCGAACGGTGCACATCCAATACTAGTATGGTAACTGTTATTGTAGGAAAACTCGATCAGCGGTAGATGAGTATCCCAACTGCCACCAAAATCAATAAAGCATGCCCTCAGCATGTCCTCAAGCGTCTGTATCGTTCCTTCACTTTGGTCGTCTGTCTGGGGGAGATAGGCTTGTACTCATGTCTAATCGAGTGCTCATCGCTTTCTGTAACGTCTGCCAAAATCGTGAAGTGAATCGACTGTCGCGGTCGGATATGATTGACACCGGCACCCGTGCCGTGTCACGACATCTTTGATGTACACCCTTGCCAGCTTATCCATCTTATAGTCTTCTCGGATAGGCAAGAAGTGAGCGGATTTTGTCATTCGATCCACCACGACCCATATCGAGTCGTGTCCGCTTGGCGTTCTCGGGAGTTTGGTAATGAAATCCATAGTGATGTTCTCCCATTTCCACTCGGGGATTTCAGGTTGTTGCAATAATCTCGATGGTTTCTGGTGTTCGGCCTTGACCTTTGAACATGTCAAGCATTTGCTCACATATAAAGCAATATCTTTCTTCATACCTGGCCACCAGTACAACTCCTTCAAATCGTGGTACATCTTGTCTGCACCAGGATGAACAGAGTATCGAGTCTTGTGTGCTTCATCCAAGACTAGTGTACGTACACCTCCCCATCTGGGGACCCATATACGATCCATGAAGTAATGTACGCCGTCATCCTTGCGACTCATTTGTTTATCCATCCCTCGGAATTCTTCTCCCGTAAGGTTTTCTTCTTTCAAAGCCTCACTTTGCGCAATTTGAATCTGAGCCTTTAGATTGGTTTGAATAGTCAATCCTAACGCTCGAGCACGTAATGGTTTCACGCGTTCCTTGCGGCTTAAAGCATCAGCCACCACGTTAGCTTTCCCGGGGTCATACCGGATTTCACAATCGTAGTCGCTAAGTAACTCTACCCAGCGTCGCTGTCGCATGTTAAGTTCCTTCTGATCAAGAATATGCTGAAGGCTCTTATGATCCGTGTAAATGATGCATTTGGTTCCGTATAGATAATGCCTCCATATCTTGAGTGCAAATACTACAGCACCCAACTCCAAGTCATGAGTTGTGTAGTTCTTTTCATGTACCTTTAGTTGTCGCGATGCATAGGCAATTACCTTATATCTTTTCATTAGCACACATCCCAACCCTTGATGTGAAGCATCGCAGTATACCACAAAATCATCAGTTCCGTCCGGGAGGGACAGTATTGGAGCATTGCACAGCTTTTCTTTCAATGTCTGGAAGGCTCGTTCTTGTGCATGTCCCCAATCAAACTCCTTGTCTTTCTGGGTTAGCAGCGTTAGCGGTTGTGCGATCTTCGAAAAGTTCGCAATAAAACGACGGTAGTACCCGGCCAATCCTAGGAATTGCTGTATTTCTGAGGGTGTTTGGGGTGTATCCCATTTCTTCACAGCCTCAATCTTAAAGGGGTCCACATGAATTCCATCTTCGTTAACCACATGACCCAAAAACTTCACTTCCCGAAGCCAGAATTCACACTTCGAGAATTTGGCGAAAAGTTTCTCTTCCTTCAACAGCTCTAGAATTGCTCGAAGGTGTTTTTCGTGATCCTCTTTCGAACGAGAGTAGATGAGTATGTCGTCTATGAATACGATCATGAACTTATCTAGGTAAGGCTTGCACACCCGATTCATTAAATCCATAAAGACAGCCGGTGCGTTTGTCAACCCAAATGGCATGACCAAGAACTCATAGTGTCCGTAACGAGTTCTAAATGCTGTTTTTGGAATATCGTCCTCAAATAGTCTTAGTGATGATATCCAGATCGGAGATCGATCTTAGAGAAATACGAGGCTCCTTGCAACTGATCAAACAGGTCGTCGATTCTAGGGAGAGGATACCGATTCTTCACGGTCAGTTTGTTCAATTCCCTGTAATTGATACACATACGGAATGACCCATCCTTCTTCTTGACAAATAACACCGGTGCTCCCCATGGTGGATAACTCGGTCGAATAAAACCTTTCTCTAGTAGTTCCTGTAGTTGGCTGGACAGCTCTTGCATCTCGGAGGGTGCTAATCGATACGGTGTCTTAGCTATCGGCGTAGCTCCAGGAACCAGCTCTATATGGAATTCCACCTGTCGTGGAGGAGGCAATCCAGACAAATCATCAGGGAACACTTCTGGGTAATCCCGTACAATCGGAATGTCTGCCAATTTCGTCTCTTCTTCCTTCTTTTCTACCACATGAGCCAGAAAAGTGTAACACTGCTTCCGTAGACCTTGGCGTGCTTTCATGCAGGTGATAAGCTTCAAGTTCTTTCCCGGTCGCTCTCCTTGTATTCTGAGTACTTTCCCGTCTGACATGGGAATCCGCACTACTTTATCTCGGCAAACAATCTCCGCTCCATGCTTCGATAACCAATCCATTCCCACTATTACATCAAAGCTCCCCAACTCAAAAGGTATCAAATCTATGTTGAAGACCTGGCCTTCCAACATTAGGGTGCAGTCCTTGATAATTTCCTTTGCCTGTTCAACCCTACCATTTGCCATTTCTACAGAGTAACTAGTTTCTAGTCTACTGGCACTCAAATCAAGCATTTGCACAAACTCAGATGATATAAAACTATTGTCTGCCCCAGTATCAAACAATACAGATGCGAAGTGGTTATTGAGTAAGTGCGTACCCGTGACAACGTTCGGATCTTGACGGGCATCATTAGCTCTAATGACAAAGGCACGACCCCGTGCAGCATTACCTTGGTTTCCTTGGCCTTGAGCACCTGCTATGGCCATTATCTGCTGTTGGTTGTTTCCTTGCTGAACCGGTGCCCTATTCAGTCGGGGGCACATGTTCCGGAAGTGATCGAGGCCTCCACACTCGTAACAAGCCCTGGCATTCCCAGCGGGGTTAACCGCGTTGATGGGTGCCACCAGGTTTGGCGCTACTCTGTAGTCTCTGGCTTGATACCCCGGGCGTCTGCAGTTCAAACACACCCGGCACGGCGCTGTTGGAGGATGATAAAGATTACACCTGTCACATCTCGGGTGCAGCCCAGCATATTCCTTCTTCCCTTGAGTCACGACCACAAAATTTCTGTTCGTTTTGGCCCTCTTATCAGACTTTCCGGTACCAGACCGACTTGTTTCCCCAGTCTCTTTCCTTTTCTCCGCTCCCCTACCCAATACTCCTGTTCTTATCATCTCGTCAGTGAGAGCGCCCGCTTTCAGAATTGCGCTCTGGATTGTAGGAGGAGCAGCTGTAGTTACCATCGCCCGTATTTGAGGCGCGAGTCCCCAAATGTATCTTTCTATCCTCTTGGATTCCGGAGTGAGTAGGTGTGGAACTAGTCTAGGCAGCTCGTGGAATTGGTCAGTATAAGTTGTGTGCCCTGCCCCCACCATAGCATGATTCCAGAACTCATGCTCAAGCTTCTGCATCTCGTTGAGAGGGCAGTATTCCTCGGTAATCAGGGCTTTGAATTCATCGCAGGTCATCTGCATCGCAGATTCCCTTCCTCTAGCTTGAACCTGGGTGTTCCACCAGGTTAGTGCTCTGCCCTCTAGTGAGCACGTAACATACTTAATCCGTTAGCTGTCGAGGCATTCACTGATGTCGATCACAACCTCCATCTTCTCAAGCCATCTAGTCAGGGCTATCGCCCCACCTTTCCCATCGAAATCCTGAGGCTACAGGCCACAAATTCCTTATAAGAACAGCCCCGTTTGGTGTTAGCAGCCCCAGTTTCATTACCTGCTATACCACCATTTCCGGTCACTTGATTGCTTTCATTCCCAATCGGGTTCCCAGTATCCTCGTTTTCATTACCACCATTCCCATGGGGGTGGTTTTGCTATTGCAGAGCGTCGCTCACTGAGCTACGATAGTTGGAATCAGGGCAGTCAATTATTGAGCAATTAAGGCTGCCATATTAGGGTTTCCAGTCCCTTGGTTATTGCCAGAAGGGCCTTCATTTGCTATTGGAGGTCTACCCCTGCCTCTGCCTCTGCCCTCGGGGCTTCACTTCCGCTACTATTGCTGCGGGTGGATCTTCGAGGCGGCATGTTCTATTCATACAAAAAGGCAACAAATAAGCTTTAGTCTGTTAGGACCGTGTACGTACGGAGTACTAACTGATTCTTCGTTATACCGGATCAAATAGTGCGGAATCCTATTTGATTGGCGATCCAATCAGGGAGAACGAAATCAAGATCAATCCTAACGATTAGAAAACGTTAAGAATGGAATAGGAATGATCTGGGACGTTCTATGAACTTGGAATGGACGATCTGGACTTTCTGGGTCGACTAGGGTTTCAAGTATTCGAAGTGTTACGTTTTTCCACGAATTAAGCGGTATTTATAGGTTACAGCTATCAGTCGTACGACTGAGCCAGGCGACTGGCTCAGTCATGCGACTGAGTCATACGATTGGTTCATTCGGACGACTGAGTCACTCTTATCACTCAATCGTACGATTTACTCAATCTCCTGGTTCAATCGTGTGACTGGCCCATTCGCATGGTCCAGTCGTGCGACTGAATCAGATAACTTAGTTAAACACATTCATGAACCTTTAATGGTTTAAAACTATGTCTAACAACTGTAAACCTATATAACATTGTCATATATGTGTGTAACAATAAACAATATAGATAGATATAACATTAAACAACCAATACACATATATAGAAGAGTTTCTCATTCAATTGATCAAACATTACATAAGTGTTACACGAAAAGAAAGTCTATTACATTTAAGCTCACTAGACTAGAACTGGGGACATGTGTACCAACAAACTCCCCCTTGGACCTAGTTCTATCTAGGCTTTTACTTCTTTCTTGAACTCTTCAAATCTCTTTATTCTCTCCTGTTTAGAAACCCCGACATGGATATTCAGTGCGAAGCATAGTCGTATGATATGCTGAAACTGCAGTGCTTGCACTATATCCTGCGTGTCAAAAAACAGTGGCCACTTATACAGCGTATAAACATCGGACACTGACAAGTTTATTAGCCACATAGGGTCAAACACCCTTATTGTGTCCATCAACCCGTCCTTCTCCAAAACAATGACTGCCTCTCCTGAGCGCCAGTCATAATACCACCACTTAAAGTGTGGGGTAAAGTCCTGTGGCATCTCCCTCAGTGGAATTCGAGACATTGTGCGCGGAGGTTGCCACTTCAGGACAATCTTCGGTTGACCAGTAATGGGACTCACTTTAGACCTTCTCATGTAACGTGTGGCCTGCTGTCGTCTTCTCTGCTTTCTTTTCTGTCGGTTGAGTTTTTTTAATTCGTGATTTACTTTTAAAAATCCATATACACGAAGCTAATGATTATGAAGCTTCATGTTGTTTGACTAAATTTTAGATATATTAGTCTCACGAGGTGTAACCGTATGATAGATTTGCACATGATTTGTTTGTATAATCTAGATTTGTTATTCATTCATGTCATGTTAGCAATGGCAAAGCATGAGGTGGTTCAATTGGATAAAGGGTGATTTGGAGTTGATTTCTGAAGGTTATTAGTTAAAGACCTGTCTTGTCGGACCAGGATCTTGCAGCAGTTATAAGTTAAAATCGTTTATGTAGGAGGCTTGGTTAAATAACATTAATGTTTCATAGATCATACACTTAAGTTTAAAGAAATGTAGATGGCTAAACAATCTAATAGTTTTTAGATAATGGAAGTCCTAGTTTGGCATAAGGAGAACAATTCAAATGAGTTTTATTGAATTTTAGGAGTGAACCTTAAGGGTGTGAGAGAATTTTATCCTTCATAGTTCTTCTAGTTATGTTTTATACCAGACTAAAGTGTTGTTAGTCAGGGAAAAGGTTGGCATGGTTTTGCTGAAGCATCTAGCTTAAGAATTGACTACTTATCTTTATGCAATTTCTAATTTGGAAGGACAATTATCTGTTACCAAAGATGACTTCTGTAGGGATTCTTATATCATTTATCTCAATGAAATAGCTAATAGTTTTGTGTATACTACAAATCTATGCTACTTGAACAGTTATATGCATAGCATAGATAATAAGACAATTTCAGGCTGTTGGCTCAAAGCTGTGTAAGTGCAATGTTGAAATAGTACACCGACAACTAATTGTATCTTGCTGTAATAATTACATTATCATGAGGTTGCATTTGGAGTAATTTTAATTCTTTTTATATTGAGTTGGCCTGTGCAGTCTCAAATAGCCACAATTTTCACAGTAAATAAATTTGATGGTGCCATATTACATTGCCATGTGAAGGGATTGCTCTCTTTTTCTTATGTAAAGCTGGTCAAATTAACCTATGAGTCTCCAACTATTTGTTAATATCCTGTCTTGGCACCTCAAAATTTTAAATGCAATGGTTACCAAAAGTTGTTTAGAAGCGTCAGGCAATCTAGTATTCTGCTGCTTGCAGTTGAATGGTTTTGTAAATTAAATTTGGTGATGTTAAAGCTGTTCTTGGCTAGTAATTGGTATATGACTTTCACAAACATACGAGGGTTAAGGATTAGAGTTAAGTATTGTTAGTAGGATGAAACGTATTACATTAGAACTAGAAGCTTAGATTTTACGTAATCACCTTTGCATGTTATTATTTGTCTGTGTGCGCATGTTGTGTGCAATCTGTATTTATCATAAATATTTTACCATACCTTCTGACGTGTTTTTTCTAGTTCTGATAGTCTACCATGATTACCTGGTCAATAAACGTCACTATCACACTAGATCCTATATTTTGTAGTATGTTTTTGTGTATTTTTTTATAGCCGATGGTCTCAATGGAAACAACTTCTCTATCCCTAGGATGGAGGTATGGTTTGCCTACATCCCACCCTCCTAGTTGCTTTGCTATCAGTGGGACTTACTGGGATGGTTGTTGTTGTTGTAACCTTTGAAGTGTGACTTCCCTTCTGAGCTTACAATGTGCAGTTTATGTATCTTTATGTAACTGTTTTTTGGGATAAATATAACTCCACAGCATGATCTGTATTTCAGATTGTTGTTTTTCTTGTTTTCCTCTGCATTTGTGAATGCCTGAGTTTGATAAGCTACTTGTGGAAGAAGGCAGATGGTTGTTATTGTTAACCCTTCTCCTATTTCAAAATAGGTAGAAAGTGCTTATAGTTTAGTTCATCATCACTTATCTGGACTGCCACAAGGATTTCATTTCAATCATTTTTACAGATAAAGTAGGATCAATCAATTTTACAGTTAAAGTAGGAGGTTTAGGAGGATGTAACATTACCAAAAAATGAATATCAACATAGCTTCTCATTGTGATCTGGTCTCTAGAGGTTACGATTATCATTCAATGTAGCATATCATTCTTAAAGGATACCTGCATTTTGATATTTCGTGAATATGAGTATTACTCTTCTATATGGTGGTATTACATCGTATTCTTTATGCCCATAAACATGTCTTGTATGGCTGCAGGGTGAACCTAGCTTTCATTTATTTGGTTTTATCATGTGTATCGGTGCTACAGCTGCAAGAGCATTAAAGTCGGTGCTTCAAGGGATATTACTGTCCTCAGAAGGGTAATCCCTCCTCCCCCTTTCCCCTTTCTGTTTTCTAACTTATGAATTTTTTTGGCAAAAAATGTTTTGGATTTTTACTATTATAATAATAACAGGGAAAAACTGAACTCTATGAACCTGTTGTTGTACATGGCGCCAGTAGCAGTTGTAATATTGCTTCCAGCAACATTGTTAATGGAAGACAATGTGGTTGGCATCACCATAGCTCTTGCTCGAAAAGATGTTAATGTTGTTTGGTATCTGCTCTTCAATTCTGCAATGGCATATTGTAAACCTGACAATTTCTGGTTACTAAGCATACAAGTGCTCTGACTCTCCAGGTATGTCTCCTGATTTATTTCATTCTTTATGGATGCTTCAATTCAATCTTGCATGTTTTACATTTGATCTCCTTGTAGAAGCATATAAGAGATATTAAACTAACAGAAATGGTTGAATCATCAAAGAGATGTGGACCTGCATATGTGTACATAATTACTAACCTTAAAGAAAAACAAAAATATTTTTTTGGATGGTATGAAATTGTGTGTTCATTTCATTTCAACGTCTTTCAAGAGTTGAGATACAGTTGACGTATGTTAATTTAACTTAAAGTGTTACAAAGAAAGAGAAACCTTCTAATATTATGATGTGAGATCCATTGGTATTGAGTGATATAGTTATGAAGATGCATTAGACGTGAAAAGTTTGTGTTTTGTAAAAAGATTAAAGCGGTTTTATTTTGTTATTTGCATAACACAAGGTGCTTGGAAATGCTAAAGGGCAGTTGCTGTTGTGGTGTCAATATTGATATTCAAGAATCCGGTGTCGGTAACAGGGATGCTAGGATACTTGCTGACAGTGCTGGGAGTGGTTCTCTACAGCGAAGCCAAGAAGAGGACCAAGTAAGCCTAGCCCAGTCTAACACTGTCACTTTAAATTTTAGTTTATTCTTTTTGGCAGGAAACACACTTTGAAGTTCATGTATTCTTTTCTAAATTCTGATTGTTTTCCATTTGTATCCTGTGACGTGATTATGCGTCTACGCTTGTATAAATACTGTAGAATTAAAACATCAATACCTGACTCACTGTTATCTTGTTGGTCCACTTCAGCAGTTGCAGTTTTTGTATTTTCTTTTTATTTATTATTTTGTTTTTTGGGTAAAACCATGAAAAGAAGATTAATATTTGTACTTCATCTTCTGTAGGACTTAATGTTAGTATAGATGTATATGTATTAAAGAACATGTTGACTAGTCTATTTAAAATAATGTGTGAAAAATGATAATTTTATAGAGATTTAAATCACAAACAATCTATCTTAGATAAAACAAACAAACAAACAAACCCAGTATATCCCACTCAAGAGCAGGGTCTGGGGAGGGTAGATGTAGGCGAGTCTTTCCTCTATCTTGTTAGGTAGAGAGACCGCTTCCAATGAGACCCCCGACTCGATAGCAAAAGCCATACTGGTAGCAAGACAACATACAATAAATCATGCAACACATAGCATACAGTGTACAAAAAGCCATATCGATAGCAGAACATCATACGATAAATCATACAACACATAGCCTACAGTACACAATAGATCATACAACACATAGCATACATATATCCTAGGTGCATGTAGAATCACCGATAAAGGGCAGATATGGGCTACTTAGACATCAGGCCCGCAACCAGACTTCAAATACCCTTCCTGCCTATAGGTCACATTAGAAGTCCTTAATTTTAATTCTACGCCTCCACTCAGTCCTATCCTCGATCATGTGCTTAGAGAGGTGCAGGTGTATCATATCTCGCCTAATTACCTCATCCCAAGTCAATCTAGGTCTTCCTCTACTCCTCATACCCTCTACAATGATGTTCTCTACTGCTCTAACTGGTGCCGCCATTGTTCTCCTCTTGACATGTCCAAACCATCTTAATCTTCCCTCTCGTATTTTATCTGCAATACAGGCCACTTCTAGTTTCTGTCGATACACTTCGTTTCTTATCCGGTCAAGTCTTGTATGACCGCACATCCACCTCAGCATTCGCATTTCCGCTACCTCTATTTGTTTCTCGTGCGATTTCTTTATGGCCCAGCAGTCTGTTCCATATAGCATAGCTGGGCGTACTGCCACTCGATATAGCTTTCCCTTTAGTTTGCTGGAAACCTCTTATCACATAGGATCCCTGATGCTGCTCTCCACTTGCACCATCCTGCTTGAACACGGTGCGCTACATCGCTGTGTATCTCTCCGTCCTCCTGCAAGTACGAGCCCAGGTATTTGAACCTAGACGTTTGTGGGACCGCCATACCCTGAATACTGATTTGGATGTACTTCCGCCTCGCCACTAAAGTTACAATGCATGTATTCTGTCTTTGAGCGACTTATCCTTAAACCTTTGCGCTCTAGTGCTGCTATCCACTGTTCTAGCTTGTCGTTAAGCACCCTTTTAGATTCCGATATTAAGACAATATCATCCGCAAAGAGCATGCACCACGGAGCTGGCTGCTGTATAGACTTGGTCATCTCATCCAACACTACTGTGAAGAGAAATGGGCTCAGTGTTGATCCTTGGTGGAGTCCCACTTCCACTGTGAATGAGTCTGTGTCTCCGATCGGGGCTCGCACACACGTTTTTGCCCATCATACATGTCCTTGATTATTTTGATATACCTCTCTGGTACCTTTCTAAGTCGTAGACTTTCCCAAATTAGTTGACGCGAAATGCTGTCATAGGTCTTTTCTAGGTCGATGAATACCATATGTAGGACCCTTTTCTTTCTCTGTATTTCTCCATTATCCTCCTTATGGCGTGTATTGCTTCTGTCGTAGAGCGTCCTGGCATAAATCCAAATTGGTTTGACGCTATCTGAGTTTCTCGTCTAATTCTCGTGTCAATAACTCTTTCCCATAATTTCATCGTGTGACTCAATAGCTTTATTCCCTGTAATTTTCGCAACTTTGACATCTCTCTTTTTCTTATATATAGGGACTATAACACTGGTTCTCCACTGGTCCGGCATCTCCCTGTCGTAAAGATAGTGTTGAATAAATCTGTTAGCATTTGAGCCCCTCATCTCCCAGGCATTTCCACACTTCAATCGGTATGTTGTCTGGCCCACCACTTTAGCCCTTCCCATTTTCTTCATAGCTCTCATAACTTCGTCTACTGTGATGCTTCTACAATAGCAATGTTTTGTTGTGTTGTTTGGGTTGTGTTATCTATCTCAGCTTGTTGATTTGGGTTCTTTATGTTGTAAAGGTTATCGAAGTAAGTTTTCCATCTCCCCTTGATGTCCTTGTCGTTCACCAAAACTTTTCCATCCGCAGCCTTTATAAACTTCACAATTCTCAGGTCTTGTCTTCTGCTGTCTCTTGCCTTGGCTAACTTAAACATGTCATGTTCTCCTTCTTTCGTCTCTAGTCGTTTATACATCATCTCATACGCCGCGTTCTTTGCCTCTGACACCGATTTCTTCGCCTCTCTCTTAGCCTCCTTGTATTTATCCTTTAGCTCTGGGCGTTCTTCCTCATTGTTACAGTGTATAAGCTCTCTGAAACTTTGTTGTTTAATTCGTATCTTCTCCTGTACATTTTCGTTCCACCACCAAGATTCCTTATGGTCGACTGTCCTCTTTGTTGTAACTCCAAGCGTTTCTTTAGCTGCTTGGATGAGCGTATTTGCCATGGCCTCCCACTTTGGTTTGCGTCTTCCTGTGGTCCAGGATGGTTCATTGGTATGACCTTATCTCTAAAAATAGTAATGTTTTCTTCCTTGAGCTGGCTCCATTTGATCGTATGTCTAATTCTCTTGTTTTGTTGGACGATTGGTCTCTTCACGCGTATATCCGCCACTAACATGTGATGTTGTGTCACAACTGTCTCTCCTGGGATTGTCTTACAGTCCTTCCACGAGCTACGATCTTCTCTCCTCGTCAACAAATAGTCTATCTGCGTGTGTCTCCCGCCGCTGCTAAACGTGATTAGATGCGATTCTCTTTCTTAAAAAACGAATTTATGATTCCTAAGTCATGTGCTACTGTAAAGTCAAGAACCTCCTTACCGCCTTCATTCCTAAGGCCATACCCGAAGCCTCCATGCACCAACTGGAAGTGGTCATTATCCTTACCGATATGCCCATTAAAATCTCCTCCTATGCATATTTTTCGTCTCTAGGTATGTCACCCATAACGTGATCTAAACTCTCCCAGAACTTTTTCTTTCTGTTTCTCCTAGTCCAACATGTGGGGCATACGTACTAACTACTGCCACTACTTCATCCCCTATTACTATTCTTAACAGCATAATTCTATCATCGTATCTTCTTACCTCCACTACATTATCTTGGAGTTCCTTAGCAACTAGAAACCTACTCCATTTTTCGTTCCGTCAGACCCTGAATACCATAGTTTGTAACTATTGCACTCTGTTGCTCTCCCACCCCGCCATCTAGTCTCCTGGAGACACGCTATCTGGACCCTACGTTTCCTTAACACATCAATTAACTCTAGTAACTTACTAGTTAGGGTTCCTACATTCCACGATGCCACTCTTAATCTAAAATCCTTTTTCCTTGTATTCGCACCTCTCGTCACCGAACAAGGGTGTAAACGCAATTGGATGAAAAGGGTGTAAACGCAATTGGAGTTGCATGACAAGAAGAATAATACATCTTTTATTCTAAAATAAGGCAATGTTGCTCAAGAAGTTTAAATGCAAATCCAATTATCTTTTGATAAGAGTAAAATTCGCTTGTGCCCCATATGGTTTGGTGTAAATAACGGTTTACCTTTAAAGGTTTCAAAATTACGATTATACTCCTTGTGGTTTTCATTTTGTCTCGAATGATGCAAACCCACTGTTAAATATTTCTGCTAAAGTAAAGACATTTTAGTTTTTTTTTACAAAACAATGGTTAATTATGTCATTGCTCAAATTAACAAAGGACTACTAGTGCAATTTTTTAAATTAATAAAACAATAATTTAATAATTGATTAATAAAGTGCTTGTGAACTGCACCGAACCCCCACAGCATCGCCGCCTCATCCGGCCACCCCCATACCATCGCCACCATCTTCCGCCAGGAAAACGACAACCCCTTTCATCTTCATCATCAATCAGCTACCACCCCAATCGAGACCCTACGCGGATGCTGACGGAGAATACGAATGTGGTATCCAGCGGTTGATGGTGGCGAAGTAGCGTGGGTCTTCGATTTTAGGACAGATCTGTCCCAAATGGTGGTCGTGTGGTGAACGATGGTGGTGACGGACAGTAGTGGTGCTGTGGTGGCGTGGTTATGATTTTGCAGGTGGTTGTGGTGGGTGGTGGATGGTGGTTATGGTGGGTGGTGGATGGTGGTTATGGTGGGTGGTGGTGATAGATTCTGTGAAATTTGGGTACAAGATGATGACGAGGATGATGTGGCACGTACTTTAACTATTTATAGTATTAGTCCTTTTATATAAAAAGATCAAAATACCCTTCTTTTTAACATAAATATTTAACTGGTGTTAGTTGGTTGGCATAAACCAAGACATAATGAAACCACGGGGGGTAAAATCACGATTTTAAAACCTTTGAAGGCAAAACGTTATTTGAACCAAACCATAGAAAGGAAAAGCGAAGTTTACTCTTTTAATAATTATGCTACTAACTAATAGAGTTTTTCTTTTATGCTTCTAACGAATAGAGTTTTTCTTATATAAAGACAATGATTAAATTAAGTTTCTATCTCCACAGTGGCATAATTATCTCATGTTAAGTCAGAAAAGTTTAGTTTCTCTAGTATATATTAAATCTTCTAATCAGTAATACATGATGTTTCATTCTTTAATATAATTAAACTACAAATTATTACTATATAGTTTAAAACACAAGGCACTGAATAGTAGTTTTTCTCCTGTGGGACGTCCGATTGTAAATCTACGGTTGTGGGTTTACTACAGCTTTGACCTACCTACATTTTGACACGTATAATAGCTTTGTGTGATGACAGGACACCCTATCTACATCGAGGCAGGTTCTATAGTAGGATTTACAACAACTTAATACGTGTACGCGTTTACAACACGTTGTCTTTTATCTCCCTGCCACGTGCCGCAGACGCCCACGGTTTATTATCTCTCCCACAGCCACGTACCACCACCGCACCCCTTCATCCATTTTCCCCCTCTCCCTGGTAACTTAATGTTCTTCGTTCCCGTCAGAGTTCGAGCAATTTCAATTCTCATCAACTGATGGAGTTGCAGGTTTTGGGCAGTAGTTGTGGTTTGGTGAAAGTAGAAGAAAAGGGGTTTAAAGTGGACCTAACTTTCACCATGGTTAAAATACTTGGAGCTAAGTAGAGGAGTGGTTTATGATTCCACGTTACAACAGTGGGTGAGTAGATGAAAAAGATGTGGATTTCGGATTAAAATCAACCGATTTTATCTACGAGATAGCTAAGATGCTTTATTGGTGGTGGTAGCGGCTTGATGTAAGTCAAATCTTATCGGTTTCTCCCCAAACACCACCCCTGGTTGAAATCATAGATGCTTAAGAGCTTATAATCTCTTTAATTCCTAATTCATTTTGAGAAGATAATCGTCTTTGGTTGGTGTTGTGCCATGACTATAGTGTTTGTGTGACCTACTTTAAACGGATAAATTTTACGGATAACTATTTCTCCGTAACTTAAAGACATGTTCGTATACATAAAACCACAAAAATCAAATCTGTACAGTTAATTCTTCGATTTATGTTATACAACACAGAACTTGCGTGAAGAAGACAAGTAGCTTATGACTTAATGCAAGTTTTAACAAGATTCAATGGTTAGTGGATGTTATAGCAGATTTGCAGGATGGAAGCAAAATGCGTTCATATAAACATCTTGCAATTAAGAACATATTAAGTAATTGTTGTTGTGATGATTTTGATCACCATCACTTGTATGTGCATAAAATAATAGCATTGTATGTGGTAGGTGCAAGACACAAGGGATATGTTGAACACATTTACATTTTCTTCACCATTTTATTTTTATTTTTATTTATCTCATAGTTTGTTTATGGATTCTCAAGAAGAGCACCCACAAGATGTAGATAATAACCACATGGATGATATTATAACAATGGTTGAATCTTTACAGGGTATCTAGCATTTTAAGATCATTAGAGATGCTGAAATGGATGATAGAGATAGTTTGTTATCATATTACACTAAATATTGCTTCAAAATTTTATAGCTCAATGAAAATTAACTTCTTACGAGTAATATGGCGGTTTATGATTTTCATATATGATGGAATTTGATAAATTATTAGAACAACCAAGGAGAGTAGCAAAATCAGTTTATCCCTTTTGTTTTCATATCTGATGGAATTTGATAAATTTATTAGAACAACCAAAGGAGAGTGGCAAAATCCGGTGTCTGCAGTCATTGATTTAAAACCTTGAGCCTAATTGCCTTGCCAAAGCCTATGTTCACGAGGTTAATATTGATTTCGTTGGTAAGTATGATGCTTTAACTATTGATTTGTATGATAATAAATCTTAATCTGTTTTTAGAATTATGGCTGTGTATCAGACTTTCTTTACGAGTAACTTTTGTTACATTGGAATTTTGGCAACTATGATGATGAAAAAGTGTTCAAGTTGAAAATGTTATAATCATTAGACTATGTGAGTTATCTACGCCGCGGTTTAACCCGTCCATCTAGCGTACGTGAGTTATCTAGGTTGCGGTTTAACCCGTCCATCTAGCACGCAACGCGCGTGATGGAATAGCACTAGTTTTCTTTATAAATTAATTAAGTTACGAAAAATATTACAATTTTATAATAGATTATTTAACAAACTTAAAGTGGAGTTTGTTTGTTTCATGTCTTAAACAAGAGAACAAATCATGTACACTTATAACGTCACTTGCACAATCCAAGCTATGAGTTACTTGATTCTATTATTAAATTGGTATTGATTAGTCCGTTAAGTTATCAAGAAAAAACAAATCATGTTGTTAATTATATATAGTTGTATCCTTTAATCCATTGTCAAGTGTAAGAACACCTGAACAGATGGGCAAAAAATCGGTTCCAAGCCTGATACGTGGTACATGACTTGAACCGGAACCCAATCTAAAAAAAGGATACTTAGTTTCTACTCGAAAATGACCTTTGGTTCCTATCCTAACTGATTCCTCGCCACTTAGTGAAAAATGATCCCCACCCGACCTGTTTCTGCCTCGTTCTAGCAATTGGATGTAGATTTCAAATTAAAGATGCCATAAAATGACTTTATAGCTGTTTTTAACTATCATAGGATTCTTTTTAACATTTTTGTGCTAGGTTAAATCGGGAAAGTAGACTTCATATTCACGATAGGCCTATGATTTATATTTTAATATGAAGAGAAAGCTTTCGAATTGTGAATTTCCCTACATGTTTAAATGAATGGGAATGAAAAATATCATGGTTAAATCCGATATTTCACATATTTTGGGTGTTATGCTTTTGCTTTAAGACCTGCAAACTCCTTTTTCATATCATCGAGATGTTCTCGGTGATGGTCGTCGGTCTTAGAGAGAGAAAGGGTGGGTGCGTCGCCGCCGACTTGCCGAACAACTGCTGCATGCACCATGATTTGGGTGTTTTAGGAGGGAGAGAAGGTGTGATGGTGGTGGTTTAGGCACTTTTGTGTCACCGAAGCCGTCTTCAGCTTGCTATACAATCGTTGGCGTCTATCTTTCTCTCTTAATCACCTAAGGTTGACTGATTGTGGTGCTGCTACAATATGTCTGGTGGTCGTTCAAGGCGGTGATGCTGGTGGTTTCCCCCTCCGCTTCTTTATCTAAAGAATACCTATTTAGGGTTTCAGATCTACGTCCTGTGGACATCCTTTGGTGTTGTTAGATGTCGTCGGTGGTCCCTGTGGACCGCCTTCGGAGGGGTTCGAGTGTAGTCAGTCAGTTCTTGGCCAGCTCCGTTTCAGCATCGTTGCCGAGGTGGAGGCCACTCCAGGTTGGCCTTTTTTGGGTCGATGATGATGAACGACTCATCTGAGATCGTTCTGTTTTGAAACCGAGGTCGGTGACGATGGATGCACGGTTGGGTTTGTGTGTTGTTTGTCATTCTGTTTTCTTACTCATTGAGTTGGTAATGATGGTTTCATCTTCATCTGAAGCCATCGGTGATGCTTGGGCGTCCACAAAAATATGGTAATTTGTGGGTTTATTGGTACCTTTGTTTGTTGGGGTTTTCTTATTAATTTGTTTGGTCTAAACCCTAACCTTAGGATGTTGAGAATAAAGATGTCTGCATCTAAGATCATATTAAACTCTTTTGTTACGATCATGTCCAGCTTATTTGGGCATGTTCTGGGGCAGTGATCAGATACCGGAGTGTGACATCCGTCACCAAAAGGTCCGTCATTTAACGTGGACACCGTTAACTTTTTCGAACGTTCGTTCCTTATTTTTATAAACTATTCGTGTGGATATTATACTTGCTTTATCATCTTTACACTTGTATTCTCATCATTAGCGTTTCTATCATTGAAACCCTTACAATTGTCTATTGTTTCATTATATATACCATCTGTATATATATTTATTGTTATTAATAAAACCATTTTCAAGTTACAAATATCATTATTTGCACTTCTATCGTTAATATAACTAGCCGATTAAGGTCGTTTTTAACCGAAGCAAATTTTGGGAACTCGGGGGCTAAGTGCAGGGACCAAATGCGACATTTTTTCAAACTAGGGCTGGGTATAAATACCCATACTCCAGCCATAGCCACCACATTCACCTTCTTCTTCATCTTCTTCTTCCTCCACTTTTCTCTTCCTCCTTGCACCAAACCGCCCCGTTTCTTCGCGTTTTCACCGGCAAAGCCTTGGCTACAGCCGAGACTACTCCTTTCTTGCAGGTAGACGACCTTGGTCGCCCCCTTTCTTGCTTGTTCACTTCTGCGTTTTTAGGGTTTCGGGTGCTCGGGGCAACCCGAGCACATGAGGTCGCGTGGGTGCGTGTGTTGCCTTTCTGCGTGTTCTTCTTGTTTGTACATGTTGAAATGTGTTTCTGGAAGTCTTGAGGTGCAAAACCCATGCACGGAGCAGCCGAAGCCTGCTCTGAACTTCTGCAGTCGCGATTCTGCTGTTCACGCTGAGCCGTGCGACTGTGTGAGTCGTGCGACTGAGTCAGGCGACTGTGTGTGTGTCGTGCGATTGAGTCATGCGACGAGGTGAGTTGTGCGACTGAGTCATGCGACTGTGTGTGTGTCGTGCGATTGACTCTATGCGGATGAATGTGTGCGATTGTGCGTGTATCGCACGACTGAATGCTGAGTCGTACGAATGAAGGTTCAGCCGTGCGAATGAAGCTGATTCGTGCGAATGAGGGTTGATTCGTATGTATGGAGGTTGAGACGTGCGATTGAATGTTGTGTGGTACGACTGAAGGCCCAATTGCACGAATGGAGGTCCATTCGTACGGATGTAGCTGATTCGTACGGATGTGGCTGATTCGTACGAATGAAGGTTGATTTGGCAAGATGAGTGGTTCAGTCGTGCGTCTGGTCCAGTCGTGCGTCTGGTCCAGTCGTGCGACTAGAGTTGTTGTGTGTGAGTTTTTTCTTGTGTGTGGTGTGTTTGTCGTGTGATGTTAAGGTGACATCGACACTAGTACCATTGCTAATGACAATCTTCAAAAATTGACACTATTAAACTTATTAACGATATTCCAATTCAAATCAACATAACGTTTTACAATTATCAACAATCGATTTGCGATGCTATATTTGCTAAGTATTTCTCTAATAATAATGACACCTTTACACAAATATCATCGGCAATGGCAACGATTCTAGTACTTGGAACTACATCAGATCTAATACTTATGTCTGTTTGTGTGTGTACACGCGACTGAACCAATACAACCCGAAACGATCAAACGATGCTATATGCTTATACATATCATTAACGCTTAACAATAATTGTCAATAGGTGTTTGACCGTTTACTACATACAACATTTGGAAAATTGATCATTCATACTTACCACTTAACAAGTGAGTTTCGTGGCCCCCTTTTATGCTTATACAATATTTCAATCTTTTACAAACATGGGGGAAAAGTATGCTCGCCCACTTTCTTATGCTGTACAATTTACATACAATTTACATACTTGGAATCAACGTGATACTGTGTTGTGAGTACTTATCTATACATACATGAGTCGCTGTGTGGTACTTTCTTTACAACCATTTAATTCCGGTGTTGGAACCGACGGATAGGTATTGGTAGTACTACTGGGTTGACACCCCACCCATGCATGTTGGTATACTAGTTAGTACCAACGGTGGCCAGGAACGGACCCTTGGGTGAATATATTCTGACAAGTTGCTGTGTGTACATCATTAGGTTTGGTTGTAAAGCTCATGGTTATGTGATTTTTCTTACTTATAACTGTATGCACGGTATTCCACAACAATTACTATACAGCATCAATTATTTATTTACTATTAAACCTGCGAGCTCACCAACTGTCACACCCCCGCTGATAGCGGAAACACGGGGATGCGAGCTAGACGGGATCGTCATAACACATGGTATGCAATAGAGTAGCAATAATAATAATATGATGACAAGCGTGTCATGACGACACCCGAACACAATTGGAGACTTGTGTCGTGTATAGTCAAGGTTCACGACAGCATAGCCGTAAGCACAACAAATGATCACATAAGCATTAAAGATAACTTGTAATGTAAATTCCCACAACTCGGGAACAAGTATACAAAAGACAATGTTCAAGCTTTACAAGGGTAATGACGATTTAAGCTACGATAGCACATGCATAAGGTTAACCAAGCAAGCATACAGGCATAATATCCACATAGATGGGCTAAAAGGTGAGGGATGACCGACAACAAAAATTAACAGATTACGTCAATAGACGGACCTTTGGTGACGGATGTCACAGTATCCCCCAGTTGAGGGAATTTCGTCCCGAAATTCAACTGGTGCTAGGTCTAAGGGTGTCATCTCGAATAGGTGTGGATATTTGAGTCTCATCTGATCTTCACGTTCCCATGTAGACTCTGGCCCTCGTTTGGAATTCCATCTTACGCGAACAATAGGTATCTTGTTGCGCCTCAACCTTTTGACCTTCGGTCCATGACCTCAATAGGTTCCTCCACAAAATGGAGGCTTTGATCAATCTTGATCTCCTCAATAGGCACGTGAAGTGATTCGTCAGCTAAACACTTCTTGAGGTTCGATACATGGAAAGTGTCATGTACACTGCTAAGCTCTTATGGCAACCTTAATCGGTACGCCACCGGACCGATTCTTTCTGTGATCTCGAATGGTCCAACATATCTCGGGGCCAACTTCCCTTTCTTTCCAAACCATACGATCCCTTTCCACGGAGAGACCTTAAGCAACACTCGATATCCAACGTTAAACTCTAGTGGCTTCCGACGGTTGTCGGCATAGCTCTTTTGGCGGTCTCTAGCAGCCTTGAGTCTGTCTTTGATTTGGAAGATCTTATCGGTGGTTTCTTGAATGATTTCGGGACCCGTTAGCTGGCTTTCACCAACCTCGGCCCAACATACAGGCGATCTACATTCCGTCCATACAACGCTTCGAACGGTGCACATCCAATACTAGTATGGTAACTGTTATTGTAGGAAAACTCGATCAGCGGTAGATGAGTATCCCAACTGCCACCAAAATCAATAAGCATGCCCTCAGCATGTCCTCAAGCGTCTGTATCGTTCCTTCACTTTGGTCGTCTGTCTGGGGGAGATAGGCTGTACTCATGTCTAATCGAGTGCTCATCGCTTTCTGTAACGTCTGCCAAAACGTGAAGTGAAGTGAATCGACTGTCGCGGTCGGATATGATTGACACCGGCACCCCGTGCCGTGTCACGACATCTTTGATGTACACCCTTGCCAGCTTATCCATCTTATAGTCTCTCGGATAGGCAAGAAGTGAGCGGATTTTGTCATTCGATCCACCACGACCCATATCGAGTCGTGTCCGCTTGGCGTTCTCGGGAGTTTGGTAATGAAATCCATAGTGATGTTCTCCCATTTCCACTCGGGGATTTCAGGTTGTTGCAATAATCTCGATGGTTTCTGGTGTTCGGCCTTGACCTTTGAACATGTCAAGCATTTGCTCACATATAAAGCAATATCTTTCTTCATACCTGGCCACCAGTACAACTCCTTCAAATCGTGGTACATCTTGTCTGCACCAGGATGAACAGAGTAGCGAGTCTTGTGTGCTTCATCCAAGACTAGTGTACGTACACCTCCCCATCTGGGGACCCATATACGATCCATGAAGTAATGTACGCCGTCATCCTTGCGACTCATTTGTTTATCCATCCCTCGGAATTCTTCTCCCGTAAGGTTTTCTTCTTTCAAAGCCTCACTTTGCGCAATTTGAATCTGAGCCTTTAGATTGGTTTGAATAGTCAATCCTAACGCTCGAGCACGTAATGGTTTCACGCGTTCCTTGCGGCTTAAAGCATCAGCCACACGTTAGCTTTCCCGGGGTCATACCGGATTTCACAATCGTAGTCGCTAAGTAACTCTACCCAGCGTCGCTGTCGCATGTTAAGTTCCTTCTGATCAAGAATATGCTGAAGGCTCTTATGATCCGTGTAAATGATGCATTTGGTTCCGTATAGATAATGCCTCCATATCTTGAGTGCAAATACTACAGCACCCAACTCCAAGTCATGAGTTGTGTAGTTCTTTTCATGTACCTTTAGTTGTCGCGATGCATAGGCAATACCTTATATCTTTTCATTAGCACACATCCCAACCCTTGATGTGAAGCATCGCAGTATACCACAAAATCATCAGTTCCGTCCGGGAGGGACAGTATTGGAGCATTGCACAGCTTTTCTTTCAATGTCTGGAAGGCTCGTTCTTGTGCATGTCCCCAATCAAACTCCTTGTCTTTCTGGGTTAGCAGCGTTAGCGGTTGTGCGATCTTCGAAAAGTTCGCAATAAAACGACGGTAGTACCGGCCAATCCTAGGAATTGCTGTATTTCTGAGGGTGTTTGGGGTGTATCCCATTTCTTCACAGCCTCAATCTTAAAGGGGTCCACATGAATTCCATCTTCGTTAACCACATGACCCAAAACTTCACTTCCCGAAGCCAGAATTCACACTTCGAGAATTTGGCGAAAAGTTTCTCTTCCTTCAACAGCTCTAGAATTGCTCGAAGGTGTTTTTTCGTGATCCTCTTTCGAACGAGAGTAGATGAGTATGTCGTCTATGAATACGATCATGAACTTATCTAGGTAAGGCTTGCACACCCGATTCATTAAATCCATAAAGACAGCCGGTGCGTTTGTCAACCCAAATGGCATGACCAAGAACTCATAGTGTCCGTAACGAGTTCTAAATGCTGTTTTGGAATATCGTCCTCAAATAGTCTTAGTTGATGATACAGATCGGAGATCGATCTTAGAGAAATACGAGGCTCCTTGCAACTGATCAAACAGGTCGTCGATTCTAGGGAGAGGATACCGATTCTTCACGGTCAGTTTGTTCAATTCCCTGTAATTGATACACATACGGAATGACCCATCCTTCTTCTTGACAAATAACACCGGTGCTCCCCATGGTGGATAACTCGGTCGAATAAAACCTTTCTCTAGTAGTTCCTGTAGTTGGCTGGACAGCTCTTGCATCTCGGAGGGTGCTAATCGATACGGTGTCTTAGCTATCGGCGTAGCTCCAGGAACCAGCTCTATATGGAATTCACCTGTCGTGGAGGAGGCAATCCAGACAATCATCAGGGAACACTTCTGGGTAATCCCGTACAATCGGAATGTCTGCCAATTTCGTCTCTTCTTCCTTCTTTTCTACCACATGAGCCAGAAAAGTGTAACACTGCTTCCGTAGACCTTGGGCGTGTTCATGCAGGTGATAAGCTTCAAGTTCTTTCCCGGTCGCTCTCCTTGTATTCTGAGTACTTTCCCGTCTGACATGGGAATCCGCACTACTTTATCTCGGCAAACAATCTCGCTCCATGCTTCGATAACCAATCCATTCCCACTATTACATCAAAGCTCCCCAACTCAAAAGGTATCAAATCTATGTTGAAGACCTGGCCTTCCAACATTAGGGTGCAGTCCTTGATAATTTCCTTTGCTGTTCAACCCTACCATTTGCCATTTCTACAGAGTAACTAGTTTCTAGTCTACTGGCACTCAAATCAAGCATTTGCACAAACTCAGATGATATAAAACTATTGTCTGCCCCAGTATCAAACAATACAGATGCGAAGTGGTTATTGAGTAAGTGCGTACCCGTGACAACGTTCGGATCTTGACGGGCATCATTAGCTCTAATGACAAAGGCACGACCCCGTGCAGCATTACCTTCAAATCCGATATGTTTGACATTTCATGCCTTCTATTTATTATTCATCTATTAAACGGGTACAGTTTACATCCTTGTACTTTCCTTTGTTTGCTAAAGAACATGCTCACCAACTATTGTCGGTGTCATTAAAAATGCCTTAAGAGTAAACATTTTACAATTCACTACCCCTTACTTTTATTAGTCATACCTGATCAATTAGTTTCTACAAAATGGTGTTACAAACAAGTCTTCATAACAAGTATTTAGTAAGCTTTTCTCTGTTGTTTACCGATTTCAATCATAGTTTTAATTTTTTTTCTAAACATAATTAAAATAATATTGATGTGGCAATATGACACGTATAAAGTTTTCTAGTAAATAGCAATTGCACCATATAATATCAAGTCATCAAATATGGGTTTTCTTGTTTGTGTTTTAAAGGTGAAAGACAACTTGAAATTGAACTCATGGTGTTGGTATAAAAATCTTTCTTTTTCCGGTACAAGGATTTTACAACAATGCCATGGGAGTTGCTATGTTCAACCGAGATAGTCATGAAGGATCTAGACAAGCAAAGCTATGTTAATGACAGTATGTGTTTAATATTAGGAGTAAATGAGGAGCGGGGGAGGACAATGTTTAGCAAGTTGGGTTGTGTTGGATGCTCTTCCTGGGTATTAGGAGAGGGGATTTATGGTACCAAAATGGACGGACATGCACCAATATTAGTGTTGTCTAGCGATTCACCATACTATACGGTTGTATCGGTGATAGAGTATTAATGACTTATGTCAAGCGTATTCAAGGCTAGTTGACTTAAGTCGTAGCTATGTTTCTAGTAAGTTTAAACAAGGTTCATATGGGTGTACTCTAATTAAAGCTACTCAAATTTATCATTTTAACATATGGGGTCCTCTAACTAGTTGGAAATGTGTTGTTTCAGTTTCTTGGATAGACCTACACTCATAATCTCATTGTGGTGGATTTAAGTAATTTTTCTAGTACTTTAATATATTAAGCGGATAAAATGAATGGTTTAATGAATATGGAATGTGTAATGAAACTCGTAGAAAAAATCATATATTAAACGGTTATCCAAATTATACCAAAATAACATCTTTATATAGGGGTTTGAACCGGTGTGTTAAACCATCTATTTGTTCAAAAAAGTGCTGTAAGTATTGTAGGTTACACAAAGTCATAACCGTTGTATTATCTCATCAGAAACATTAATAACACTTTGCCGTTTATAATTTTGCTACCAATCATTAGTAATAATAAACTCAAAGTTTTTATTAAGGTTTCAGTAGATGTTGACAAACTTTGCTACTGATCTTTATTATGTACCGGATATCATTTTCAAGCACCTTTTTTGCAACTTCATGATTCCGGAGCAATTACCATGCATTATAAATATGATAGGTCGACCAAAGAAAGCTGCCTTTTGGACTGCGCTAATAGGTGTGCAGCCTCAAACCTCGTGCTCTCGTGTGTAATAATAAAGATTTTGATAATATGCTGTGCATTGACAGGGAATAAGGGATTTAGTAAGGGTGGGTTGGATTTAAGACCATGAAGGGTGTGAAAATTACACCACTAAAATCAAATACCGGTAATTTAGAGAGGTAGTAAGTATGTAAAGGTATTTGCATATGTATAAGGGTGTAAGCGTAAATACAACGGCATAGTGGCTCCCCACCCGTAGGCCGTAGCGTTAAATTATTTAAAAAAAAAAAAAAAAAAAAAAAAAAAAAAGCCACCCACCAATATTCCTTTTTTTTCTTTTTTTCTTTTGCCGTTGCCGTGTTTTCCTGCAACTTCTTCTGCTGCTGCTTCTTCTAATCTTCTTCCTCTTGATTCATAACTACTAACAATTGACTTTCAATTCCCATTTGATTCATCTCAGATCTATACTTTAAACCTCCCCAAATCCCACTCCAAAACCTAAATAAATAAAGCCCTATGTTAATGTTAAGCATCATCACAATCCACAACCCTAGATTCAAATACACACACTGCACTGCACTGCACTGCACTGCACTGAAGTGAAGTTAACTTAACTTAACTTTGATGAAGGGAGCCACGGGCCAGTGGTTTACGATCGGCCTTGTCTCGTCATGGTAGCATGAACATCGAGATTAAGTATTACTCCTCAACAAGTACCTGCTAAGCAACTATGGATTCAAGTACCCCATCTTCTCACCATGTGTGCACATGAACCGCTTGCTCTCTGCTCAGTTACATTGCATTGTGGGATGAGATGGTGCCTTTGCAGACTGTTAGGTCCAGGGCTCAATTCGTCAGATCTCGGTGCTTAGTTTTGTTTTGCGCGTCCGTCGTCAGTGGCAACGTATCCTAAAGTATTTGCCCGTTTCTTTACGACCAGGCCGTCGGAGCCACCACCCCTTTTTTCACTGCCGTCTTCGTATATCATGACCGTCAAGAGGGAAGCTTGGTTGACCTATTTCACCCTCGTACCTGTCGTCACCGGTGTTGTCATTGCCAGTGGGGTAACAACATCTCTGCTTTCTTTCTGTCGGTTGGTTTTTTTAATTCGTGATTTACTTTTAAAAATCCATATACACGAAGCTAATGATTATGAAGCTTCATGTTGTTTGACTAAATTTTAGATATATTAGTCTCACGAGGTGTAACCGTATGATAGATTTGCACATGATTTGTTTGTATAATCTAGATTTGTTATTCATTCATGTCATGTTAGCAATGGCAAAGCATGAGGTGGTTCAATTGGATAAAGGGTGATTTGGAGTTGATTTCTGAAGGTTATTAGTTAAAGACCTGTCTTGTCGGACCAGGATCTTGCAGCAGTTATAAGTTAAAATCGTTATGTAGGAGGCTTGGTTAAATAACAATTAATGTTTCATAGATCATACACTTAAGTTTAAAGAAATGTAGATGGCTAACAATCTAATAGTTTTTAGATAATGGAAGTCCTAGTTTGGCATAAGGAGAACAATTCAAATGAGTTTTATTGAATTTTAGGAGTGAACCTTAAGGGTGTGAGAGAATTTTATCCTTCATAGTTCTTCTAGTTATGTTTTATACCAGACTAAAGTGTTGTTAGTCAGGGAAAAGGTTGGCATGGTTTTGCTGAAGCATCTAGCTTAAGAATTGACTACTTATCTTTATGCAATTTCTAATTTGGAAGGACAATTATCTGTTACCAAAGATGACTTCTGTAGGGATTCTTATATCATTTATCTCAATGAAATAGCTAATAGTTTTGTGTATACTACAAATCTATGCTACTTGAACAGTTATACTGCATAGCCATAGAATAAGACAATTCAGGCTGTTGGCTCAAAGCTGTGTAAGTGCAATGTTGAATAGTACACCGACAACTAATTGTATCTTGCTGTAATAATTACATTATCATGAGGTTGCATTTGAGTAATTTTAATTCTTTTATATTGAGTTGGCCTGTGCAGTCTCAAATAGCCACAATTTTCACAGTAAATAAATTTGATGGTGCCATATTACATTGCCATGTGAAGGATTGCTCTCTTTTTCTTATGTAAAGCTGGTCAAATTAACCTATGAGTCTCCAACTATTTGTTAATATCCTGTCTTGGCACCTCAAAATTTTAAATGCAATGGTTACCAAAAGTTGTTTAGAAGCGTCAGGCAATCTAGTATTCTGCTTGCAGTTGAATGGTTTTGTAAATTAAATTGGTGATGTTAAAGCTGTTCTTGGCTAGTAATTGGTATATGACTTTCACAAACATACGAGGGTTAAGGATAGAGTTAAGTATTGTTAGTAGGATGAAACGTATTTACATTAGAACTAGAAGCTTAGATTTTACGTAATCACCTTTGCATGTTATTATTTGTCTGTGTGCGCATGTTGTGTGCAATCTGTATTTATCATAAATATTTTACCATACCTCTGACGTGTTTTTTCTAGTTCTGATAGTCTACCATGATTACCTGGTCAATAAACGTCACTATCACACTAGCATCCTATATTTTGTAGTATGTTTTGTGTATTTTTTATAGCCGATGGTCTCAATGGAAACAACTCTCTATCCCCTAGGATGGAGGTATGGTTTGCCTACATCCCACCCTCCTAGTTGCTTTGCTATCAGTGGGACTTACTGGGATGGTTGTTGTTGTTGTAACCTTTGAAGTGTGACTTCCCTTCTGAGCTTACAATGTGCAGTTTATGTATCTTTATGTAACTGTTTTTTGGGAAATATAACTCCACAGCATGATCTGTATTTCAGATTGTTGTTTCTTCTTGTTTTCCTCTGCATTTGTGAATGCCTGAGTTTGATAAGCTACTTGTGGAAGAAGGCAGATGGTTGTTATGTTAACCCTTCTCCTATTTCAAAATAGGTAGAAAGTGCTTATAGTTTAGTTCATCATCACTTATCTGGACTGCCACAAGATTTCATTTTCAATCATTTTTACAGATAAAGTAGGATCAATCAATTTTACAGTTAAAGTAGGAGGTTTAGGAGGATGTAACATTACCAAAAAATGAATATCAACATAGCTTCTCATTGTGATCTGGTCTCTAGAGGTTACGATTATCATTCAATGTAGCATATCATTCTTAAAGGATACCTGCATTTTGATTTCGTGAATATGAGTATTACCTTCTATATGGTGGTATTACATCGTATTCTTTATGCCCATAAACATGTCTTGTAGGCTGCAGGGTGAACCTAGCTTTCATTTATTTGGTTTTATCATGTGTATCGGTGCTACAGCTGCAAGAGCATTAAAGTCGGTGCTTCAAGGGATATTACTGTCCTCAGAAGGGTAATCCCTCCTCCCCCTTTCCCCTTTCTGTTTTCTAACTTATGAATTTTTTTTGGCAAAAAATGTTTTGGATTTTTACTATTATAATAATAACAGGGAAAAACTGAACTCTATGAACCTGTTGTTGTACATGGCGCCAGTAGCAGTTGTAATATTGCTTCCAGCAACATTGTTAATGGAAGACAATGTGGTTGGCATCACCATAGCTCTTGCTCGAAAGATGTTAATGTTGTTTGGTATCTGCTCTTCAATTCTGCAATGGCATATTGTGTAAACCTGACCAATTTCTTGGTTACTAAGCATACAAGTGCTCTGACTCTCCAGGTATGTCTCCTGATTTATTTCATTCTTTATGGATGCTTCAATTCAATCTTGCATGTTTTACATTTGATCTCCTTGTAGAAGCATATAAGAGATATTAAACTAACAGAAATGGTTGAATCATCAAAGAGATGTGGACCTGCATATGTGTACATAATTACTAACCTTAAAGAAAAACACAAAATATTTTTTTTGGATGGTATGAAATTGTGTGTTCATTTCATTTCAACGTCTTTCAAGAGTTGAGATACAGTTGACGTATGTTAATTTAACTTAAAGTGTTACAAAGAAAGAGAAACCTTCTAATATTATGATGTGAGATCCATTGGTATTGAGTGATTATAGTTATGAAGATGCATTAGACGTGAAAAGTTTGTGTTTTGTAAAAAGATTAAAGCGGTTTTATTTTGTTATTTGCATAACACAAGGTGCTTGGAAATGCTAAAGGGGCAGTTGCTGTTGTGGTGTCAATATTGATATTCAAGAATCCGGTGTCGGTAACAGGGATGCTAGGATACTTGCTGACAGTGCTGGGAGTGGTTCTCTACAGCGAAGCCAAGAAGAGGACCAAGTAAGCCTAGCCCAGTCTAACACTGTCACTTTAAATTTTAGTTTATTCTTTTTGGCAGGAAACACACTTTGAAGTTCATGTATTCTTTTCTAAATTCTGATTGTTTTCCATTTGTATCCTGTGACGTGATTATGCGTCTACGCTTGTATAAATACTGTAGAATTAAAACATCAATACCTGACTCACTGTTATCTTGTTGGTCCACTTCAGCAGTTGCAGTTTTTGTTTTTCTTCTTTTATTTATTATTTTGTTTTTTGGGTAAAACCATGAAAAGAAGATTAATATTTGTACTTCATCTTCTGTAGGACTTAATGTTAGTATAGATGTATATGTATTAAAGAACATGTTGACTAGTCTATTTAAAATAATGTGTGAAAAATGATAATTTTATAGAGATTTAAATCACAAACAATCTATCTTAGATAAAACAAACAAACAAACAAACCCAGTATATCCCACTCAAGAGCAGGGTCTGGGGAGGGTAGATGTAGGCGAGTCTTTCCTCTATCTTGTTAGGTAGAGAGACCGCTTCCAATGAGACCCCCGACTCGATAGCAAAAGCCATACTGGTAGCAAGACAACATACAATAAATCATGCAACACATAGCATACAGTGTACAAAAAGCCATATCGATAGCAGAACATCATACGATAAATCATACAACACATAGCCTACAGTACACAATAGATCATACAACACATAGCATACATATATCCTAGGTGCATGTAGAATCACCGATAAAGGGCAGATATGGGCTACTTAGACATCAGGCCCCGCAACCAGACTTCAAATACCCTTCCTGCCTATAGGTCACATTAGAAGTCCTTAATTTTAATTCTACGCCTCCACTCAGTCCTATCCTCGATCATGTGCTTAGAGAGGTGCAGGTGTATCATATCTCGCCTAATTACCTCATCCCAAGTCAATCTAGGTCTTCCTCTACTCCTCATACCCTCTACAATGATGTTCTCTACTGCTCTAACTGGTGCCGCCATTGTTCTCCTCTTGACATGTCCAAACCATCTTAATCTTCCCTCTCGTATTTTATCTGCAATACAGGCCACTTCTAGTTTCTGTCGATACACTTCGTTTCTTATCCGGTCAAGTCTTGTATGACCGCACATCCACCTCAGCATTCGCATTTCCGCTACCTCTATTTGTTTCTCGTGCGATTTCTTTATGGCCCAGCAGTCTGTTCCATATAGCATAGCTGGGCGTACTGCCACTCGATATAGCTTTCCCTTTAGTTTTGCTGGAAACCTCTTATCACATAGGATCCCTGATGCTGCTCTCCACTTGCACCATCCTGCTTGAACACGGTGCGCTACATCGCTGTGTATCTCTCCGTCCTCCTGCAAGTACGAGCCCAGGTATTTGAACCTAGACGTTTGTGGGACCGCCATACCCTGAATACTGATTTGGAGTACTCTTCCGCCTCGCCACTAAAGTTACAATGCATGTATTCTGTCTTTGAGCGACTTATCCTTAAACCTTTGCGCTCTAGTGCTGCTATCCACTGTTCTAGCTTGTCGTTAAGCACCCTTTTAGATTCCGATATTAAGACAATATCATCCGCAAAGAGCATGCACCACGGAGCTGGCTGCTGTATAGACTTGGTCATCTCATCCAACACTACTGTGAAGAGAAATGGGCTCAGTGTTGATCCTTGGTGGAGTCCCACTTCCACTGTGAATGAGTCTGTGTCTCCGATCGGGGCTCGCACACACGTTTTTGCCCCATCATACATGTCCTTGATTATTTTGATATACCTCTCTGGTACCTTTCTAAGTCGTAGACTTTCCCAAATTAGTTGACGCGAAATGCTGTCATAGGTCTTTTCTAGGTCGATGAATACCATATGTAGGACCCTTTTCTTTTCTCTGTATTTCTCCATTATCCTCCTTATGGCGTGTATTGCTTCTGTCGTAGAGCGTCCTGGCATAAATCCAAATTGGTTTGACGCTATCTGAGTTTCTCGTCTAATTCTCGTGTCAATAACTCTTTCCCATAATTTCATCGTGTGACTCAATAGCTTTATTCCCCTGTAATTTTCGCAACTTTGTACATCTCCTTTTTTCTTATATATAGGGACTATAACACTGGTTCTCCACTGGTCCGGCATCTTCCCTGTCGTAAAGATAGTGTTGAATAAATCTGTTAGCCATTGAGCCCCTCATCTCCCAGGCATTTCCACACTTCAATCGGTATGTTGTCTGGCCCCACCACTTTAGCCCTTCCCATTTTCTTCATAGCTCTCATAACTTCGTCTACTGTGATGCTTCTACAATAGCAATTGTTTTGTTGTGTTGTTTGGGTTGTGTTATCTATCTCAGCTTGTTGATTTGGGTTCTTTATGTTGTAAAGGTTATCGAAGTAAGTTTTCCATCTCCCCTTGATGTCCTTGTCGTTCACCAAAACTTTTCCATCCGCAGCCTTTATAAACTTCACAATTCTCAGGTCTTGTCTTCTGCTGTCTCTTGCCTTGGCTAACTTAAACATGTCATGTTCTCCTTCTTTCGTCTCTAGTCGTTTATACATCATCTCATACGCCGCGTTCTTTGCCTCTGACACCGATTTCTTCGCCTCTCTCTTAGCCTCCTTGTATTTATCCTTTAGCTCTGGGCGTTCTTCCTCATTGTTACAGTGTATAAGCTCTCTGAAACTTTGTTGTTTAATTCGTATCTTCTCCTGTACATTTTCGTTCCACCACCAAGATTCCTTATGGTCGACTGTCCTCTTTGTTGTAACTCCAAGCGTTTCTTTAGCTGCTTGGATGAGCGTATTTGCCATGGCCTCCCACTTTTGGTTTGCGTCTTCCTGTGGTCCAGGATGGTTCATTGGTATGACCTTATCTCTAAAAATAGTAATGTTTTCTTCCTTGAGCTGGCTCCATTTGATCGTATGTCTAATTCTCTTGTTTTGTTGGACGATTGGTCTCTTCACGCGTATATCCGCCACTAACATGTGATGTTGTGTCACAACTGTCTCTCCTGGGATTGTCTTACAGTCCTTCCACGAGCTACGATCTTCTCTCCTCGTCAACAAATAGTCTATCTGCGTGTGTCTCCCGCCGCTGCTAAACGTGATTAGATGCGATTCTCTTTTCTTAAAAAACGAATTTATGATTCCTAAGTCATGTGCTACTGTAAAGTCAAGAACCTCCTTACCGCCTTCATTCCTAAGGCCATACCCGAAGCCTCCATGCACCAACTGGAAGTGGTCATTATCCTTACCGATATGCCCATTAAAATCTCCTCCTATGCATATTTTTTCGTCTCTAGGTATGTCACCCATAACGTGATCTAAACTCTCCCAGAACTTTTTTCTTTCTGTTTCTCCTAGTCCAACATGTGGGGCATACGTACTAACTACTGCCACTACTTCATCCCCTATTACTATTCTTAACAGCATAATTCTATCATCGTATCTTCTTACCTCCACTACATTATCTTGGAGTTCCTTAGCAACTAGAAACCCTACTCCATTTTTCGTTCCGTCAGACCCTGAATACCATAGTTTGTAACTATTGCACTCTGTTGCTCTCCCACCCCGCCATCTAGTCTCCTGGAGACACGCTATCTGGACCCTACGTTTCCTTAACACATCAATTAACTCTAGTAACTTACTAGTTAGGGTTCCTACATTCCACGATGCCACTCTTAATCTAAAATCCTTTTTCCTTGTATTCGCACCTCTCGTCACCGAACAAGGGTGTAAACGCAATTGGATGAACAAGGGTGTAAACGCAATTGGAGTTGCATGACAAGAAGAATAATACATCTTTTATTCTAAAATAAGGCAATGTTGCTCAAGAAGTTTAAATGCAAATCCAATTATCTTTTGATAAGAGTAAAATTCGCTTGTGCCCCATATGGTTTGGTGTAAATAACGGTTTACCTTTAAAGGTTTCAAAATTACGATTATACTCCTTGTGGTTTTCATTTTGTCTCGAATGATGCAAACCCACTGTTAAATATTTCTGCTAAAAGTAAAGACATTTTAGTTTTTTTTTTTACAAAACAATGGTTAATTATGTCATTGCTCAAATTAACAAAGGACTACTAGTGCAATTTTTTAAATTAATAAAACAATAATTTAATAATTGATTAATAAAGTGCTTGTGAACTGCACCGAACCCCCACAGCATCGCCGCCTCATCCGGCCACCCCCATACCATCGCCACCATCTTCCGCCAGGAAAACGACAACCCCCTTTCATCTTCATCATCAATCAGCTACCACCCCAATCGAGACCCTACGCGGATGCTGACGGAGAATACGAATGTGGTATCCAGCGGTTGATGGTGGCGAAGTAGCGTGGGTCTTCGATTTTAGGACAGATCTGTCCCAAATGGTGGTCGTGTGGTGAACGATGGTGGTGACGGACAGTAGTGGTGGTGCTGTGGTGGCGTGGTTATGATTTTGCAGGTGGTTGTGGTGGGTGGTGGATGGTGGTTATGGTGGGTGGTGGATGGTGGTTATGGTGGGTGGTGGTGATAGATTCTGTGAAATATTTGGGTACAAGATGATGACGAGGATGATGTGGCACGTACTTTAACTATTTATAGTATTAGTCCTTTTATATAAAAAGATCAAAATACCCTTCTTTTTAACATAAATATTTAACTGGTGTTAGTTGGTTGGCATAAACCAAGACATAATGAAACCACGGGGGGTAAAATCACGATTTTAAAACCTTTGAAGGCAAAACGTTATTTGAACCAAACCATAGAAAGGAAAAGCGAAGTTTACTCTTTTAATAATTATGCTACTAACTAATAGAGTTTTTCTTTTATGCTTCTAACGAATAGAGTTTTTCTTATATAAAGACAATGATTAAATTAAGTTTCTATCTCCACAGTGGCATAATTATCTCATGTTAAGTCAGAAAAGTTTAGTTTCTCTAGTATATATTAAATCTTCTAATCAGTAATACATGATGTTTCATTCTTTAATATAATTAAACTACAAATTATTACTATATAGTTTAAAACACAAGGCACTGAATAGTAGTTTTTCTCCTGTGGGACGTCCGATTGTAAATCTACGGTTGTGGGTTTACTACAGCTTTGACCTACCTACATTTTGACACGTATAATAGCTTTGTGTGATGACAGGACACCCTATCTACATCGAGGCAGGTTCTATAGTAGGATTTACAACAACTTAATACGTGTACGCGTTTTACAACACGTTGTCTTTTATCTCCCTGCCACGTGCCGCAGACGCCCACGGTTTATTATCTCTCCCACAGCCACGTACCACCACCGCACCCCTTCATCCATTTTCCCCCTCTCCCTGGTAACTTAATGTTCTTCGTTCCCGTCAGAGTTCGAGCAATTTCAATTCTCATCAACTGATGGAGTTGCAGGTTTTGGGCAGTAGTTGTGGTTTGGTGAAAGTAGAAGAAAAGGGGTTTAAAGTGGACCTAACTTTCACCATGGTTAAAATACTTGGAGCTAAGTAGAGGAGTGGTTTATGATTCCACGTTACAACAGTGGGTGAGTAGATGAAAAAGATGTGGATTTCGGATTAAAATCAACCGATTTTATCTACGAGATAGCTAAGATGCTTTATTGGTGGTGGTAGCGGCTTGATGTAAGTCAAATCTTATCGGTTTCTCCCCCAAACACCACCGCCCTGGTTGAAATCATAGATGCTTAAGAGCTTATAATCTCTTTAATTCCTAATTCATTTTGAGAAGATAATCGTCTTTGGTTGGTTGTTGTGCCATGACTATAGTGTTTGTGTGACCTACTTTAAACCGGATAAATTTTACGGATAACTATTTCTCCGTAACTTAAAGACATGTTCGTATACATAAAACCACAAAAATCAAATCTGTACAGTTAATTCTTCGATTTATGTTATACAACACAGAACTTGCGTGAAGAAGACAAGTAGCTTATGACTTAATGCAAAGTTTTAACAAGATTCAATGGTTAGTGGATGTTATAGCAGATTTGCAGGATGGAAGCAAAATGCGTTCATATAAAACATCTTGCAATTAAGAACATATTAAGTAATTGTTGTTGTGATGATTTTGATCACCATCACTTGTATGTGCATAAAATAATAGCATTGTATGTGGTAGGTGCAAGACCACAAGGGATATGTTGAACACATTTACATTTTCTTCACCATTTTATTTTTATTTTTATTTATCTCATAGTTTGTTTATGGATTCTCAAGAAGAGCACCCACAAGATGTAGATAATAACCACATGGATGATATTATAACAATGGTTGAATCTTTACAGGGCAATCTAGCATTTTAAGATCATTAGAGATGCTGAAATGGATGATAGAGATAGTTTGTTATCATATTACACTAAATATTGCTTCAAATATTTATAGCTCAATGAAAATTTAACTTCTTACGAGTAATATGGCGGTTTATGATTTTCATATATGATGGAATTTGATAAATTTATTAGAACAACCAAAGGAGAGTAGCAAAATCAGTTTTATCCCTTTTGTTTTCATATCTGATGGAATTTGATAAATTTATTAGAACAACCAAAGGAGAGTGGCAAAATCCGGTGTCTGCAGTCATTGATTTTAAAACCTTGAGCCTAATTGCCTTGCCAAAGCCTATGTTCACGAGGTTAATATTGATTTCGTTGGTAAGTATGATGCTTTAACTATTGATTTGTATGATAATTAAATCTTAATCTGTTTTTAGAATTATTGGCTGTGTATCAGACTTTCTTTACGAGTAACTTTTGTTACATTGGAATTTTGGCAACTATGATGATGAAAAAGTGTTCAAGTTGAAAATGTTATAATCATTAGACTATGTGAGTTATCTACGCCGCGGTTTAACCCGTCCATCTAGCGTACGTGAGTTATCTAGGTTGCGGTTTAACCCGTCCATCTAGCACGCAACGCGCGTGATGGAATAGCACTAGTTTTCTTTTATAAATTAATTAAGTTACGAAAAATATTACAATTTTATAATAGATTATTTAACAAACTTAAAGTGGAGTTTGTTTGTTTCATGTCTTAAACAAGAGAAACAAATCATGTACACTTTATAACGTCACTTGCACAATCCAAGCTATGAGTTACTTGATTCTATTATTAAATTGGTATTGATTAGTCCGTTAAGTTTATCAAGAAAAACAAATCATGTTGTTAATTATATATAGTTGTATCCTTTAATCCATTGTCAAGTGTAAGAACACCTGAACAGATGGGCAAAAAATCGGTTCCAAGCCTGATACGTGGTACATGACTTGAACCGGAACCCAATCTAAAAAAAGGATACTTAGTTTCTACTCGAAAATGACCTTTGGTTCCTATCCTAACTGATTCCTCGCCACTTAGTGAAAAATGATCCCCACCCGACCTGTTTCTGCCTCGTTCTAGCAATTGGATGTAGATTTCAAATTAAAGATGCCATAAAATGACTTTATAGCTGTTTTTAACTATCATAGGATTTCTTTTTAACATTTTTGTGCTAGGTTAAATCGGGAAAGTAGACTTCATATTCACGATAGGCCTATGATTTATATTTTAATATGAAGAGAAAGCTTTCGAATTGTGAATTTCCCTACATGTTTAAAAATGAATGGGAATGAAAAATATCATGGTTAAATCCGATATTTCACATATTTTGGGTGTTATGCTTTTGCTTTAAGACCTGCAAACTCCTTTTTCATATCATCGAGATGTTCTCGGTGATGGTCGTCGGTCTTAGAGAGAGAAAGGGTGGGTGCGTCGCCGCCGACTTGCCGAACAACTGCTGCATGCACCATGATTTGGGTGTTTTAGGAGGGAGAGAAGGTGTGATGGTGGTGGTTTAGGCACTTTTGTGTCACCGAAGCCGTCTTCAGCTTGCTATACAATCGTTGGCGTCTATCTTTCTCTCTTAATCACCTAAGGTTGACTGATTGTGGTGCTGCTACCACATATGTCTGGTGGTCGTTCAAGGCGGTGATGCTGGTGGTTTCCCCCTCCGCTTCTTTATCTAAAGAATACCTATTTAGGGTTTTCAGATCTACGTCCTGTGGACATCCTTTGGTGTTGTTAGATGTCGTCGGTGGTCCCTGTGGACCGCCTTCGGAGGGGTTCGAGTGTAGTCAGTCAGTTCTTGGCCAGCTCTCCGTTTCAGCATCGTTGCCGAGGTGGAGGCCACTCCAGGTTGGCCTTTTTTGGGTCGATGATGATGAACGACTCATCTGAGATCGTTCTGTTTTGAAACCGAGGTCGGTGACGATGGATGCACGGTTGGGTTTGTGTGTTGTTTGTCATTCTGTTTTCTTACTCATTGAGTTGGTAATGATGGTTTCATCTTCATCTGAAGCCATCGGTGATGCTTGGGCGTCCACAACAAATATGGTAATTTGTGGGTTTATTGGTACCTTTGTTTGTTGGGGTTTTCTTATTAATTTGTTTGGTCTAAACCCTAACCTTAGGATGTTGAGAATAAAGATGTCTGCATCTAAGATCATATTAAAACTCTTTTGTTACGATCATGTCCAGCTTATTTGGGCATGTTCTGGGGCAGTGATCAGATACCGGAGTGTGACATCCGTCACCAAAAGGTCCGTCATTTAACGTGGACACCGTTAACTTTTTCGAACGTTCGTTCCTTATTTTTATAAACTATTCGTGTGGATATTATACTTGCTTTATCATCTTTTACACTTGTATTCTCATCATTAGCGTTTCTATCATTGAAACCCTTACAATTGTCCTTATTGTTATCATTATATATACCATCTGTATATATATTTATTGTTATTAATAAAACCATTTTCAAGTTACAAATATCATTATTTGCACTTCTATCGTTAATATAACTAGCCGATTAAGGTCGTTTTTAACCGAAGCAAATTTTGGGAACTCGGGGGCTAAGTGCAGGGACCAAATGCGACATTTTTTCAAACTAGGGCTGGGTATAAATACCCATACTCCAGCCCTAGCCACCACATTTCACCTTCTTCTTCATCTTCTTCTTCCTCCACTTTTCTCTTCCTCCTTGCACCAAACCGCCCCGTTTCTTCGCGTTTTCACCGGCAAAGCCTTGGCTACAGCCGAGACTACTCCTTTCTTGCAGGTAGACGACCTTGGTCGCCCCCTTTCTTGCTTGTTCACTTCTGCGTTTTTAGGGTTTCGGGTGCTCGGGGCCAACCCGAGCACATGAGGTCGCGTGGGTGCGTGTGTTGCCTTTCTGCGTGTTCTTCTTGTTTGTACATGTTTGAAATGTGTTTCTGGAAGTCCTTGAGGTGCAAAACCCATGCACGGAGCAGCCGAAGCCTGCTCTGAACTTCTGCAGTCGCGATTCTGCTGTTCACGCTGAGCCGTGCGACTGTGTGAGTCGTGCGACTGAGTCAGGCGACTGTGTGTGTGTCGTGCGATTGAGTCATGCGACGAGGTGAGTTGTGCGACTGAGTCATGCGACTGTGTGTGTGTCGTGCGATTGACTCTATGCGGATGAATGTGTGCGATTGTGCGTGTATCGCACGACTGAATGCTGAGTCGTACGAATGAAGGTTCAGCCGTGCGAATGAAGCTGATTCGTGCGAATGAGGGTTGATTCGTATGTATGGAGGTTGAGACGTGCGATTGAATGTTGTGTGGTACGACTGAAGGCCCAATTGCACGAATGGAGGTCCATTCGTACGGATGTAGCTGATTCGTACGGATGTGGCTGATTCGTACGAATGAAGGTTGATTTGTGCAAGATGAGTGGTTCAGTCGTGCGTCTGGTCCAGTCGTGCGTCTGGTCCAGTCGTGCGACTAGAGTTGTTGTGTGTGAGTTTTTTCTTGTGTGTGGTGTGTTTGTCGTGTGATGTTAAGGTGACATCGACACTAGTACCATTGCTAATGACAATCTTCAAAAATTGACACTATTAAACTTATTAACGATATTCCAATTCAAATCAACATAACGTTTTACAATTATCAACAATCGATTTGCGATGCTAATATTTGCTAAGTATTTCTCTAATAATAATGACACCTTTACACAAATATCATCGGCAATGGCAACGATTCTAGTACTTGGAACTACATCAGATCTAATACTTATGTCTGTTTGTGTGTGTACACGCGACTGAACCAATACAACCCGAAACGATCAAACGATGCTATATGCTTTATACATATCATTAACGCTTAACAATAATTGTCAATAGGTGTTTGACCGTTTACTACATACAACATTTGGAAAATTGATCATTCATACTTACCACTTAACAAGTGAGTTTCGTGGCCCCTTTTTATGCTTATACAATATTTCAATCTTTTACAAACATGGGGGAAAAGTATGCTCGCCCACTTTCTTATGCTGTACAATTTACATACAATTTTACATACTTGGAATCAACGTGATACTGTGTTGTGAGTACTTATCTATACATACATGAGTCGCTGTGTGGTACTTTCTTTACAACCATTTAATTCCGGTGTTGGAACCGACGGATAGGTATTGGTAGTACTACTGGGTTGACACCCCCACCCATGCATGTTGGTATACTAGTTAGTACCAACGGTGGCCAGGAACGGACCCTTGGGTGAATATATTCTGACAAGTTGCTGTGTGTACATCATTAGGTTTGGTTGTAAAGCTCATGGTTATGTGATTTTTCTTACTTATAACTGTATGCACGGTATTCCACAACAATTACTATACAGCATCAATTATTTATTTACTATTTAAACCTGCGAGCTCACCAACTGTCACACCCCCGCTGATAGCGGAAACACGGGGATGCGAGCTAGACGGGATCGTCATAACACATGGTATGCAATAGAGTAGCAATAATAATAATATGATGACAAGCGTGTCATGACGACACCCGAACACAATTGGAGACTTGTGTCGTGTATAGTCAAGGTTCACGACAGCATAGCCGTAAGCACAACATAAATGATCACATAAGCATTAAAGATAACTTGTAATGTAAATTCCCACAACTCGGGAACAAGTATACAAAAGACAATGTTCAAGCTTTACAAGGGTAATGACGATTTAAGCTACGATAGCACATGCATAAGGTTAACCAAGCAAGCATACAGGCATAATATCCACATAGATGGGCTATAAAGGTGAGGGATGACCGACAACAAAAATTAACAGATTACGTCAATAGACGGACCTTTGGTGACGGATGTCACAGTATCCCCCAGTTGAGGGAATTTCGTCCCGAAATTCAACTGGTGCTAGGTCTAAGGGTGTCATCCTCGAATAGGTGTGGATATTTGAGTCTCATCTGATCTTCACGTTCCCATGTAGACTCTGGCCCTCGTTTGGAATTCCATCTTACGCGAACAATAGGTATCTTGTTGCGCCTCAACCTTTTGACCTTTCGGTCCATGACCTCAATAGGTTCCTCCACAAAATGGAGGCTTTGATCAATCTTGATCTCTCAATAGGCACGTGAAGTGATTCGTCAGCTAAACACTTCTTGAGGTTCGATACATGGAAAGTGTCATGTACACTGCTAAGCTCTTATGGCAACCTTAATCGGTACGCCACCGGACCGATTCTTTCTGTGATCTCGAATGGTCCAACATATCTCGGGGCCAACTTCCCTTTCTTTCCAAACCATACGATCCCTTTCCACGGAGAGACCTTAAGCAACACTCGATATCCAACGTTAAACTCTAGTGGCTTCCGACGGTTGTCGGCATAGCTCTTTTGGCGGTCTCTAGCAGCCTTGAGTCTGTCTTTGATTTGGAAGATCTTATCGGTGGTTTCTTGAATGATTTCGGGACCCGTTAGCTGGCTTTCACCAACCTCGGCCCAACATACAGGCGATCTACATTTCCGTCCATACAACGCTTCGAACGGTGCACATCCAATACTAGTATGGTAACTGTTATTGTAGGAAAACTCGATCAGCGGTAGATGAGTATCCCAACTGCCACCAAAATCAATAAAGCATGCCCTCAGCATGTCCTCAAGCGTCTGTATCGTTCCTTCACTTTGGTCGTCTGTCTGGGGGAGATAGGCTGTACTCATGTCTAATCGAGTGCTCATCGCTTTCTGTAACGTCTGCCAAAATCGTGAAGTGAATCGACTGTCGCGGTCGGATATGATTGACACCGGCACCCCGTGCCGTGTCACGACATCTTTGATGTACACCCTTGCCAGCTTATCCATCTTATAGTCTTCTCGGATAGGCAAGAAGTGAGCGGATTTTGTCATTCGATCCACCACGACCCATATCGAGTCGTGTCCGCTTGGCGTTCTCGGGAGTTTGGTAATGAAATCCATAGTGATGTTCTCCCATTTCCACTCGGGGATTTCAGGTTGTTGCAATAATCTCGATGGTTTCTGGTGTTCGGCCTTGACCTTTGAACATGTCAAGCATTTGCTCACATATAAAGCAATATCTTTCTTCATACCTGGCCACCAGTACAACTCCTTCAAATCGTGGTACATCTTGTCTGCACCAGGATGAACAGAGTATCGAGTCTTGTGTGCTTCATCCAAGACTAGTGTACGTACACCTCCCCATCTGGGGACCCATATACGATCCATGAAGTAATGTACGCCGTCATCCTTGCGACTCATTTGTTTATCCATCCCTCGGAATTCTTCTCCCGTAAGGTTTTCTTCTTTCAAAGCCTCACTTTGCGCAATTTGAATCTGAGCCTTTAGATTGGTTTGAATAGTCAATCCTAACGCTCGAGCACGTAATGGTTTCACGCGTTCCTTGCGGCTTAAAGCATCAGCCACCACGTTAGCTTTCCCGGGGTCATACCGGATTTCACAATCGTAGTCGCTAAGTAACTCTACCCAGCGTCGCTGTCGCATGTTAAGTTCCTTCTGATCAAGAATATGCTGAAGGCTCTTATGATCCGTGTAAATGATGCATTTGGTTCCGTATAGATAATGCCTCCATATCTTGAGTGCAAATACTACAGCACCCAACTCCAAGTCATGAGTTGTGTAGTTCTTTTCATGTACCTTTAGTTGTCGCGATGCATAGGCAATTACCTTATATCTTTTCATTAGCACACATCCCAACCCTTGATGTGAAGCATCGCAGTATACCACAAAATCATCAGTTCCGTCCGGGAGGGACAGTATTGGAGCATTGCACAGCTTTTCTTTCAATGTCTGGAAGGCTCGTTCTTGTGCATGTCCCCAATCAAACTCCTTGTCTTTCTGGGTTAGCAGCGTTAGCGGTTGTGCGATCTTCGAAAAGTTCGCAATAAAACGACGGTAGTACCCGGCCAATCCTAGGAATTGCTGTATTTCTGAGGGTGTTTGGGGTGTATCCCATTTCTTCACAGCCTCAATCTTAAAGGGGTCCACATGAATTCCATCTTCGTTAACCACATGACCCAAAAACTTCACTTCCCGAAGCCAGAATTCACACTTCGAGAATTTGGCGAAAAGTTTCTCTTCCTTCAACAGCTCTAGAATTGCTCGAAGGTGTTTTTCGTGATCCTCTTTCGAACGAGAGTAGATGAGTATGTCGTCTATGAATACGATCATGAACTTATCTAGGTAAGGCTTGCACACCCGATTCATTAAATCCATAAAGACAGCCGGTGCGTTTGTCAACCCAAATGGCATGACCAAGAACTCATAGTGTCCGTAACGAGTTCTAAATGCTGTTTTTGGAATATCGTCCTCAAATAGTCTTAGTTGATGATATCCAGATCGGAGATCGATCTTAGAGAAATACGAGGCTCCTTGCAACTGATCAAACAGGTCGTCGATTCTAGGGAGAGGATACCGATTCTTCACGGTCAGTTTGTTCAATTCCCTGTAATTGATACACATACGGAATGACCCATCCTTCTTCTTGACAAATAACACCGGTGCTCCCCATGGTGGATAACTCGGTCGAATAAAACCTTTCTCTAGTAGTTCCTGTAGTTGGCTGGACAGCTCTTGCATCTCGGAGGGTGCTAATCGATACGGTGTCTTAGCTATCGGCGTAGCTCCAGGAACCAGCTCTATATGGAATTCCACCTGTCGTGGAGGAGGCAATCCAGACAAATCATCAGGGAACACTTCTGGGTAATCCCGTACAATCGGAATGTCTGCCAATTTCGTCTCTTCTTCCTTCTTTTCTACCACATGAGCCAGAAAAGTGTAACACTGCTTCCGTAGACCTTGGCGTGCTTTCATGCAGGTGATAAGCTTCAAGTTCTTTCCCGGTCGCTCTCCTTGTATTCTGAGTACTTTCCCGTCTGACATGGGAATCCGCACTACTTTATCTCGGCAAACAATCTCCGCTCCATGCTTCGATAACCAATCCATTCCCACTATTACATCAAAGCTCCCCAACTCAAAAGGTATCAAATCTATGTTGAAGACCTGGCCTTCCAACATTAGGGTGCAGTCCTTGATAATTTCCTTTGCCTGTTCAACCCTACCATTTGCCATTTCTACAGAGTAACTAGTTTCTAGTCTACTGGCACTCAAATCAAGCATTTGCACAAACTCAGATGATATAAAACTATTGTCTGCCCCAGTATCAAACAATACAGATGCGAAGTGGTTATTGAGTAAGTGCGTACCCGTGACAACGTTCGGATCTTGACGGGCATCATTAGCTCTAATGACAAAGGCACGACCCCGTGCAGCATTACCTTGGTTTCCTTGGCCTTGAGCACCTGCTATGGCCATTATCTGCTGTTGGTTGTTTCCTTGCTGAACCGGTGCCCTATTCAGTCGGGGGCACATGTTCCGGAAGTGATCGAGGCCTCCACACTCGTAACAAGCCCTGGCATTCCCAGCGGGGTTAACCGCGTTGATGGGTGCCACCAGGTTTGGCGCTACTCTGTAGTCTCTGGCTTGATACCCCGGGCGTCTGCAGTTCAAACACACCCGGCACGGCGCTGTTGGAGGATGATAAAGATTACACCTGTCACATCTCGGGTGCAGCCCAGCATATTCCTTCTTCCCTTGAGTCACGACCACAAAATTTCTGTTCGTTTTGGCCCTCTTATCAGACTTTCCGGTACCAGACCGACTTGTTTCCCCAGTCTCTTTCCTTTTCTCCGCTCCCCTACCCAATACTCCTGTTCTTATCATCTCGTCAGTGAGAGCGCCCGCTTTCAGAATTGCGCTCTGGATTGTAGGAGGAGCAGCTGTAGTTACCATCGCCCGTATTTGAGGCGCGAGTCCCCAAATGTATCTTTCTATCCTCTTGGATTCCGGAGTGAGTAGGTGTGGAACTAGTCTAGGCAGCTCGTGGAATTGGTCAGTATAAGTTGTGTGCCCTGCCCCCACCATAGCATGATTCCAGAACTCATGCTCAAGCTTCTGCATCTCGTTGAGAGGGCAGTATTCCTCGGTAATCAGGGCTTTGAATTCATCGCAGGTCATCTGCATCGCAGATTCCCTTCCTCTAGCTTGAACCTGGGTGTTCCACCAGGTTAGTGCTCTGCCCTCTAGTGAGCACGTAACATACTTAATCCGTTAGCTGTCGAGGCATTCACTGATGTCGATCACAACCTCCATCTTCTCAAGCCATCTAGTCAGGGCTATCGCCCCACCTTTCCCATCGAAATCCTGAGGCTTACAGGCCACAAATTCCTTATAAGAACAGCCCCGTTTGGTGTTAGCAGCCCCAGTTTCATTACCTGCTATACCACCATTTCCGGTCACTTGATTGCTTTCATTCCCAATCGGGTTCCCAGTATCCTCGTTTTCATTACCACCATTCCCATGGGGGTGGTTTTGCTATTGCAGAGCGTCGCTCACCTGAGCTACGATAGTTGGAATCAGGGCAGTCAATTATTGAGCAATTAAGGCTGCCATATTAGGGTTTCCAGTCCCTTGGTTATTGCCAGAAGGGCCTTCATTTGCTATTGGAGGTCTACCCCTGCCTCTGCCTCTGCCCTCGGGGCTTCACTTCCGCTACTATTGCTGCGGGTGGATCTTCGAGGCGGCATGTTCTATTCATACAAAAAGGCAACAAATAAGCTTTAGTCTGTTAGGACCGTGTACGTACGGAGTACTAACTGATTCTTCGTTATACCGGATCAAATAGTGCGGAATCCTATTTGATTGGCGATCCAATCAGGGAGAACGAAATCAAGATCAATCCTAACGATTAGAAAACGTTAAGAATGGAATAGGAATGATCTGGGACGTTCTATGAACTTGGAATGGACGATCTGGACTTTCTGGGTCGACTAGGGTTTCAAGTATTCGAAGTGTTACGTTTTTCCACGAATTAAGCGGTATTTATAGGTTACAGCTATCAGTCGTACGACTGAGCCAGGCGACTGGCTCAGTCATGCGACTGAGTCATACGATTGGTTCATTCGGACGACTGAGTCACTCTTATCACTCAATCGTACGATTTACTCAATCTCCTGGTTCAATCGTGTGACTGGCCCATTCGCATGGTCCAGTCGTGCGACTGAATCAGATAACTTAGTTAAACACATTCATGAACCTTTAATGGTTTAAAACTATGTCTAACAACTGTAAACCTATATAACATTGTCATATATGTGTGTAACAATAAACAATATAGATAGATATAACATTAAACAACCAATACACATATATAGAAGAGTTTCTCATTCAATTGATCAAACATTACATAAGTGTTACACGAAAAGAAAGTCTATTACATTTAAGCTCACTAGACTAGAACTGGGGACATGTGTACCAACAAACTCCCCCTTGGACCTAGTTCTATCTAGGCTTTTACTTCTTTCTTGAACTCTTCAAATCTCTTTATTCTCTCCTGTTTAGAAACCCCGACATGGATATTCAGTGCGAAGCATAGTCGTATGATATGCTGAAACTGCAGTGCTTGCACTATATCCTGCGTGTCAAAAAACAGTGGCCACTTATACAGCGTATAAACATCGGACACTGACAAGTTTATTAGCCACATAGGGTCAAACACCCTTATTGTGTCCATCAACCCGTCCTTCTCCAAAACAATGACTGCCTCTCCTGAGCGCCAGTCATAATACCACCACTTAAAGTGTGGGGTAAAGTCCTGTGGCATCTCCCTCAGTGGAATTCGAGACATTGTGCGCGGAGGTTGCCACTTCAGGACAATCTTCGGTTGACCAGTAATGGGACTCACTTTAGACCTTCTCATGTAACGTGTGGCCTGCTGTCGTCTGAAGTTGACCCATCTAGTCCTGTACTCCCTTTTCAGGGCAGCCTCAAACCAGCCTGACATCTTCTTTGGATCAGCGTATAATAGCTTCAGGCGCGCCAGCTGGTTGAGCTCAAAACCAGGGAGAGTCTTCAGATCGTGAGGGAATCTGAAGTACTCTATTCCTCTCTCTCTCTTCACAGCATAAACCCCAAGATCCTCAAAGTGAGCCCATGCTATAATTTTCCCTGACACCTTCATGTTTTTCTTGACTTTGTAGAGTTTGGTGCAGGTATTCTGTGTCGCTGTAGCACGTTGGGCTCGGACCTCGGTGAAGCAAGCCGCCCATTCAGCCTTTCGAATATCGACTTCGGCGTCCAAGGCTTGGGCTTGACTTGTTGAGGCTTCTGCTCCTTTCTCCTTATCGCTGAGTTTATCCGGAATGTCACTGTCAAGGTTGTTTACCAAATCTGGAAACACGTTTCCCTCTTGATCAGTGTATTCTGGATAGTACTGATCAGTGATGTCTTCAATTTCGATTTCTTCGACATCGTTGAGCTCGTCATCATCAGCATCATCAAAAATTGGAGCATCCTTAACAATTTCGTCTGGATTCAGACGAAATATTTCAGCAAGCTGCTCATCAGTAAGGTCGTGAATAATTTCTCCTTCTTCAGGAGTATAACTCACTGACCTTCTGACGATCCCCTGCAGATCAAGAATCATTGTGAGTTGAGACTTGACCTGTTGGAGGGGAGCAACATCATGCTCATCTTCCCGAAATCCCTTATCTGTTTAATATCAACATGTAGAGTAGCAAACATTAGTATAAACTCAAGTTAATTAAACATTAGTCATTTAAATATTTACAAGAGTTTCATATAAGACAAAATATGAATCAAGTACAAAAGCTTTAGAAATAAAACATCTAATCAGTACTTTTGTCTTGGATCATTGCTGGATCTCCCGCAGAAGGGGAGGGAGGTGGTGCAGCAGTTGATGCTCCCTGGTCTTGTCTTTTCTTGGTTCGTTTCTCATGACCAGAGGCAGAGGTAGATGCATCAACGTCCCCTTCATCATCATCATCATCTTTATCTTCATCATCACCTTCCTCGTCATCATCATCACTATCATCATCTTCATCATCCTCTTCATCATCATCACCTTCACCTTCTCCTATCTTGAGGGGCTCACTCTGAGTGCTTTTCAGCTTTAGCAATAGAGTCTTATGAGCCGCCTCCAGCTTCCCCATCTTCTCATCAGTCTCAGCTTCGTGTTGAAGCAAGCCTGTGATCTGATCAGTCTGTGCAGTGATCAACTGGGCTTATGAAGATGTCAACTCCCTCAGTCTCTCAATCTCAGCTGTTTGTGTAGAACTTTGCTCTTGCAGCTGTAGAATCTGAGCAGACTTGGCCTTGTCGGAGGCTAGCAACTGGAGCACCATGCTGTTCAGTGCAGCAAGTTGCTCAACCACAGAGACAGGTGGAATGAATGAGCTAGAGGGTGCAGATGAGGGTTGTGTTTGGTGAGTGGTGGTGGTTGTGGTGGCTGTGGTGAATATGGGAGGCGGTGGGAATGAAGTAGTAGGTTAGTACAGTGGTGGTGGTGGTGGGAGTGTGAGATGTAGGGATAGTGGTGGTGGTTTGAGGTGCTTGGGATGGGGTGGATGTGGTGGCTGTGGTAGTAGGTGGTGTAGAGGTAGTGGGTGTTGTGGTGGTAGTGAGCAGATTAAGCCTTCGGCGTTTCGGCTTCAGCCCATGAGGCCGAGCCATATGTTTCCTCCGCTTCCCCCTTGACGCGGAGGCTCCCCCTCGGTTGCCGGGAGAGGCTGGGGTGTAAGATGGATCAGCTGAAGAGCTCCCAGACTCTCCTGGCCGTCCACCAACCGCTTGTATTCCCTGCTCAGTGGCCACTACCCGACTGCCCACAGTCCGGGTAAGTGGCACATCATCAGAATCCTCCTCTTCTTGCACATCAAAATCAGGATGAATTGGAGCTTGTTCTGGTCCTCCCTGACCAACTCCCCCTTGATCAGTACCATCATCATCGTCGTCGGAGTCATCAGAGGGAAAAGCAATCGGCTCGACATCCGAGTCACTATCATCGTGACACCACTTCCTCCTAGCTGGCGCCACGTAATCCTCACGGGCCAAATGCCCAAACAAACTCCTCACCGGGGGCTTGACCTGCTTGCCCCGGTATACTTTCATCCTTCCCAATGTAGTGTCGTCCATGATCTCCAGGACGACAGCACCATCTTTAGCTTTTGGGAGCTGGGGGAGCTTCTGGTCTATAATCATTTGCAGGAAGCGAGGATACATGCAGAACCCTTCTCTGCCCTTCACCTCTATGTTCTCCACTAGGTAAGTGAAGATCATCCGGGAGAAGCTGAACGGATGGTTCAGCACTAACGCAACATAGGCGTTCTGCATCTGCTCAGAGAGTTCATCGAATCCTCCTTTCCTTGAGGCAATACATCTGAGCATGATGTGGGCAAGATACTTGAACTGGGGGCAGAGATTGCTCTTATTGAGCATCCCTGAGTTGATGTCCCCAGTGTACTTTGCCCGTAGGAAACACCCTCTAACAGTCATCAGGTGCAAACGAGTAGGACAGTCGCTATCATCTCCAAACTCGAGGACTGTCCTTAAGTCCTCCTCAGTGATCTCTATAGCATGACCAAGGATGGAGCTCCTGATCCGATAGGGCTTGACTGATCTATTTACAACAGCATTCTCCCAGAATGCCTGCTGTAATGAGCGGTATGGAGTGCAGGGTGTAGATATCGCCCTGAAGATCCTCGATCTCCGTAGGAATGAAATTATGCCATTGAACTCAGCTGCATTCCTGGAGGTCAGATCAAGATGGGCAAAGATGTTGTGCTTCGTGCTCATGATCCAACGACTTGCCATCTGTCACATTGTAAGTAAACGTCAGTGCATGCAGAAGATAGCAAATTCAAAGTCAATGGGTTTTACACTTTGGTTAAGTCGGGCGACTGAGCTACCGAATGAACATAGTCGTGCGACTGAGTAGAACGACTGAGCTTTTATATGAGTAATTGATTCATACGGACGACTAAGTCAAGCGAATGAACCTAGTCATGCGATTGAATCATTCGTCCATCTCAGTCGGGCGACTGAGACTAGTCGTCTTCTTAGTCGGGCGATTGGTGTTCATCAGTGTGTCCAGTCGTCTACTCGACGGTTTGTCAATTCAAATTTGTATTTTGAGCCATACTTGATGTTAAACGTCGAAATTTGGCTCATTTGACTCAGAAATGACCGATTAAGCATATTTTAACTTTTGTTTGAACGTTTAGATCAGTTTTGATTGTCTATTTGGTCATTAAACTTTCGGTTACTGTTGGGTCAGAATTCACGTGATTCTCGAAGTCATTGAACGGTTTCAACGATGAAACACCACGAAGATTACCTGTTTAACCACAAATGAGTGTTAGAACACACCAATAGGAGGTCAAAATGAATCAAAAGAAATTTGGACAGCGGTTCTTTAGGTCGTGCGTATAAAGGAGGCGATTTAGGTGAATGAACGACTGATGATGATTCGGCCTATATTTATACTAGGGCAAATCCCAGTCGGGCGACTGAGCCTAGTCGCTTTGGTCATTCGGGCGACTGAGCCTAGTCGCATTGGTCAGTCGGGCGACTGAGTCTCAGTCGTGTGATTAACCCAATCGTTCATCTCCAATCAGGCGATTGAAGTGCATCCAAATGACTGTTACAGTCGGTCACTTCAATCGTTCGGTTAGATTCATTCGCACTGCCCATTCGTACGATTTGACTCATACGTGTGTTCCAATCAGTCGACTGGACCATACTTATGGCTCATTCGTGCGACTGGGTCATCCTTATCAACTTTTGACCATGTTACTATAACGACATTTAGTTCCATTTAATAGTAGATAAAACGTTATGAACAAGTTGATCATCTCAGACATGACCATTTTAATAAAACAGTTTGATCACCTCAGACGTGATCCATTTATCCACCTGATCATCTCAGACATGACCCATTTATCCACCTGATCATCTCAGACATGATCCATTTATCCACCTGATCATCTCAGACATGATCCATTTATCCACCTGATCACCTCAGACATGATCCATTTATCCACCTGATCATCTCAGACATGATCCATTTATCCACCTGATCACCTCAGACGTGATCCTTTTAACTTTTCAGAAACAATTTGTTTAGTTAACGTTAAGCACATTTGGTGAAGTTTAGCAGATAACAATACACACAGTCCTACATTAACACATTATACTAAAAAATTGAAAAATCTTAAAACTACGAATAGAATGAACATGTTTTTGTGATTTTGTTGGGTCAAGTTTGTGTAGATTATTAGCATTGACATCATATCAAGGACAGACTCATATGGAATCAGACAGGCATAAACAGCATTACTTGGAACCTTTGATTAGAATTGAACTTTAAACACTTGCATATCACAGCTTTCTCATTTATCTAAGACTTCTAAAATCTAACTGGGAATCATGCTTGATACGATACGTAACGTACTTTGATTATCAACTTCAGTCAGTGCATACACGACGATTGTCAGTATACTTGTCCACTTAAATCCATACACAGACATTTGACACGCATTGGTAACGAATTAAGTTATATTATTTCAACCAACATTTGTGGATCCCAAGCTTATATGGTAATCAGTATTCCTTATAGGACTTTCGAGCGGTCTATAGGTATTTTGACAAGAAGAAACTATTCTTAGAGCTTTCAAAGAGAAGCCAAGCCTCAGGTCAGTGCCATCGCACAGCAGAGAGGCGGCAAATAACAATGAATTCTAGAATATGTAGGTTATGCTTATCCTCAGGTCAGTGCCATCGCACAGCAGAGAGGCACACAACCTATCTCCTTGTTAGAGCATGTCTTATTTTTCTTTTTCACATAACGCACCAACAACATTTTGTTATCAGTATGATTGCGCTTGTATTCATTTTTTTCTTTTGCTCTTTTTGCAGTCACACGCTCACCTTTGGTGGCGTTTGTTTGCTCGTTATCCCTTATCGGAAATGGCTGATTGTGTTAACCAGTGATAAGATGGGAACCCACAATTGATTGAACCATTTAGTTTAGATTGAGTCTACCAATGGCATCTACACGTCTAATGTGTTGAATCTACCGACACATCGTATAGTGAACTAGCACCTCCCTAGATCAACTTTCTCCGTGTAGTTACAATACCAACCAAGCGTACTATCATCTTCCCATTTTTGTTAAACTTAGACTTCTCAGATTTATAATTTTTCTATGATATAATAAACTTTCCAGAACCGAAAGTCCTTTTGGTGTACCAAGTAACTCGGTGCCTGTGTACTATCACTTTCCATAATTTATCGAGTCATATTTCCAGTTTAGATGTCTATGTCTTTTCAGCTTTACTTACCTCCCCCCCTTTTTTTTTAAGTAAATGAAGACTAAAATAAATCTCCCCCTAAAATTCTAAAACAGAAAATCTTTTTGTGTTTTTGGATTTTTATAAAGCAAGGAAATTAAAAAAAATTAAAATAAAAGAAATAAAAAAAATTCAAAAGACTGTGTCGGACTATGTATCTATTTCTTCTGCAATCACATCACTCCAAGTTAGGCTTGCGCTTCTGAAGCAACTCATAGGAAGTCTTGCCATGCCTTTTGACTACTAACACACGGTTAAGTGTGTAGCAAGCATTGGCAACCGCCTCATTCCAGAACTGGACCGGAAGCTTAGAATCAGCTAACATGGTTCGCGTAGTCTCGATCAAGCTTCGATTCTTTCGTTCTGCAACTCCATTCATCTGTGGCGTGTATGCTGAAGTGAACTGATGAACAATCCCCTTTTCCTTGCAGAAAGCATCCATCCACTGATTCTTGAACTCTGTGCCATTGTCAGAACGAATCTTCCTTACCTTCACGTTGTAGAGTGACTCCAGTGTCATGACGAGTACCTTGAAGGATTCAAATGTGTCTGATTTAGCTTTCAGAAACATCACCCAGGTGAATCTTGAGTAGTCATCGGTGACTACAAAGCAGTACCAGTCTCCTGCGATACTTTTTGTGCTAACTGGACCAAAGAGATCCATGTGTAGCAACTCCAGGGGCATCTCTATAGGATTAACTTGCTTGGCCTTGTGAGATTTCCTGGTCTGCTTGCCTTTCTTGCATGAGACACAGAAATCAGGAAGCTGGAAGTTCTTGACAGGAACTCCATCAACTAAGTTGTTATGAACCAGATGATTCATCTTCCTATGATTAATGTGTCCCATTCTTCTGTGCCACAAAATGGAGTCCTTCTCTGTAGCTTTAGATAAGAAACATTGAACAGTAGAAGAACTAGTAGAGGCATTTGACATATCTAGAACATATAAGTCATTATATCTAGATGCTGACATTAATACTTGTTCCTCTGGAATGTCCATTTCTTTCTTCAGAATGTAACATTTGCGATTATCAAACATGACTTTGAATCCCTTGTCACAAATCTGAGACACAGAAAGCAAATTGTTTTCTAACTGCTGAACAAAGTTGACTTTGTCGAACTTTACCTTTTCATTACCTACTTCTCCTTGAGCAGTAATGTATCCTCCTTTGTTGCCAGCAAAGGAAACGTGTCCCCCTTTAATTTGTTTGACATTGAAAAGGAGGGACCGATTTCCCGTCATGTGCCTGGAAGCTCCGCTATCTACGAACCATGTATTTAAAGACGCACTATAGCGGACAACCTGCACATAAGAGAAAATAATCAGTTAAGGAGGGGGACCCAAGCCTTGACTGGCTTGGGCTTCCCAGAGGAATCAACCATCATGAATTCGACCCACTGGCCTTTATCAGTGGATGGAATTTCAACGTTCAACTTGTCCTTACTTTCAGACTCATCAGTTGTTTTGGCTTTCCACAAACCATCCCTGTGAAAGGATTGTTTGTGGTAAACCTTAGACTGATTCACAGGTTGAGCATATGGTTTAGATTCAAAAACAGGTCTTGTCACTGGAATCACAGACTTGTCAGTGACTTGTTTGTGCTGCCTTTGGCGTGGAGGAGACAAAAACGACCGAGAAGGTGTTTAAGACCTAGTAGGTGGTTTCGATCTAATAGGAGTCTTAGATCGCTGTTTTGAATCTAAATTAACTTTGTTGTTCAGCTCCACCTTAATTCTTGGAGTCTGATAGCGAGGACAATGTGTTGAAATATGACCGCGCTGTCCACAAGTATAGCAGGATCTCCATTCATCGGGGCTATAAGATCTCTTGTGGGGCGGTGAGTAAACTTCTGGTTCTTTCTTTTTATTTTCACTTTTAAGATTTTCACCTCCTTTGACAAACTTAACTTGTTTAACATTTTGGCTTATTTGTCTATGTGGCTGAATATTATCTCTTTTAACTGATTTAACTTGAGTGGTTGTAGACATCTTGGATTGTGTGTTATTAAACTTTGAATCCAACCCAAGAGATGTTTGGACATTCTCTTCCACCCGTTTCTCAGCAGTGATATTTCTCGATGCTGAGGTTTTCTGAACATCATCCGGAGAAGCAGATTTAACTGCTGTGTCCGGATCACTAACCAAAGGAGTTGTCACCACATGATCCTTAATTGGATTATTATTTATTGGACGTTGTTTAGTGTTCAAGAGGATCTCATGTGGTGGTGGAACAACCTTGTAACCCAAGCCCTCCCCATTGTTGCGTTCTTTAACCAAGTTTTTCAAAATGTGCGAGGAACTCGCTAAACTATGTAGTTTTTGTTTCAAAGACTCATTTTCTACTTGTAAAACAGCTTTGTCTTTTTTAGTCTCTTTAATGGTCTTTAAGTAGAATTTAATGTCATTTTCTTGGTTAAACACAACAACTTCAGTTTCCTTTAATTGTTTATTTAAAGCATCGATCTTTTCCTTATAACCGCTCTCATTCTGTTTTAACACTCGATTAGCTTCTGAGCACAGTTTCAAGTCATTTACTAAGTTATCATTGTGTTCTAATAACCTAGCAAATTTTAAGTCAATGCTTTCTCTAAATTTATCACAATCAGCACAAGCATGTTTAGCGAATAATTCATCCTTAGATTGTACCTGTGCAGCTGTGGACGTTCCAGCCATGAAAGCATTTTGAGACATAGGTTGAGCTTCAGATTCTGAATTCAGCTCATTCTTGACAATTTCATTCACTGCATCAAACGTCTCTTCCAAGTCAGCAGTATCAACATCAGCTGAGCTCTCCCCCTCACTCGCTGAGTCTTCGTTCAAGTCTTCCACAGAAGCTATGTTCGCTTCACCATCAGATAAGAATCGAAAGGACCAGTCCTGTCCTTCATCTCCTTGTGCTACCATAGCTTTAGAATCATTTCCTGTGGATGTTGGCTTCTTGTCTTTATCTTGCCTATTGAACGAGGAGAATGGATTCCCGTTCCCAGTCTTTTTAGGCTTCACGCATTCTCTTTTGAAATGACCCTTTTCTCCACAGTTGAAACACGTGACTTTTGACTTGTCAAAACCAAAGGTTGTATCTTTAGTAGCCACGAGATTCTGCCCTGTTTTCTTCACAAACTTCTTGGCTCTCCGGACAGCACTTGCAAGAGCCCACATGATATCCATCCTTTCAAGCTCGTTTTCATCTACTTGCTCGTAGTCTTCATCAGCAAGGTGGAAATTTCCAATCTTACCCGCCACCAGACCATCATAAGAGTGCACAACTGCAGCAAGTAGATCCATGTGCTCTTTAGCAACCTCCACTGTTACTTTTCCCAAATTTTCTGTCATCAACTTAGCAGATTGAGTAACAATTGGACTTTGTAGAACCCTAGAAGCACCATGAGACTCATTTGTAAATGATGAGCCTTGATCCGTAGATGACGATGCATTGGACACAAATGTTGTTTGCAGAGGTGCTCCAGAAGACTTTGCAGCAGGAGTGGAAGTAGGGGTTACATTGTAGAGTGATGGGTCTTGTGTATACGCTCCTCTTTTCGTCCTGTACTTGTGACGCACTTCTTCCTCTCTCAGTTTTAGAATAAAATCATTAATATCCAAGGTCTCTAAAACTGAGTTGTGTCGCATAGTGGAAATGAACGAATGCCATTTTTCAGGTAGACCATCTGCCAAGCTTGAAACTTTGTCTTCCATTGACGTCTTTACTCCATGAGTGTGAAGTTCACTCATCAAGTGATAGAAGCGATCGATAATTTCATCCAAGCTTTCATTCCCAATTGCAGAGAAGTTGTCAAATTCCTTCTTTAACGCTTTACCCTTTAGGGACTTTAGAGTGGAATTCCCATCATACCTCTTCTCAAGAGCTTTCATCAACTTTTTACTTTGCTTGTGCTCTGAGTATTGGTGAAAAATGGCCTTGGGAATAGACTGGGTCAAAAGAGCATATGCCTTCTTTTCGGCATTGTAGGCAACCTTCTGTGTATCAGTGAGTCCACTTAAAGTCAAAGGAACACCATCAGCTCCCACGGGCATGTTATAACCAGTCTCAATAGAGTTCCATAAGTTCGGGTCCACTCCATTTAGATGAATCTCAAAACGTTGTCTCCATTGTGGGAATTCATCTATAGTCAATAGCTTAAGTGGCTTGTTATGGTTCCCTATCTCATTTTCCAGTAAAAGCAGGTTCTGTATCCTTGAGTCCTTTCCAGCTGACATTGCAAAGTTTTCTGAGTCCATTATGTTATAACTTTAACTTGTGAATGATACTGCTAATGTGATTGGGGAGTGCGACTGGGATGCGACCGACACTAGCTGTATGCGATTGGACTCAAACGTACGATTGAACAGACGACTGAGAGACTTAGGCGACTGAACAGACCGAACGACTCGACTGGGCGACAGAACTGTGCGATTGACTCACTCGGGCGATTGGACGAAGTGATTGACTCAATCGACTGAATGAATGGGCGACTGGACTTCAGTCGTACGATTGATATAATCGTGCGACTGAGACTGCAGAAATCGAAAATTTTCACACTTTTGACCTAAAACGTGTTTTGGGACACCCTAGACGGCTAAAAGTCGAAAAACACTGATTTTGCAGAACATGCACACGTAAAGACTCGGTTTTGGGCAGAAAGATTGGATCTTTTTGCGAAAAACGTGGACTTTAACAAAAACTTGATTGAATCAACGAAGAATCAAGAGCCAAAGCTCTGATACCACTTGTTAGGACCGTGTACGTACGGAGTACTAACTGATTCTTCGTTATACCAGATCAAATAGTGCGGAATCCTATTTGATTGGCGATCCAATCAGGGAGAACGAAATCAAGATCAATCCTAACGATTAGAAAACGTTAAGAATGGAATAGGAATGATCTGGGACGTTCTATGAACTTGGAATGGACGATCTGGACTTTCTGGGTCGACTAGGGTTTCAAGTATTCGAAGTGTTACGTTTTTCCACGAATTAAGTGGTATTTATAGGTTACAGCTATCAGTCGTACGACTGAGCCAGGCGACTGGCTCAGTCATGCAACTGAGTCATACGATTGGTTCATTCGGACGACTGAGTCAGTCTTATCACTCAATCGTACGATTTACTCAATCTCCTGGTTCAATCGTGTGACTGGCCCATTCGCATGGTCCAGTCGTGCGACTGAATCAGATAACTTAGTTAAACACATTCATGAACCTTTAATGGTTTAAAACTATGTCTAACAACTGTACCTATATAACATTGTCATATATGTGTGTAACAATAAACAATATAGATAGATATAACATTAAACAACCAATACACATATATAGAAGAGTTTCTCATTCAATTGATCAAACATTACATAAGTGTTACACGAAAAGAAAGTCTATTACATTTAAGCTCACTAGACTAGAACTGGGGACATGTGTACCAACATAGTCACCTTAAGATACACAAGTACTCCACTTATCAAGTTCCAACATTTCATGTTCCGGTCAGTCAAGATCACCATGCAGCCCATTTCAAGCATATTCTCGGTATATCGGTGATGTTTATATATAGGGTTCCCCGCAGCGTTCCCACCACACCCACGATGTACCGAGAATGATGCCTAATCCGGTTACGTGACATCCGACCTTCCTTCACATCATTCCATAATAATCCCTCAAGTCAGCTGAGAGCCTAAACATGTAATCACGCATGGTCTGGCGAGGTTGTCTATCTCGCGTCCCTGAAAGGACTCAGACATAGCCTCCTCGGGTCAGTCTCAGTATCTGAGGTCAAGCGCAATGTATGATCTGTGACGATCTTTTCGGGTCTCAATACCCGAATTTGGTTATGATAACTTGGCGCGTAGAGGGAACGGAAGATCCAATAGGAAGCATCTCATAGGGGTCGAGCACAAGGGCTCAAGCACAAAGTAAAAGATCACATAACAGAAGGATAACCAAACATGTAAGGAGGAACACATACACGAGATATATAAATGCACACAAGCTTAAGCATGCAAATCTACATGAAGGTTCCTAGGTTATAGTCTAGGTCAAGTGTAATTGCCTAATTCTCTATAACCAATGGCTCTGATACCAGTCTGTCACACCCCCGCTGATAGCGGAAACACGGGGATGCGAGCTAGACGGGATCGTCATAACACATGGTATGCAATAGATTAACAATAATAATAATATGATGACAAGCGTGTCATGACGACACCCGAACACAATTGGAGACTTGTGTCGTGTATAGTCAAGGTTCACGACAGCATAGCTGTAAGCGTAACATAAATGATCACATAAGCATTAAGGATAACTTGTAATGTAAATTCCCACAACTCGGGAACAAGTATACAAAAGACCATGTTCAAGCTTTACAAGGGTAATGACGATTTAAGCTACGATAGCACACGTATAAGGTTAACCAAGCAAGCATACAGGCATAATATCCACATAGATGGGCTATAAAGGTGAGGGATGACCGACAACAAAAATTAACAGATTACGTCAATAGACGGACCTTTGGTGACGGATGTCACACCAAAAATTTTGTTGACCGTTTTGAGTATTTCTTTTCAGGTGACAATGCTAATTGAAGATCTAGGTGTGCTGCCTTAGTGGAGACCCTAGGATGCATTTTTGAGACTAAACATACTTGACAAACATTCATTTTGAACTGATTGTTGTAGTCTATTAAACAATCTTCATACTTTTGATACTTGTTCCGGGGTTATGGGAATTACATTACAATGATATTATTTTGGTTATGTGAATCATTTACAAGTTTATGCTTATGGCTATGTTGTCTTGAATACTGACTAAACACAACACAAGTCTCCATTTATGTCGGGTGTCGTCGTGACACGCCTTATCATCAATTACATACATTGCATCTCTATTGTTAACAATGTGTTATGACGATCCCGTCTCGTTACATCCCCGTGTTTCCGCTCTCAGCGGGGGTGTGACAGACTGGTATCAGAGCCATTGGTTATAGAGAATTAGGCAATTCACTTGACTTAGACTATAACCTAGGAACCTTCATGTATAATGCATGCTAGGATTGGCTTGCATCTGATATTACATGTATGTTCCTCTATACTTTTTCCTTATCTCTGTACATATTCTATATCTATATGTCTTGTTATCTGATCATCCTGAGGAAGGCACTATTACTCTTAATCTTTCCTCACGGGATGCCTTCTACTGGAATCTTTCATTCCTATGCGCACCGCATTATACTATTAGGTTAGGATACCTAATTTGAAGGGATCTCCACATATCACGCAAAGCGTTGATCCTGGATATTAAGTCCGACCCTGAGACAGTTATGCCTGAGGTCCTGAAAGAAGAAGGGATAGGAAACTTTTATTAGACTAATTAAGTTTATGTGCTTGGATTCTATTTGTTATGACGGACAACTATTGGGATACTACTGAACATGGACATGAGAACTTACACGATCAGTGCACTATGAATGGTGTCGATACTGTGATGTTAGCTTGGGTAGGTGAGGCTAAGGGTGACCATGAAAGGCAAATTACCATTACGGGTGCACACGTAATTGCAATTTGCAGTGCATGTGAAGCCTGGCTAATCTTACCATGAGGTAACGATCATAGTTAGTACAAGATATATGTTCTATACCTTAGAACACTAGAATCATAATCCTAGTAAGACTTTGTTAACGATGATAAAACATTCATGATCTCTACTATCACTTAAGTCCTATCTTACTTAGAGCCTTCATGGGATTTCAATTATAATATTGATTTTATTCTCCATGAAACATTTCTCCGCTTAGCATTTCAGTAACTATGGAACTGATTAAATGCTTAGAATGAATGTGGACTTCAAAGAATTGTAGAAAAGTGATGATACTCTCTACACATACATTACGTTGTACATTGAGATGGTGTTAAGGAAAATTCGGATGTCGTGTAACCACTTTAGGAATCGTTCTCGGTATATCGTGGATGTGGTGGGAACGCTGCAGGGAACCCTATATATAAGCATCAACGATATACCAGGAATGTGCTTGAACTAGGCTACATGATGATCCTGATTGACTGGAGCATGAAATGTTGGAACTTGATGAGTGGAATTAAATATGTATCTTAAAGTGACTAAAGTTTACATGTTTACTCCTTTTATGATTAGAAGATGTCGCCTCGAAGAGCCACCCGCAGTACAAATCACGAAGGTGAGACCCCGCGGGGCAGAGGTAGGGGTAGACCACCAAGAACAGGTGGTGGTCCCGCCGGCAACAATCAGGGAACTGAAAACCCTGATATAGCTGCTATGATTGCTCAGCAGCTAGCCGCACTGATTCCAACGATAGTGACTCAAGTGAGCGACACTCTTCTGAATCATAATCTCCACGAGGATAATGATACTCACAATGAGCATAACCAAGGAACAGGGGAAGATACTGCAAATGGTGGAACAGCTGGTAATGAAACTGGGGTTGTTAATACTATGCGGGGATGTTCTTACAAGGAATTTGTGGCCTGCAAATCGAAGAAATTTGATGGGAAAGGTGGAGCGACAGCTCTAACAAGGTGGCTTGAGAAGATGGAGGCCGTCATTGATATCAGCGAGTGCCTAGACAGCCAAAAGATTAATTATACCACGTGTTCACTACAGGGCTAAGCTCTAACTTGGTGGAACACACGGATTCAAGCAAGGGGAAGAGAATCAGCAATGCAGATGACTTGGGATGAGTTTAAAGCATTGATTACTGAAGAGTACTGCCCACTCAATGAGATGCAAAAGTTGGAGCAGGAATTCTGGAACCATGCTATGGTAGGAGCTGGGCACGCAGCTTACACTGATCGTTTTCATGAGTTGGCAAGACTGGTTCCACATCTGGTGACTCCGGAATCCAAGAGGATCGAGAGGTACATCTGGGGACTTGTGTCTCAAATCCGGGCTATGGTGACAGTACCAGCCCCTCCTACTATTCAGAGTGCAATTCTAAAAGCTGGTACGTTAACAGATGAGATGGTGAGAACAGGGGCCTTAGGAAGAGGGACAGAGAAAAGAAAAGATGTCAGGGAAACGAGCAGGTTGAGTACTGGGAAGTTCGGCAAAAGGGCCAAGACAACCAGAAATTTCATGGCTGTGACACAAGGAAAGAGAGAATACGTAGGGCCGCACCCCAAATGTGATAGATGTAACTTTCATCATCCCCTAGCGATGCAGTGCCGGGTGTGTGTGAACTGTAGACACCCGGGCCACCTAGCGAAAGATTGTAGAGTTACGCCGAATCTGGTTGCACCTGTTAACACGGTTAACCCCACCGGGAATGCTAGGATCTGTTATGACTGTGGAAGCCCGGGTCACTACTGGAACATGTGCCCCAGACTGAATCGGGCGCAGGGTCAACAAGGAAACAACCAACCCCAAGTGATGGCCATAGCTGGTAATCAAGGCCAAGGGAATCAAGGAAATGCTGCCAGAGGACGTGTGTTCGTTATCGGAGCAAATGATGCCCGTCAGGACCCGAATGTCGTTACGGGTACGTATTTGCTCAATCACCACTTCGCATCTATATTGTTTGATACTAGAGCAGACAATAGTTTTATATCTTCTGATTTTGCTCACATGCTTGCCTTGAACCCTAGTAGGATAGAAACTAGCTACTCCGTAGAAATGGCCAACGGTAGAATTGTACAGGCTGATGAGATTATTAGAAAGTGCTCGATGATATTGGAAAACCATGCCTTCGATATAGACTTAATACGTTTTGAGTTAGGAAGTTTTGATGTGATTGTGGGAATGGATTGGTTGTCGAAGCACGGAGCTGAGATTATTTGTCGGCAAAAAGTAGTATGAATCCCCAAGCCAGACGGGGAGGTACTCAGGATTCAAGGAGAACGACCGGGAAGAACCCTAAAGCTTATTTCTTGCATGAAGACACGTCGATGTTTACGGAAGCAGTGTTACGCGTTTCTGGCCCATGTAGTGGAAAAGAAAGAAGAGAACAACAAGTTGGTAGATATCCATGTAGTACGAGATTATCCGGATGTATTCCCTGATGACTTGTCGGGTTTACCTCCTCCACGCCAAGTGGAATTTCGTATTGAGTTGGTTCCTGGAGCAATGCCGGTAGCAAAAGCACCGTATCGGTTGGCACCATCAGAAATGCAAGAGTTATCTAGCCAATTACAAGAACTACTGGAGAAGGGTTTTATTCGGCCGAGTCACTCACCATGGGGAGCACCGGTATTATTTGTCAAAAAGAAAGACGGGTCGTTCCGTATGTGCATTGATTATCGCGAGCTGAACAAATTGACTGTGAAGAATCGATATCCTCTTCCCAGAATCGATGATTTGTTTGATCAGTTGCAAGGAGCCTCGTATTTCTTCAAGATTGACCTTTGATCGGGATACCATCAACTAAGGGTTTTCAAGGAGGACATACCAAAAACAGCATTTAGGACTCGTTATGGGCACTATGAGTTCTTAGTCATGCCGTTCGGACTGACTAACGCACCAGCTATGTTCATGGATCTAATGAATCGAGTGTGCAAAACTTACTTGGATAAGTTCGTGATCGTGTTCATAGACGATATACTTATCTACTCCCGGTCGAAAGAGGACCATGAGGAACACCTTCGGGCCATACTGAGTCTATTACAAGAAGAGAAACTTTTCGCTAAGTTCTCGAAGTGTGAGTTTGGCTTCGAGAAGTGAAATTTTTGGGACACGTGGTGAACGAAAATGGGATTCATGTAGATCCCGGTAAGATTGAAGCGGTAAAGAAATGGGATGCACCCCAGACAACTTCAGAGATACGGCAATTCTTAGGATTGGTCGGATACTATCGTCGCTTCATTGCGAATTTTTCAAAGATTGCTCAACCGTTAACTCTGTTGACTCAGAAAGACAAGAAGTTTGATTGGGGACATGCCCAAGAACAAGCATTCCAAACGTTGAAGGAAAAGTTGTGCAACGCACCGATATTGTCCCTCCCAGACAAAACTGATGATTTTGTGGTGTACTGCGATGCTTCACATCAAGGATTGGGTTGTGTGCTAATGCAGAAGGATAAGGTGATTGCCTACGCCTCACGACAACTTAAGGTGCATGAAAAGAATTATACAACTCATGATTTGGAGTTGGGTGCTGTGGTATTTGCACTCAAGATATGGAGGCATTACTTGTATGGAACCAAATGCATCATTTACACGGATCACAAGAGCCTTCATCATATCCTGGATCAGAAAGAACTCAATATACGCCAGCGACGTTGGGTAGAGTTACTTAGTGACTATGATTGTGAAATCCGGTACCATCCGGGGAAAGCGAACGTGGTGGCTGATGCCTTAAGCCGCAAAGAACGTGTGAAACCACTACGTGCTCGAGCGTTGGGATTGACTATTCAAACGAATCTGAAAGCTCAGATCCAAATTACACAAAGTGAGGCATTAAAAGAAGAAAACTTTGCAGGAGAAGAATTCAGAGGGTTGGATAAACGGATGATTTACAAGGATGATGGTATACAGTACTTCATGGATCGTATATGGGTACCCAAATGGGGAGATGTTCGTACCCTAATCATGGATGAAGCACACAAGACATGATATTCTGTTCATCCTGGTGCAGACAAGATGTATCACGATCTTAAAGATCTATATTGGTGGCCATGCATGAAGAAAGACATTGCTATGTATGTAAGCCGATGCTTGACGTGCTCGAAAGTTAAGGCTAAACACCAGAAACCATCGGGATTATTACAGCAACCTGAAATTCCCGAGTGGAAATGGGAGAATATAGCCATGGATTTCATTACCAAACTTCCTAGAACAAGTAGCAGGCATGACTCGATATTAGTTATAGTGGACCGTATGACGAAGTCAGCTCATTTCTTACCAATCCGAGAGGATTATAAGATGGATAAGTTGGCAAGATTGTACATAAAGGAGGCCGTGACAAGGCACGGAGTGCCGGTGTCAATCATATCTGACCGTGACAACCAATTTACTTCACGATTTTGGCAGACACTGCAGAAAGCGATGGGCACTCGATTAGATATGAGTACCGCCTATCACCCACAAATAGACGGCCAAAGTGAACGAACAATACAGACACTGGAAGACATGCTCAGGGCTTGTGTAATCGATTTTGGTGGTAGCTGGGACACTCACTTACCGTTGATTGAGTTCTCCTACAACAACAAGCTATCATACGAGCATTGGATGCACTCCATTTGAAGCATTGTATGGGAGGAAATGTAGATCCCCAGTTTGTTGGGCAGAGATTGGTGAAAGCCAGTTGACGGGCCCAGAGATTATTCAGGAAACAACAGACAAGATTTTCCAGATCAAAGACAGACTAAAAGCAGCGAGAGATTGCCAAAAGAGCTACGCCGACAACCGTCAGAAACCTCTGGAATTCAACGTGGGAGATCACGTTCTACTCAAAGTCTCTCCCTGGAAAGGGATTGTACGATTTGGAAAAAAAGGGAAATTAGCCCAAAGATACGTGGGACCATTCGAAATCACAGAGAGAATCGGTCCAGTGGCATATCGACTAAGGTTGCCACCAGAACTTAGTGGTGTACACAATATATTTCACATATCAAACCTCAAAAAGTGCCTGGTGGATGAAACCCTTCGTGTACCAATTGAGGAAATCAAGATCGACGAGAAGCTTTATTTTATCGAAGAACCTATAGAGGTCATGGACTGAAAGGTCAAACGATTAAGGCGCAGCAAGATCCCAATTATCCGCGTGAAATGGAACTCCAAACGAGGACCGGAGTTTACGTGGGAAAGGGAAGACCAGATGAAACGCAAGTATCCACACCTATTCGAGGATGACACTCTAGAACCTAACTCCAGCTGAATTTCGGGACAAAATTCTCTCGACTGGGGGATACTGTGACATCCGTCACCATAAGCTCCGTCATTTAGTGTGGACACCGTTAACTTTTTCGAACGTTCATTCCTCATCTTTATAAACTATTCGTGTGGATATTATACTTGCTTTATCATCTTTTACACTTGTATTCTCATCGTTAGCGTTTCTATCATTGAAACCCTTACAATTGTCCTAATTGTTATCATTATATATACCATCTGTATATATATTTATTGTTATTAATAAAACCATTTTCAAGTTAATATCATTATTTGCACTTTTATCGTTAATATAACTAGCCGATTAAGGTCGTTTTTAACCGAAGCAAAATTTGGGAACTTGAGGGCTAAGTGCAGGGACCAAATGTGACATTTTTTTCAAACTAGAGCTGGGTATAAATACCCATACTCCAGCCCCAGCCACCACATTTCATCTTCTTCTTCATCTTTTTCTTCCTCCACTTTTCTCCTCCTCCTTGCACCAAACCGCCCCGTTTCTTCGCGTTTTCACCGGCAAAGCCTTGGCTACAGCCGAGACTACTCCTTTCTTGCTGGTAGACGACCTTGGTCGCCCCCTTTCTTGCTTGTTCACTTCTGCGTTTTTAGGGTTTCGGGTGCTCGGGGCCAACCCGAGCACATGAGGTCGCGTGGGTGCGTGTGTTGCCTTTCTGCGTGTTCTTCTTGTTTGTACATGTTTGAAATGTGTTTCTGGAAGTCCTTGAGGTGCAAAACCGGTGCACGAAGCAGCCGAAGCCTGCTCTGTACTTCTGCAGTCGCGATTCTTCTGTTCACGCGACTGGGTCTGTCGTGCAACTGAGCCGTGCGACTGGGTGAGTCGTGCGACTGAGTCATGCGACTGTGTGTGTGTCGTGCGATTGAGTCATGCGACTGGGTGAGTCGTGCGACTGTGTGTGTGTCGTGCGATTGAGTCTATACGGATGAATGTATGCGATTGTGCGTGTATCGCACGACTGAATGCTGAGTCGTACGAATGAAGGTTCAGCCATGCGAGTGAAGCTGATTCGTGCGAATGAGGGTTGATTCGTACGTATGGAGGTTGAGTCGTGCGATTGAGTGTTGTGTGGTACGACTGAAGGCCCAATTGCACGAATGGAGGTCCATTCGTACGGATGTAGCTGATTCGTACGAATGAAGGTTGATTTGTGCAAGATGAGTGGTTCAGTCGTCCGTCTGGTCTAGTCGTGCGACTGGAGTTGTTGTGTGTGAGTTTCTTCTTGTGTGTGGTGTGTTTGTCGTGTGATGTTAAGGTGACATCGACACTATTACCGTTGCTAATGAGAATCTTCAAAAATTGACACTATTAAACTTATTAACGATATTCCAATTCAAATCAACATAACATTTTACAATTATCAACAATCGATTTGCGACGCTAATATTTGCTAAGTATTTCTCTAATAACAATGACACATTTACACAAATATCATCGGCAATGGCAACGATTCTAGTACTTGGATCTACATCAGATCTAATCCTTATGTCTATTTGTGTGTGTTACACGCGACCGAACCAATACAACCCGAACCGATCAAACGATGCTATATGCTTTATACATATCATTAACGCTTAACAATAACTGTCAATAGGTGTTTGACCGTTTACTACATACAACATTTGGAAACTTGATCATTCATACTTACCACTTAACAAGTGAGTTTCGTGGCCCCTTTTTATGCTTATACAATATTTCAATCTTTTACAAACATGGGGGAAAAATATGCTCACCCACTTTCTTATGCTGTACAATTTACATACAATTTTACATACTTGAAATCAACGTGATACTGTGTTGTGAGTACTTATCTGATACATACATGAGTCGCTGTGTAGTACTTTCTTTACAACCATTTAATTCCGATGTTGGAACCGACGGATAGGTATTGGTAGTACTACTGGGTTGACACCCCCACCCATGCATGTTGGTATACTAGTTAGTACTAACGGTGGCCAGGAACGGGCCCTTGGGTGAATATATTCTGACAAGTTGCTATGTGTACGTCATTAGGTTTGGTTGTAAAGCTAATGGTTATATGATTTTGCTTACTTATAACTGTATGCACGGTATTCCACAACAATTACTATACGGCATCAATTACTTATTTACTATTTAAACCTGCGAGCTCACCAATAATTTTGTTGACCGTTTTGAGCATTTCTTTTCAGGTGACAATGCTAATTGAAGATCTAGGTGTGCTGCCTTAGTGGAGACCCTAGGATGCATTTTTGAGACTAAACATACTTGACAAACATTCATTTTGAACTGATTGTTGTAGTTTATTAAACAATCTTCATACTTTTGATACTTGTTCCCGGGTTGTCAGAATTACATTACAATGATATTATTTTGGTTATGTGAATCATTTACAAGTTTATGCTTATGGCTATGTTGTCGTGAATACTGACTAAACACGACACAAGTCTTCATTTGTGTCGGGTGTCGTCATGACACGCCTTATCATCAATTACATACATTGCATCTCTATTGTTAACAATATGTTATGACGATCCCGTCTCGTTACATCCCCGTGTTTCCGCTCTCAGCGGGGGTGTGACACGGAGTGTTGTCCGTTATGGTTAGCAGCCGTAATCGATTACCGGTTCTGAGCCCAAGTCTAGAATTTCAAATTGTTTTGAATCAGGAATCATGCACGTAACGAACGCAGATGGAAAAACCTAGTTTTATTTATGGACAAATAATAATGAGGCTGAAAATCATAGCCCATGTTTCATCAAGTCATTATTTCTTTTCCACGCAGGTAATATAAGTTGACTCTCACTTCCATCAAGTTAATCATATACATATTTAAAAAAAAAAAGAGTATTAACGGACGCTTTAAACCAAACCAAGAGGTTTCAAACTATTATCTTTACCAACTATAGCACAAAGCTCTGACTTTGACCTGACATTCTTGATCGTCGTAGTGGATTGGCCACTCAAGGTGTTTACTCGGAGAGGATCGAACCTGGGTTCCCACCGGAAAACCCATACGTCTTATCATCTTACCATCTTCGAATATTTCATAGATCATAGATAATGTAAAAAATCTTAACAACCAAGGTCAAATACTCAAATATGCTATAAGAAATATTTTGTCTTATAGTTTTACTTTTACGTCTCTAGTATTTTTTTTTCCATGATAAAACTTTGTAAATAATATTTAGAATTTTGTATGAATATGATTTTGTTGTACGATCACGTGACTTGTATAAATCTCTATATAATTTATGCAACATGCATGTATAATTGAATGTGGTAAATTATTTCTTTATGAGCTAATAATTATTAAAAAATATTGGCACATAAGTTTCTTTTGTTTAGTTAAAGAATATTTGTTATTAAAAATATATGTAATAAAAGAGAGACTGTGTGTAAGAAAGATCACAACATAATTAAGCACAGAATTCTCTCTCTGCAGCACACACACACACAAACACACAGAGAGAGAGAGACTTATTTAGAGAGTTAAGGGACATAAGTAGGTGATAGAGAGTTAGAGGTGTGTATATATATATACAGGTGATGAATCATGCATCTAGTTGTTCCATGGCGGTCGGTAGTGTTAGTGTTGAGCATGTGCTTGTTGTCCATTAGAGGTGTGGCTCTAGTGCAGACTGATCATGAATCCTCAAGAACAAGGAGTAGAGATCAATATGATCATGTGTTTCCATCCAACCCTCGATTCTCCGGCAACTTCTTCGGCTTCTTGCCCAAAAGAAAGAGTACTGCACTACCACTTCCCACCTCCGCTCCTTCCCGGAAACACAACGCCATCCGCCCTACCACGCTTCCATGAACCTACACCCGCCTGCAGCAACTCCATAGCTTCCATCTAGCTAGCTTTTTTCTTTTTACAAATTAATTAATGAGCTACCTAGGTGAATGAATATATATGTACGTACTTCTGTATATAAATTGCATATATATTCCTAGATATATAATTACTACTTCTTTCTTTAATTTACTAATTAAATTCGATATATGGCTGTTTGGTACTTGGTTAATTAGTTCTATGTATGTGGTTTACTTATTATAAGATGATCGATCGAATAATATTGGGATTGCAGTCATCGATGCAAAAAACAGCATTAACTGGCACATCAATCGGATAATTAAGCCATTTTAACTACTTTAATTTATACGTGTGTATCTATGTATAATAATTGTTATTATTCATTGTTATATATATTTTTTATATTAACAACTCCATCTAATTTAAGTTTGTAAATATATTGTTTTGAGTTTTGGCTGTTATCAAATTATATTCTTTGAATAATTATCAAATTATATTTAAATGAGTAGGTATGTGTATTTGTGATAATATTCAATTCATTTTCTGATAATTGAAAAGACAGATTAAAGTAAATTAAGATGAAAGTTGTGCTTAGCAAATCATCCAAAAAATAAGGTGCTATAATTCGAGGATGAAAACATAATCATGTATGGTTTAAGCATTTGACCCTACTTGCAAGTTGCAACTTTCCCTATTCATAACTTTTACATTAATTATATATAAAATATATCTAAATAAACAAGTATATAAAAAATTTAGGAAGTCATTTTTTAATAAATCAATTTTACATCTTATTTTAATACTAAGTTCGTTCACTTTATTAAATACTTATAATATTTCTTTAAATGTAACTCTGTAAAAAGAGTAAATCTCGGTTTTGGTCCCTGTGTTTTGCAAATTGACTCTACTTGAGTACCAACGTTTATTTTGTCTCCATTTGAGTACCAAATTTTAAAAAAGTTGTCTGTTTGAGTACCAAATTTTAAAAAAGTTTTCTGTTTCAATTCTTTTGACTAACGGTGTTAACATTTTCTGTTAAATTTTTTTAAAAAAGACCAAAATACCCCTAAGGGCTATAAATATATCACCGTCTCCACACACACCACATACCACCACCACCACCACACACCACCGCCACCACACACCACCGCCACCACACACCACCGCCACCACACACCACCGCCACCACACACCACCGCCACCACACACCACCGCCACCACACACCACATACCATTCATCTTTCACCCTTTTTCCCCCAAATCAAACACCATGAACCCCAATCAATCATCATCTTCTTCATCTTCTTCATCACAATCAACACCACCATTGAAATCAAATCCACCACAACACCCCACAACCCCATCATCATCATCATCATCATCATCATCATACTATTATCACCCATCTCCTTCACGCACCATCTACAGCGATCGCTTCATCCCCTGCAGATCCTCCTCCAATTTCGCCGTTGCGAAGGGCGTTGTTCCGGTGCTTGTGCGTTTGTTGGACGCCGGAGGTTCGCCGGAGATTCGGGAGAAGACGGTGACGGCGATCGCTAGGGTTTCGAGTGTTGATTCGAGTAAACATTCGTTAATGGCTGAAGGTCTGTTGTTGATGCATTATCTTATCAAAGTTCTTGAGTCTGGTAGCGTGTTAGCGAAGCAAAACGCGTGTGTTACGCTTCAATCGTTGACGATTTCGAAGGAGAACGCTAGAGTGATTGAATCACGAGGTGGGATTTCATCGTTGTTGGAGATTTGTAGCTCCGGTACACCGTCGTCACAAGCTTCATCAGCCGCTGTTCTTAAGAATCTAACGACATTCTCAGATATCAGAGCGAATTTTGTGAAGAACACGCGATTTCGGTGCTTCTAACACTCGCTAGATCAGGAACTGTATCTGCACAAGAACATTCAATCGCTTGGGTTTGATGATCAGTCCCCTGGGGTTAGTCATAGCCCTGTTAAAGCTCCGAGAAAAGTCCCCAGATCCCCTTATAAGGTTGGTGTTTTCGCAGAATTTGTCGATTTGATGACATATCTTTCGATCTTTGAGGGCTAATTTACGGATTACTGGGTGCTGTTCTTGTTAGGTTTTGGATGCACCTGCATTGCAAGATGATTTTTATCTGAATCTTGTTGATTGGTCTTCTCACAATGTGTTGGCTGTGGGATTGGGAAATTGTGTTTATATTTCAAACATTAGGGCTGATATTGGATATCATTGATAAAATGTTTATGTGGTGTGTGGTGGCGGTGGAGTGTGGTGGTGGTGGTGGTATGTGGTGTGTGGTGGAGATGGTGATATTTTTATAACCCTTAGGGGTATTTTGGTCTTTTTAAAAAAACCTAACAGAAAATGTTAACACCGTTAGTCAAAAGGACTGAAACAGAGAACTTTTTCAATCTTTGGTACTCAAAGGGAGACAAAATAAACGTTGGTACTCAAGTGGAGTCAATTTGCAAAACACAGGGACCAAAACCGAGATTTACTCCTGTAAAAAATTAATTATCAAACGAAAAAGAAGTTGCGGATGTATGAGCATGAATAGTACGTTTGGGATGTTATGGTATATGCTTACAAATTTATGAGAAAGGTATTTACCGAACCCAAGAACAAGCTCAACAACTCTACTCCTGCATTTATATTGGTTATACATAATAAGATTTAAACTCATAACTATTTAAAATGATACTATTTTAACACTGTCGATTCAAGAATTGGTCCCGTGACAAGCACAAACTTAGCACCTATCGTGAAGAGAGGGGCCTCCAGCTCAAATTCATGTTCATCATTATCATCATTGTTTCAATCTTGTGTATAAGTGTTATATATTTTACTGTAATTGGATTGATTAGTCGATCAATATGATCACGATATCCATTAAACAAGTAAGGAGGTGCAGAGTGCGCACTTATTTGAGTTTATTATGATATTCGAAATTATAACCTTTTTAGGGACGAAGACCCTAAGCAATGGGGTTCCAGGGGGGCAAGCCCCTTTGACGAGAGTTTGGATGCAGTGACCCTGGAGGCGGGGTCCAAAGGCAGAGCCCCTTGGGGTTGAGTTGTCAGGCCAGCTTGAAATTCTTTTATTTTGATAAAAATTATTTTATTAAAAATGCATTAAACATTGATTTTCTCGAAGTTTCACATGTTAAACTCGAGGGCTAAGAAGTGAGCGCTAAATGAAAACTGCCTTGGCAGTTGACCCCATCTTTGTCAAAATGCGAATTTTGAAATATGATAGACACCTTTCTTTTTTTTAGTTCAACAAATTCTCTCATTAGATCGATATAGTGTTCTTAAATTTTCAAGTTTTATCTGATTGAAAGCTTGGATTGAATGTTAAATATGTTTCAATCTGAAAGCGTTCTTCGCTACTCTCAAATCATCCGGTTTATTTGAATCAATTTCTCAACAACGGGTAGTGTATGCATGGAATTTCGAGATCATGATAGGGGTGCAAGACAACCTTATTTGTTGGCGGGCTTAAAACTTAATTTGCATGCTTTTATATTTTTGGCTATATGCTTTGAATCATCCCTAATTATTAGAGATGTTATCTACAAACATTTTGATACCATCACGTTGCATTTCTTTAGGTGGAGAAAGTATTTATTCCCTTTTTCTATAAGTCAAGACCAGTCATTAATATGATTATCTTGTCATGCATTTTAAAAACCATTTCTAACATCATACATGCATATGTACATGCATATGTACATACATATGTCTATATGGAATGAATCAAATAAAAACACTTATTTTTTGTAAGAATTTTTGAAATTCTTTATTGTCGCATATTGTTTCAAATCTCAAAAATAACCATGAACAAGCTTGATGTAAATCATACACAAGAACAATCCGTATATGAACAAAACAAGAAACAAAACACCTCTCTCAAGATTATCAATGTGATAACCTTGAAACACTCTTTAACAGAACAAAAAAGAAACCCTAATTTTTTGGTGAAGAATGATAGGAACCACAAGAAATAAGAGGAGCATGTATGTGAGGATATCTCTAAAAAACTGCTGCATATAAGAATATATAAGCAGCAAAAACCCTAGATGATCATCAGCAGTAAGTCTCGAACAAATCATCCATCTCACAAGCCCATATCAACAGCCCAATCATCCATGAGTAGCAGCCCAGTAACTCATGTTCAGCAGCCCAAATATGATGCAAACAAACAAAGAAAGTTTAGACAATAAAACTGAAAAATAAGAAAACTAGAAAATATATTAGAAAAATATATAATTTTGACACCCCCCCTCAATTTTATTGGCTAAACAAATTGATTAGACACAACTTGTTACATAAAACATTATGCTGATGGGGAAGCAAACCTTTTGTGAACAAATCAGCAACTTGATCTGACGATTTTGTAGAGACTGTCTTAATAGTTCCCCCCGATATTTTTTCACGCAAAAAAAATAGATCAATTTCAAAGTGTTTAGTTCTGTCATGAAACACAGGATTTGCAGCAATAGAGAGAGCTGCTTGACTGTCACAGACTAATGGAACAGGAACTGGAACAATCACCTCCAGCTCCTTTAAGACATTTATAAGCCACATGACTTCACATGTGGCAGCACACATGGACCTGTACTCGGCTTCAGCAGAAGACCGAGACACAGTGGATTGCTTCTTACTTTTCCATGACACCAATGAATTACCCAAAAAAATACAAAACCCCGTAACAGATCGACGGGAGTTGAGGCATTTACCCCAATCAGAGTCAGCGTATGCAATCAGCCCAACCGAGTCCGACTTGCTAAATTTTAGCCCTTTTCCTGGTGCATTTTTAAGATACCTTAAGATGCGTAAGGCAAGTTGCAAGTGAACCTTAGTCGGGCTATGCATGAACTGACTTAGAAATTGAACCGAATAGGATATATCCGGCCTAGTATGAGACAAATATATCAGTTTTCCAATTAATTTCTGATAACCAGACACATTTTCTAACACAGAGGACTCTTTGCTGCACAAGGCAGCCACAACATGATGCTGTTCTAATGGAGTGGAGACAGGCTTACATGCTGTCATACCGAATTCAGCCAATAGTTCAATACAATATTTTCTTTGCGACAACACCAGTTCAGACTCAGTCCGAAGGACCTCAATTCCCAAAAAGTATTTTAGTTCTCCCAAGTCTTTTATTAAAAACTTTGACTGTAACAAAAGTTTAACACGATTGATTTCATCTATACTATTCCCTGTAACAATTATATCATCAACATAGACAAGTAATGCAACAAATAAGGAATTTTTAGACTTAACAAATAGAGAATAATCACTTTTGCTTTGCTCAAAGCCAAGTTCAGCGAACACACTAACAAGCTTAGCATTCCACATCCGTGGGGCTTGCTTCAAACCATACAAAGACTTGGTCAGTTTGCACACACGATTATCACTTTTAGAAAAATAGCCTTCTGGCAAAGACATGTAGACTTCTTCATTTAAGTCTCCATAAAGGAATGCGTTATTAATGTCTAATTGATATAAAGTCCAATTGTTTTGGACAGCAAGACTAACGACTACGCGTATAGTTACCATTTTCACAACCGGAGCGAATGTTTCATCAAAATCAATTCCTTCCTTTTGGCTATAGCCTTTGGCAACTAATCTAGCCTTATATCGTTCTATTTCACCATTTGACCTATATTTGATTTTATACAACCACCGACATCCTATAGGTTTTCTTCCACTAGGGAGGTCCACAAGTTCCCAAGTATTATTTCGGTTTAAGGCATCCATTTCTTTATTCATAGCCTGAACCCAATTTGTATCAAGAACTGCCTCTTTAAAAGATTTTGGTTCTCTACTTTTATTCAAGGCAGTAGAGAACATGAAATTTTCAGGACTTAATTTTGAATAGTTGACCACTCTCTCCAAGCCATATTTGACTTTGCCTTCAACGACAAAGTCATGAAGCTTGTTTGGAAGAGTGGTGTTTCGGGAGGATCTCCGAACTGAAACTGGGACATTTTGAGTAGGAATTCCCTCAGGAGAGACAGTCTGTTCATGACTGGTCGACCTGTATTCCGGCCCACTACTACCTTCACCGAGACTTGGCTGCTTGGGGAAAGCCGGGCCAAGAGTCTCAGGACTGCTGTTAGAGGCTGAAGTACGGTCAATGTGTTCACTGTTCGCCCTCTCCTCATCATCGGGATTAGAAAAGGTTTCAGAAACAATTGTGCTTAAGTTATCAAAAAAATTGAGGTGATCAACTATAGTATTATTCAGATTGTTCAAAACAGAATCTGTTTTCTTTTCGGCAAACGGAAAGATATTTTCATAGAATTTCACATCTCGAGAAAACAAGATAGTTTTATTATCTAAGCTCCAAAGTTTATATCCCTTTTTTTGATTAGAATAACCCACAAAAACACATTTTTCAGCATTTGAACCAAACTTATTAGAATTATTTAAAGTAGAACAAAAGCACAAACATCCAAAAACCTTTAAGTGTTCAAGAGAGGGTTTAAATCCAAATAACAGTTCATATGGAGTCTTTCCCTTTAACACGGAAGAGGGAGTCCTGTTTATTAAATAGGCAGCTGTTAAAACACATTCAGACCAGAAATTTATGGGAATTTTAGCATGAAACAAGAGAGACCTAGCAACATTCAACAAATGTTGGTGTTTCCTTTCGGCAATACCATTCTGTTGGGGTGTGTATGGACAACTTGTTTGATGAATAATACCTTTTTGTTTGTTAAATTCAACAAACTGTTTATTACAAAATTCAGACCCATTGTCACTTCTAAATATTTTAACTGTTTTTGAGAACTGGTTTTGAATAAGATACACAAAGCTTTCAATATTCGGAAAAACTTCATCTTTGCTTTTTAACAAATACACCCAAACAGCCCTGGTATAGTCATCCACAATAGTGAGAAAGTATTTAAAGCCTTCTCTACTATTGACTCGATAAGGACCCCAAACATCAAGATGGACAAGTTCTCCTAAAGTTTTGGACTTATGGTCACTTAGAGGGAAGGATTCCCTTCGTTGTTTTGCCCTATGACACACGTCACATGGTTGTGAATCACTTTGGCATTTGATTTTCAAGTTATCCTTTAGGATATTAAGAACTTGATGGGATGGGTGACCTAACCTAGCATGCCATAGATTAATGGTATCAACACTATTAAAACACACCTTAACAGGGTTAGATCCATCATCATAGTAATATAATCCATCAATTTGACTACCAGTCACCAGGACTTTCTTGGTGCAAGAATCCTGAAGATAACAGTTATTTGCATCAAATGTCACATGTATTTTATTATCTTTTGCTAACTTAAACACGGAGATCAAGTTAACAGAGTAGTCAGGGACAACAAACACATCGGTTAAGACAACATTATTTGACAGTTGTAGATTCCCAATTTTCTTAACCACGGCATTAGTGCCATTTGGATGCTTAACCGTGATATTGAAATCAGACACATCTATTTGATTTATGAGATTTTCGTCGCACATTACCATGTGTTGATTTGCACCCGAATCGATTATCCAGCCCATATTTTTTCTAGAAACATTAGTTTTATACTCAGATGTGTTCAAGTTGACCCAAGTGGAAGATAAAGAACAAGGAGTGTTACCTCCAACACTAGAACTTTGAGTTTGGTCACATGTTTTCTCATTTAGCAGCCCTAACAGTTTAGAAATTTGATCAGCCGTAAGGGCTGTCGCAGATGTGTTAGCATTTTGGCCAGGTTTATTTGCATTTCTTGAACCTTGACCAGGCACTTGACCACCCCTAGACTTATTTCCTTGGGGGTACCCAACAATTTCAAAACATCTTTCAACTGTATGTCCAATTTTATTACAATGGGAACACTTTAAATTTGGGTTGGGACCCTTATATGGTTTCTTTTTATTTTCAGTCATTTGAGTGTTCTTAGAAAAAAATGCCATGTTTTGAGGTTGAGAATTTAAAGAACTGTTTGACATTCTATGAGATTCTTCTCTTGAAATTATAGAAAATGCACTTTTCAGAGTAGGAAGAGGATCCCTGGTCAAGAGGTTAGACCTTACAGATTGATAAACATCATCCAATCCCATTAGGAATTGCATTAGTTTAATCAAGTGGTTAAAATCATTAAATTCCTTTGAGGCTTGACATGAACATGAAGGAAGTTGGACCATATTATCAAAGAGTTTCCACATTGAATCCAGTTTATGATAGTACTCAGCAACGGTACTACCATTTTGTTTTAGTGAGTTAATTTTTTGATAATGATCAAACACCACAGACCCGTCAATTTTATCATACGTTTCCTTCAGTTCATCCCAAACTTCTTTAGCAAATTTTGAAAAAACTTGACCAGCATATAACTCTTCTGATATAGAATTAAGTATCCAAGTGAGAACTACAGAATTACATCGTTCCCACTGATTTGCTAACACATCATCCTCAGTGGGTTTTTTACATTTTCCATCTATAAACCCTAATTTATTTTTAACCTGGAGGGCAAGTTTCATAGAATTGGACCAAATAGTGTAGTTTTCAGTTCCTTTTAGTTTAACAGTTACTATCGTGAGCACACTAGAATCACTTGCATGCAGATACAGGGGGTCACTAGCATCAAGTTTGCTTACAAGAGTAACCATAGTAGAATTATCAGTTTCAGACATGTTTCAAAGAAATCAGACAACACGCAGATTATAACATACACAGACAACTTATGCAGCACAGAAACAGGGGTTGGCTCTCCCTGGTATATCAGACACCGGTACTCCTAACCCGGTCAAACAATGCCTAGACACCAGATAACTAGTGTGAAATGAATCAAAATGAACGAAGAACAAAACAGAATAGAGAGGTGAGAAAACCTTACAGAGGGAGCAGCCAATATAAGTCTCGGTCTGTATAACCTTCACTTAGGGTTACACATGACACGAGAAGAAAATGAAAATAATACCAGATTCAGGTCTTCTTTGACAGCGAGACTTGTTATCAACAGAAGCCCTAGACACAATCAATAACCAGCACAAGCTTCTATATAGAACACCAGAGTATGACCGAAGGGTTTCGGTTTGCCAAAACCCTCAAATGCCACCGGCGATATGAACAAGAGTCAGCGGAGTATCCCAGAATCAGAGACTCACACGGTAAGAGCCATTATAGCTCTGATACCATGTTTCAAATCTCAAAAATAACCATGAACAAGCTTGATGTAAATCATACACAAGAACAATCCGTATATGAACAAAACAAGAAACAAAACACCTCTCTCAAGATTATCAATGTGATAACCTTGAAACACTCTTTAACAGAACAAAAAAGAAACCCTAATTTTTTGGTGAAGAATGATAGGAACCACAAGAAATAAGAGGAGCATGTATGTGAGGATATCTCTAAAAAACTGCTGCATATAAGAATATATAAGCAGCAAAAACCCTAGATGATCATCAGCAGTAAGTCTCGAACAAATCATCCATCTCACAAGCCCATATCAACAGCCCAATCATCCATGAGTAGCAGCCCAATAACTCATGTTCAGCAGCCCAAATATGATGCAAACAAACAAAGAAAGTTTAGACAATAAAACTGAAAAATAAGAAAACTAGAAAAATATATTAGAAAAATATATAATTTTGACACATATCAATATGTGTTAAAAAGAATTATTTTACACTTGTATAGAAACATTTAAAAGATTATTATAGTTCTTAGAAAATTAAAGGTTATCATTTGTTTTTTTATATTAATAATCTTTTACACATATGTAAACATATATGAAATTAGAATTATCATAAAAACCAAAGTTCTCTGGATAATTCTTTCCGATGTATATTTTAAAAGTAAATTAACATCATCAACAAAACAAAAAAGCTAAGAATTAGTGGTTATGATTATGACCGGACCTTCCATTCGAAATTAAAGCCAGCACACGCGGTCGGTCGCATCATGGTTTCATTTCAATGGCCATACATAATATATGTTCCTCTTTTTCAATTTAAATATGACTCGTCAATTTAACTAACCATTTTTATATATTTCAGGGAAATCAATAAGTTATAATATATAATTTTAACCATCTCTATTTAATCAATAGTTAAGATTATATTATAAAAAAAATTACTTGAAAGTATTTTAGAGATTACAGCTTTTGTTGACCCTTTTTTTAAGCTCCAACACTATTTTTCAGACGTTCAAAACTTTTATATACGACATTACTTTTTATATAATTTACACAAAAAAACAAGCTAGCACTTTTTATCCTTAAAACGAATACATAATCGTTACATATAAAAACAAAAGAATTTACATTTTTCTGCTTACATAATTTATTTTCGTCATTATGTATTTTCTACAGTTTATTGTATCTTTTCGTTCGTTATTTTGTTTTTCTGAACACTATTGTGTTTTTTTTAAATAATAAATTCTGAAAAACATAATGATGATATAATGGCGTTGTGTACTTCTACGATGTAAAACATAATGATAAAATTAATAATTAATTTGTTTTAATATGTTATCAATATGGTATTCATATATCATCTAACAAGATTATATATATACTTATTATTTATCAATGTGGTATTCATGTTGACATGACATGTGTCACACCTAAGTGAGCAAATCCATCCACTTTATCTTTTTTCTCTTTTCTTACTAGCTCTTCTTCTTATTAAATAATGGTAGTTCTATTCATTTTTAAGTTTTGGGTTTGGCTTACTCACAAACAATGATTTTAATGTTGTGAAGAACCTGGCTTCGAACCTTGGTGACGCCAGTTTGATTTTTTTGTTAAGTTTTTTTTTTGGCGTTTTATTTAAAAAAATTACTTATACATGTTTTCTTTTTAGCGTTTTATTTAAGATTTTTCACTTGTATGTTTTGCTTTTAGTTGTTTTGATTGTTATATAAAGTTACGAGTATATCAACGCTTTTGTCGTAACACATAAATTTACGATGGTTCCGTTTCTTGTTTAAAATTTTAAATCTTATATTACCAACAGTCTTGTAAGAACACATGGGTTTGTGAAGGCTTTGTTTCTTATATAAATTTTCTAATGTTATGAATATATATTAAGGTTACGATTTTCTTATATAAAGTTACGTATGTTATCAATTGTTCACCTTTAACGTACAGTTCATCACAATGTCTTGATGTGAGTCTTTTTCATGTGTCCTAAATCATGTTAATATCATCATATATTCCCATCACAATACACGGGTAATAAACTCATTACAATGATGATCAAATGGATGTAATCAATTCTTCTACAAACATTTCTCATATCATGTTTTTTAACAGCGAAAGGATATACTATAAAGAAAAGAAAGCAATGTAGCAAGAAGCTAGAAAGCTAAAAAACACACACATCAAATATAGGTTTATAAGGAGAAGCTACATATTACAATGAAACAAAGAAAAACACCTTTGATTATGATCTAGAGTGGCTCCTGTTTGATGGTTTCTCACCCATATATAAAAACAACTTACTGATTTCCTCAAGAGGGTTTGCAACCGCAAACCTTTTATAAATGGTTTATTGTTTCTTACTCTCCATATGCACAACATGAGACAAAATCAATCGCTTGCACCAATATCCTTCTTTTCTTACTTCTTGTGTTGAATTTGTGAGTATTCAAAAGGTCATTAGTAGAGAAGGTGTTAATAGGGGCTGCTCCCGTCTGCAAAATGACAGAATGCCAAATGTGATTTGCAACAATACAAGATAAAAAGACGGGAAAATTACCAAACTAAACATTTGACCAACCTAAATTACCAATATAACCATTAAAAAGTAAAACTTACAAAAAGATAAACCAATAAAAACGCACCATGTGTCCATTCTTCGCCAGTTGGACAAGAAAAATTCATAATTCCACGCTGAAAGGCTGACTGCACGAGGAAAAGCCATAATTCCTCGCCGACGTGGCACTTTTTCGCATGTTTCTCGCTGACGTGGCTGATCCCTCTTTGACTTGGCAGGAATCATGGGTTTTCCTTGTCCATAATTACCAAAATACCTCTCCTCGCTCAGAATTTTTATTTTTTTTAATAAAATTTTTTTAAAAAAGTATTTACCAAAAATTTAATAATCGGTAGTTTTATTATTATTTTTCATTCATTGTTTTTTACGCACTTAAATTGGTAATTTGATGTGGTTTTCTTCTATATAATACAAGATTTCCCCCTAACAAACTTATCCAATCTTATATTTTTCTTAACACACTTATTTCTTTTTTTGCAACCATCCTTTTAAATCCTCTTAAATTAAAAAAATATCCGTTAATACCATAGAATGCAGTGGGAAAAAATGAAAGTTTGTAAACGATGTTAAAAAGTATCCGCGATATATTTTTTAGTTTATCTAGTAATATTACAAATGATGAACTAAGGCATATTATTTCTAAAAAACTAAGAAGTCAAAGTTCTATTAAGCTATCTTATAAAGTGTCTAGTTATACTTATTTTATTGATATATCTGACAACAACGATTTATTTTTTTATTAATGTTCTTTTAATTGATCAAAACAAAATTTTTACATTGTGTGTCACTAAAAAATCTGGTGTTAGTAGTAGTTCAGTTGTCCATAAAAAAATTTAATTTTACAAACAACTATGAAAAGTTTATTTATGATTTAAACGACATTCTTGTAGAAGGTTTGCCATTTTTTATAATCATTAATGATAATTTTTTTTAAAAACATTGACACTTAAAGAAACAAAACAATTTCTTTAAACAAATCCCATCATTTCAAGAAGATTAACCGATTAAGTTTAAAATATAATAAACTTTTAAAAGGAATAATAACAAATGTGAACATTATCATTAAAAAAATTAACGTGCATATCAAAATCCAAAATTTATTTATTGCATTTCCTTTTAAAAATCATGATCCTTTTAGAACAAAACATTTTTTTGTAAAAAACTTGACCCTTATAGAACAAAACAATTTTTTTAAAAACACTTTACCCATTTTAAACAAAACATTTAATCAATGAATTTTCTTAAAATTTCATAAATTTTGTACAATTCCATAACTTTTTTTATAAAAATATGTTTAAAAAAAGAACTTTGATAATTTTAAATTTAAATAAATAAATTATTAAATTTAAAAAGAACTATAATAGAGAAGTGTGCTATTTTTAAATAGAAAATTAATTATTTAAATTTATTCAATTTAAATCAATTCTCCTCGCCTCTATTTTCACATTCCTCGTCTTGTACAATGTGCTCCTGATGTGTGTGAAAAGGTCTATAAAAATAAACTAAATTAACTAACCTAGACTTAAACTAGACACTCAAATTTTATCCTAAAACGACCTAGACCTAGTACACAAAATAGGCAAGTGTACCTATCGTGTGTAGAACAGATTAAGGAAGAACGGGAATCGAACCCACGAGACACTAGAATAGAAAGACTAGACTCACTAAAGGACTAACAATTAATTATAAGAATGGGGGGGTTTTGTTTAACAACTAGAAACTAAAATGAACAAATTAAAAGTAATTAAACTAAGAAATGCAGAAATGAACACAAAGAAGATGATTTAGAGGTACTGATTAATTAAAGACAACACTATCTAGATAGAATCCTAGTTGAGATGCATGAATGTAAGAATGGTTCAGAATTGTGAATAGATTGGTTTTTTAAAGATACATATCCTAAGGAAGACTTAGTGGATCCCAACCATTCACCGGGTGTGACCAAAATGACCCCTAAAGACATGTGTTAAGTTCACCAATGGCTAAGCTTTCCTTTCAGTTAACCTAGCGATATTAAAGTACCATATAGGTGTCGGATAATCTAATCTAACATACCACAAACATTTAACATGCAAGAGGTGACTTGATCATGGTTCAATTAAACATGATTAACAAGATTATCAAATTACCAGATTTGAACTGTTTACCAGTTATCAATTTACCTAGAATCTAATAACCAAGATCAATCAACTAACATTTATCTTTCAATTTCCAGTTAAGATACACATTGATTTCTTATCCATTTACACATGCAATCCTAAGACTTTACTACGTCTAGCAAAATCCCTAGTAAACCACGAACACTAAGTTACGTGCTAGATATGATAGCCACAATTGAAAGACATTTATAGGCTAATCATATAGGATAAACATACATCCAAGAACAGAAATCAATACATAATACTCATTCAATTCAACCAAAATCAAGTCTTTTACAATAATATCAAACATTCATCAATTCAACCATTCTAAACATTCACAATCATCAACTAATCATCATCTAGATAGTATCTATTGAATTAGCTACTCATAACCAGTTCTAAACAGAAACAAAACTTAGAATTCATGGTCCAAAACATCGTATTCAAGTTAACAATCGATAAAGAAAGTACGTAGAACCCGAAATCAAGGACATGAGTGATCCAAGTTTCGATTCTATGCTCCAATTGCTCCAAAATGCTCCAAATCGCCCTTATGGTTCGTCTTCAGCCGCTCCCCGTCGAGTTTTCAAAAATTAGGTTTCAAAAACGACTTAAACAAGCTTTAAACAAGTTTTTCACGTCTGAGGGTCCCTCGCGTCGCGCGACGGGATTGGGGAAAACCTTCACGCAGCGCGACGGGGTAAAAATCTGATTTTTGACGCGGTGGCATTTTCGTAAATAAAGTGAACTCTGAGGTCCGTCGCGCTGCGCGAGGAGAAGCTAATTACCCGTCGCGCGATGCGACGGGGGTATCTTTCCAGAAAGTTTCTTCTTTTCTTTTTTTTGTCTGTCACCCGCAGCGCATCCGGAATCATCGTTTTCTCCAATTTAGCATATTTTCACCTCCTTTTATTCAAAAACCTACACAAACACAAAATATTAAGTAATAAACAAAAACGGGACGAAATCTAAACTAAATGACTCGAAAAACATATAAAATGTGCACAGAAAATCGATGTATTTTGCAATACATCAAATATCCCCACACTTGACTCTTTTTCGTCCCTGAAAAAGCATTTTACCATATATTCACAATCAGGGACTATAAACCACACCTGAACAAAATAAATTGAAAAATGAGACTTAGTATTGTTTAAACCAAACATCCTAGCACTAGCAAATCAGGTCTCTTTGTCATGTTAGCTATTAAGTTCAAATGAGCAAACTGTGTATGTTAAAAGGATCTCACACCTAGGAAATACAAGTTACCAATCTATTTTTTTTTTCTTTTAATGATAGGCACAAGTCAAACCATTTAGGTTGTTCTACCCGCTATAACCTGAAAACTAACATATCTAAAAGAAACTCATATTCACATGTGGAACATAATGGAACGAAGTTTTGAAAATTTCATAAATCTTTGGTTCACCTAGTGACTCTAGACCCACATATTCCACAACGCCTCACAATTTGTCACTCCACTCGGCTATTTTTCTAGAAACTAGTAAAAATTGTACTAGTATTTTTCTGGAACACTCAAATACCTAACCATGACACGACATTATCATAAGCTTGTAAAGGAATCCAATCTTCACCAAATGACACATGAACCATGCACAAATCAAGTAGGTCTTTAGCAGGGTTGTAACGAGGCTAGGTTTTAGGGTAGGAAACATAAAGGAAAACAAACGAAGGTGATTAGATGAATGCGGTTTTACTAAGCCAACATAATAAACAAATGCTAAACAAACAAAACCGGATCATACTATGGATCCATACTCACTAAACACTTCTAACTAGAACTTCTTTCCTTCTCTTTCTTTTCTTTTCTTGAATTTTCTCATCAATATACTTTTTTCGTTTTTTTCACCAATTTTCTCTTTTTTTTTCTTTACATAAACGAAACGAAATACAATGAAATAAACACAACTGCAAATATAACTAGACACTAGCTCAACCGATTCATCCAAACACAGAGGCCAAAACAAATGGGTTCACACAAAAAAAAGGTTAAGGCTTACTGGGTTAAACAAAGAAAAATGGATAACAAAAAGGCTCAGACGGGCTAACTAGTGGATAAATATTTAAGGGTAAGAAAAAGATGCCTTTCAAAAAGGCTCAAAACCTAAGTGCCTCTACCACTTTTGTGCAAGTTCATTAGTCCATGGTTTCAGCTTGTATATCCTAAACAAGTTCTAAAATGTACATATCATGTGGTAGTCACTCAACCAAGCAGATGCATATAAAATGCGTATAAATAACGAGTAACAAAAAGGCTTACCTCATAAATAGAAACTGAAGGGAAAAAGGTATAAGTTGTGGAACATTTGTAAGTCTATTATCCCTAGGTTACACCACCAATTTACATGTTCATTTTATGGAATTTAATGGAGCGCCACTAACTTTCTAATTTATTTGCATAAATAGGATAGTAGTGTGCCAGATCTGTGAGTAATAAGTTTCTATTATACAGTTAGTTTAACAACCTATAGGAGTGCCTTAATTTCCTAACACTTGGCTTCTCGTTTCTCCTAGGATGAGTACCCACAAGACCTCCCATTTTTTTAAGTGAATTAGGAACACTTAGGAGACCTTTCAAAGCTAGTTGGATTAACCTATAACCCACTAATCAACCTATTATTATTATTTTTTTAACAAAAAAAACAACTGACACTATATACAGATTCGAACGACAGTTACCCATCCCCACACTTGAACATGGCATTGTCCCTAATGCAGAAATGAAAACCTGACCCAAACAAATAAACAAGAAAAACAAAACTAAAAACTAAAAACAAGGAAAAGAAACAAAAACAAAGATAAACTGGAAAGGACTTAGCTGGTAAAATATAAGAAGACTGTCATGTGCCAGTCTTTTCCAGAAAATGCCTTCCAATCTGAACGTGCTCAGCAAACAATTTTCAATCTCACACACGAACAAAAGCGGCTACCATTCAATCATTCTCCCATTCTTCATACAAGATCCTTCTCTTTTTTCCTTGCCATTGATAATGCTCCTGATCAGCTGGGTCACCACGGGGTCTTTGCTTTGGTCCCCTCCTCTTCTTTGATGGTCCTGCTTCTGACATGCCTGAAAATGTCCATATTATCATTCCAATTGAATATCTAAGCTCAAAACCACCTGGAACGTCATTTGTGCATGCTTTTTCCATCAAAACGAGTACGAATCCCACAAAAACACATAAACACAAAACAAAACTCACCAAACAAAGCAAAACACGCATAAAAAAATGAAACCAAACAAAATGAAAAGGATAATAAGGAACAGGAAATACATACTCTACACTCGGGTGTTATCCCGAGTACTTTCCTTCAAGCAATTACTCCTTTGGAACCCCGAGGAGTTCCACATCATCCTCGGTGTTCTTTTCCATCGACTCTCCAATGTAGTACTTCAACCTGTGACCATTTACTTTCCAAGAAAAACCTGCATCATTCTGTATCTCAATAGTACCATAAGGAAAAACCTCTTTCACAGTAAACGGTCCACTCAACCTAGACTTAAGCTTACCCCGGAATAGTTTCAAACGAGAATTGTAAAGTAAAACTCTATCCCCACACTCAAAATCCTTACCACCCTTCAACTTCCTATCATGCAAGGCCTTAGTACGCTCCTTATAACTCAATGATCTATCATAGGCCTCTTCCCTAAGCTCATCTAACTCATGTAACTGGAGAAACCGATTCCTACCTGCCTTAGACAAATCAAGATTGACCGTCTTCAACGCCCAATAAGCTCTATGCTCTAACTCCACCGGTAAATGACACGTTTTTCCATAGATCATCCTAAAGGGAGTGGTTCCTATAGGTGTCTTAAATACGGTTCTAAAGGCCCAAAGCGCATCATCTAACTTATCGGACCAATCCTTACGGTTTGCTCCTACGGTTTTCTCCAATATCCTCTTAATGCCCCTATTTGCATTCTCTACTTGACCACTAGTTTGGGGATGGTAAGCTGTGGATAACCTATGTGTGACCCCATACCGTGCAAGTGTCTTCTCCATTTGGGCATTACAGAAATGTGTCCCCTATAACTAATCAACGCCTTAGGAGTACCGAACCTAACAAATAACTTCCTAAGGAACTGAACCACAACACGACCGTCATTAGTGGGTAAAGCTTGAGCCTCCGCCCACTTGGAAACATAATCAATGGCCACAAGAATGTAACGGTTCTTCTGTGACACTGGAAAGGGTCCCATGAAGTCAATACCCCAAACATCAAACACTTCTACTACCTGAATCGGGTTCTGGGGCATCTCGTTTCTAGATGAAATATTACCGGACCTCTGACACGCATCACAACTACTCACAAACTCGAGAGCATCCTTAAACACAGTCGGCCAATAGAAACCAGAATCTAAGACTTTCCTACCAGTGTAAACAGAACCTAAATGACCACCTGCTAAACCCTCATGATAGTGCTTAAGGATATCTAATCCTTCCTCTCGACTACATCTTCGAATCACATTATCAACTCCTATACGAAAGAGAAATGGCTCATCCCAGATATAGCGTTTGGCATCTGTAAAGAACTTCCTCTTCTGTTGGCGTATCATGCCCTTAATCACTGTTCCATCTGCCAGGAAGTTTGCCAAATCAGTAAACCATGGGAAGCCTTGTTGCTCGGCTTTCACAAAACTCAAAGACTCGTGAGGGAATCTATCTCCTATCACCTCCTCGCGCAACTCCTCTCTATTTGAATCCTCCAACCTAGATAGGTGATCTGCTGTAACATTCTCCGCCCCCTTCTTATCCTTGATCTCGATGTCGAACTCAGATAGCAAAAGGACCCACCGTATCAGACGAGGTTTGGCATCTTTCTTCGCGAAAAGGAATCGCAATGCCGCATAATCAGTGTAAACGATGGTCTTTGAAAGAACGAGATAGGAATAGAATTTATCGAATGCAAAGACAACTGCTAGAAGCTCCTTCTTAGTGGTGGTGTAATTCTCCTGAGCTTCATTAAGTGTCTTGCTCGCATAATAGATCGGATGGAAGTGCTTGTCCTTCCCCTGTCCTAAGACCGCCCCGACTGCATAATCACTCGCATCACACATGAGCTCAAAGGGTAAGCTCCAATCGGGGGCCACTAGGATAGGAGCATTGGTCAGTTGCTCCTTCAGAAACTCGAAAACCTTAAGACATTCCTTGTCAAAGACAAAAGGAACATCTTTCTTAAGAAGATGGGTCATAGGACTGGTGATCTTAGAAAAATCTCTAATGAACCTACGATAAAAACCCGCATGACCTAAGAAACTACGAACGGATTTCACGTTAGTCGGTAGAGGAAGCCTAGAAATAGTATCTATCTTAGCTCGATCAACCTCTATACCCTCACGCAAAATCTTGTGACCCAGAACGATGCCTTCTGTCACCATGAAGTGACACTTCTCCCAATTAAGCATGAGATTTGTCTCAATACACCTCTTCAACATCCTCCTAAGGTTCTCGAGACACGAATCAAATGAAGCACCATAAGCAGAGAAGTCGTCCATAAACACCTCCATGGACTTCTGAAGCATGTCCTGAAAGATGGCTACCATGCACCTCTGAAAAGTAGCTGGAGCGTTACATAACCCAAACGGCATACGGCGGTATCCAAAAGTACCGTCGGGGCATGTAAAGGTGGTTTTCTGCTGGTCCTCGGGTGCGATAGGAATCTGGAAGTAACCAACGAAACCATCGAGAAAACAGTAAAACTGCTGACCCGATAAACGCTCCAACATTTGATCAATGAAAGGAAGAGGGAAGTGGTCCTTCTTGGTAGCATCATTCAGCCTCCTGTAATCGATACAGACTCTCCAACCAGTCACTGTACGGGAAGGGATTAACTCATTCTTCTCATTCACCACCACTGTCATCCCTCCCTTCTTCGGGAATACCTGCACCGGGCTAACCCAATCGGAATATGGAATCGGATAAATAACTGCAGCTTCAAGGAGCTATTCCACCTCCTTCTTAACAACCTCCTGCATCTTCGGGTTTAACCGTCTCTGAGGCTGAACTACAGGCTTGTACTCATCTTCCATGAGTATCTTATGCGAGCAAAATGAAGGGTGGATACCCTTAATATCACTAAGTCGCCACGCAATAGCCTCTCTATGTGCCTTGAGCACATCTATCAACCACTCCTTCTTAACATCCGTCAAATAGGAAGAAATAATGACGGGAAAAGTTTTCTCACCACCCAAGAAAGCATACTCTAAGTGAGAGGGGAGCTCCTTGAGCTCAAGGGGTAGTGGTTCTTCAACCGAGGGCTTCTCTCTCTCCTCCTCGGGAACATCAACAGCAGCGAGAGACTCAGAATGCTCAACTGGCTCGCTTTCTGGGAGGACCTCATCCTTAACTACCTGGTCCTCCTCATCTAACTCGTGTGAAGGTAGCAGGTCTGCTCCACAAATATACTCAAGACACCGATCCACTTGAGTGAAAAATGAATCAATGAAGTAAACAGAATCCTCTTGAGCACCCGAGATCTTTATCGCCTTTATGACATCAAAGGTGACTGCCTCATCCCCTACACGAAGTGTAATCTGACAGAAGATAGGTCCTCCAGTTTCTTCTTATTGGTAAGAAGATCCTTAAGAAATTTAGCATATTTAGGCATATACTGGAGGGCCTCGATAAACGGAAGATTGATCTTAAGTTGCTTAAACAGCTCTAAGAAATGCCCATAATCCTTAGCATATTTTTGATGCTTCAGACGCTCAGGATACGGGACTCGAGTCAAATCTACCTCGGGAATCTTCTTCTCAACCGACTCTTTCTTCTTCTCAATAGACTCTCCGTTCGACGCGGTACTTGCTGGGATTACCCTCTTTTGCGTCCCCCCGGGAGTCTCCATCTCAATCTCTTCATCCATCACCTCTTCATCTTCAGGTGGTGTCACTTCCTTCTCTCCTCCTCTGCCACTACGAGTAGTCACGGCCTTCACATGTGCATTCGGGTGTGTGTAAGTGTTAGCGGGGAGTGGACCTATCGGGTTCTGATCTAACTTCTTAGAAACCTCACCTACGACACGCTGCAAATCTAAGAAAGCGGATTGCTGATTCTTGAGAAGAATATCATGCTCATCTAGACACTTCTGTGTAACCTGATCTCGAGTAACCAACTGGTTCAGCATCTGTGACTGGTTCATCAACAAATCCTCTATCTTCTTTATTCCATCCCCACTACCACCTGAACTACTACCTATATCACCTCCAGCAGGCTGAGTGTGTTGCCTCTGCTGAAACCCCGGTGGATTTCCTCCTGATCGCCAACCGAAGTTAGGATGTCCTCTCCACCCGTATGCACCACCAGCTCCTCTTCCCTGACTACTAATAAAATCTACCTGCTCATGTGCCACCAACGGGCAGTCTATGGTGTCATGTCCTCCTCTGCAAATCTCACATTTGTTCACACTCATCTATAGATTTTTGATATCTTTTCTGAGAGCCTCAAGAGCAGCTGCCATGCTATTATCAGTAGTGACCTGATGAACACCCCTCGAGGTCGCGGGGGCTCTAGCCTCAGGAATGGAGTTCCTAGAATGTGGACTTTGCTGCCCAGCAAGTGCAAAGCTCTCAAACATCTCCTCATACTCTTCTGCGGTCTTCTTCTCCATGATGTGACCTCTTGCTGCAGTGTTGAACATTTGTTGAGTGGAATAAGTGACACAATTATAGAACTTCTCAATGAGTGCCCAATCAGTCAAACCATGCTGGGGGCAACGGCTGCGCAGGTTACTAAATCTCTCCCACACCATGTGATAGGGCTCATCAGGATCCATTTTGAAAGAGTGAATTTGTTCCCTAAGTCTGGCAGCTCTGGAAGGAGGATAATATTTCTTGAGAAACTTATCCTTCAGATCCTCCCATGTAGTGATGGAATCCTGGGGTTGAGTCTCGAGCCAAGTGTTAGCTCGAGCCTGCAGAGTAAAAGGAAAGAGACGAAGGTAGATCGCCTCTTTCGTTGCACCATGGATATTAAACGTATCGCAGATACGAATAAAGCGTGACACGTGTCCTGGTGCATCCTCATCAGCCAGTCCGTGGAACTGGGTGGCATTAGTGATGGTGGACATCACATAAGAAGGAATTTGCCAATTGTTGGCAGCATTGACATTAGGACAGGTGATAACAGACCTACCCCCTGTGATGCCATCACTAGCTCGCTGATGGACAGTGCGCCTAGGAGGAGGGGGAGGGGGATTGTCACCCATTGTAGTTAAATCAGAAAAAGGAATCGGAAGTACCTTACTGTATAGAATGGCTGCCAAACGCTCACGAAGTGCGGTGTACCTCTCGTGATACTCCCTCTCAGGTTCAGAAAATCCAGAAAACTCAGGTGGTCCTTTTGACCTAGTGTGTGGCATGCACTGAAAGGAAGAATGGACAGATTTATAAAGATGGACTAAAATAAATGAACTAAAGACTCTAAAAAGAAAAAGAAATTAAAACTATTATTTATCCTAAAGGAAACTAGACTTGCTATAGCCAAGTGTCCCCGGCAACGACGCCAAAAACTTGATGTGTGTGAAAAGGTCTATAAAAATAAACTAAATTAACTAACCTAGACTTAAACTAGACACTTAAATTTTACCCTAAAACGACCTAGACCTAGTACACAAAATAGGCAAGTGTACCTATCGTGTGTAGAACAGATTAAGGAAGAACGGGAATCGAACCCACGAGACACTAGAATAGAAAGACTAGACTCACTAAAGGACTAACAATTAATTATAAGATTGGGGGGTTTTGTTTAACAACTAGAAACTAAAATGAACAAATTAAAAGTAATTAAACTAAGAAATGCAGAAATGAACACAAAGAAGATGATTTAGAGGTACTGATTAATTAAAGACAACACTATCTAGATAGAATCCTAGTTGAGATGCATGAATGTAAGAATGGTTCAGAATTGTGAATAGATTGGTTTTTTAAAGATACATGTCCTAAGGAAGACTTAGTGGATCCCAGACCATTCACCGGGCGTGACCAAAATGACCCCTAAAGACATGTGTTAAGTTCACCAATGGCTAAGCTTTCCTTTCAGTTAACCTAGCAATATTAAAGTACCATATAGGTGTCGGATAATCTAATCTAACATACCACAAACATTTAACATGCAAGAGGTGACTTGATCATGGTTCAATTAAACATGATTAACAAGATTATCAAATTACCAGATTTGAACTGTTTACCAGTTATCAATTTACCTAGAATCTAATAACCAAGATCAATCAACTAACCTTTATCTTTCAATTTCCAGTTAAGATACACATTGATTTCTTATCCATTTACACATGCAATCCTAAGACTTTACTACGTCTAGCAAAATCCCTAGTAAACCACGAACACTAAGTTACGTGCTAGATATGATAGCCACAATTGAAAGACATTCATAGGCTAATCATATAGGATAAACATGCATCCAAGAACAGAAATCAATACATAATACTCATTCAATTCAACCAAAATCAAGTCTTTTACAATAATATCAAACATTCATCAATTCAACCATTCTAAACATTCACAATCATCAACTAATCATCATCTAGATAGTATCTATTGAATTAGCTACTCATAACCAGTTCTAAACAGAAACAAAACTTAGAATTCATGGTCCAAAACATCGTATTCAAGTTAACAATCGATAAAGAAAGTACGTAGAACCCGAAATCAAGTACACGAGTGATCCAAGTTTCGATTCTATGCTCCAATTGCTCCAAAATGCTCCAAATCGCCCTTATGGTTCGTCTTCAGCCTCTCCCCGTCGAGTTTTCAAAAATTAGGGTTCAAAAATGACTTAAACAAGCTTTAAACAAGTTTTTCACGTCTGAGGGTCCCTCGCGTCGCGCGACGGGATTGGGGAAAACCTTCACGCAGCGCGACGGGGTAAAAATGTGATTTTTGACGCGGTGGCATTTTCGTAAATAAAGTGAACTCTGAGGACCGTCGCGCTGCGCGAGGGGAAGCTAATTACCCGTCGCGCGTCGCGACGGGGGTATCTTTCCAGAAAGTTTATTCTTTTCTTTTTTTTGTCTGTCACCCGCAACGCATCCGGAATCATCGTTTTCTCCAATTTAGCATATTTTCATCTCCTTTTATTCAAAAACCTACACAAACACAAAATATTAAGTAATAAACAAAAACGGGATGAAATCTAAACTAAATGACTCGAAAAACATATAAAATGTGCACAGAAAATCGATGTATTTTGCAATACATCAAATATCCCCACACTTGACTTTTTTTCGTCCCTGAAAAAACATTTTACCATATATTCACAATCAGGGACTATAAACCACACCTGAACAAAATAAACTGAAAAATGAGACTTAGTATTGTTTAAACCAAACATCCTAGCACTAGCAAATCAGGTCTCTTTGTCATGTTAGCTATTAAGTTCAAATGAGCAAACTGGGTATGTTAAAAGGATCTCACACCTAGGAAATACAAGTTACCAATCTACTTTTTTTTCTTTTAATGATAGGCACAAGTCAAACCATTTAGGTTGTTCTACCCGCTATAACCTGAAAACTAACATATCTAAAAGAAACTCATATTCACATGTGGAACATAATGGAACGAAGTTTTGAAAATTTCATAAATCTTTGGTTCACCTAGTGACTCTAGACCCACATATTCCACAACGCCTCACAATTTGTCACTCCACTCGGCTATTTTTCTAGAAACTAGTAAAAATTATACTAGTATTTTTCTGGAACACTCAAATACCTAACCATGACACGACATTATCATAAGCTTGTAAAGGAATCCAATCTTCACCAAATGACACATGAACCATGCACAAATCAAGTAGGTCTTTAGCAGGGTTGTAACGAGGCTAGGGTTTAGGGTAGGAAACACAAAGGAAAACAAACGAAGGTGATTAGATGAATGCGGTTTTACTAAGCCAACATAATAAACAAATGCTAAACAAACAAAACCGGATCATACTATGGATCCATACTCACTAAACACTACTAACTAGAACTTCTTTCCTTCTCTTTCTTTTCTTTTCTTGAATTTTCTCATCAATATACTTTTTTCGTTTTTTTCACCAATTTTCTCTTTTTTTTTCTTTACATAAACGAAACGAAATACAATAAAATAAACACAACTGCAAATATAACTAGACACTAGCTCAACCGATTCATCCAAACACAGAGGCCAAAACAAATGGGTTCACACAAAAAAAAGGTTAAGGCTTACTGGGTTAAACAAAGAAAAATGGATAACAAAAAGGCTCAGACGGGCTAACTAGTGGATAAACATTTAAGGGTAAGAAAAAGATGCGCTTCAAAAAGGCTCAAAACCTAAGTGCCTCTACCACTTTTGTGCAAGTTCATTAGTCCATGGTTTCAGCTTTTATATCCTAAACAAGTTCTAAAATGTACATATCATGTGGTAGTCATTCAACCAAGCAGATGCATATAAAATGCGTATAAATAACGAGTAACAAAAAGGCTTACCTCACAAATAGAAACTGAAGGGGAAAAGGTATAAGTTGTGGAACATTTGTAAGTCTATTATCCCTAGGTTACACCACCAATTTACATGTTCATTTTATGGAATTTAATGGAGCGCCACTAACTTTCTAATTTATTTGCATAAATAGGATAGTAGTGTGCCAGATCTGTGAGTAATAAGTTTCTATTATACAGTTAGTTTAACAACCTATAGGAGTGCCTTAATTTCCTAACACTTGGCTTCTCGTTTCTCCTAGGATGAGTACCCACAAGACCTCCCATTTTTTTAAGTGAATTAGGAACACTTAGGAGACCTTTCAAAGCTAGTTGGATTAGCCTATAACCCACTAATCAACCTATTATTATTATTTTTTTAACCAAAAAAACAACTGACACTATATACAGATTCGAACGACAGTTACCCATCCCCACACTTGAACATGGCATTGTCCCTAATGCAGAAATGAAAACCTGACCCAAACAAATAAACAAGAAAAACAAAAACTAAAAACTAAAAACAAGGAAAAGAAACAAAAACAAAGATAAACTGGAAAGGACTTAGCTAGTAAAATATAAGAAGACTGACATGTGCCAGTCTTTTCCAGAAAATGCCTTCCAATTTGAACGTGCTCAGCAAACAATTTCCAATCTCACACACGAAAAAAAGCGGCTACCATTCAATCATTCTCCCATTCTTCATACAAGATCCTTCTCTTTTTTCCTTGCCATTGATAATGCTCCTGATCAGCTGGGTCACCACGGGGTCTTTGCTTTGGTCCCCTCCTCTTCTTTGATGGTCCTGCTTCTGACATGCCTGAAAATGTCCATATTATCATTCCAATTGAATATCTAAGCTCAAAACCACCTGGAACGTCATTTGTGCATGCTTTTTCCATCAAAACGAGTACGAATCCTATAAAAACACATAAACACAAAACAAAACACACCAAACAAAGCAAAACACGCATAAAAAAATGAAACGAAACAAAATGAAAAGGATAATAAGGAACAGGAAATACATACTCTACACTCGGGTGTTATCCCGAGTACTTTCCTTCAAGCAATTACTTTGGAACCCCGAGGAGTTCCACATCATCCTCGGTGTTCTTTTCCATCGACTCTCCAATGTAGTACTTCAACCTGTGACCATTTACTTTCCAAGAAAAACCTGCATCATTCTGTATCTCAATAGTACCATAAGGAAAAACCTCTTTCACAGTAAAAGGTCCACTCCACCTAGACTTAAGCTTACCGCGGAATAGTTTCAAACGAGAATTGTAAAGTAAAACTCTATCCCCACACTCAAAATCCTTACCACCCTTCAACTTCCTATCATGCAATGCCTTAGTACGCTCCTTATAACTCAATGATCTATCATAGGCCTCTTCCCTAAGCTCATCTAACTCATGTAACTGGAGAAACCGATTCCTACCTGCCTTAGACAAATCAAGATTGACCGTCTTCAACGCCCAATAAGCTCTATGCTCTAACTCCACCGGTAAATGACACGTTTTTCCATAGATCATCCTAAAGGGAGTGGTTCCTATAGGTGTCTTAAATGCGGTTCTAAAGGCCCAAAGCGCATCATCTAACTTATCGGACCAATCCTTACGGTTTGCTCCTACGGTTTTCTCCAATATCCTCTTAATGCCCCTATTTGCATTCTCTACTTGACCACTAGTTTGGGGATGGTAAGCTGTGGATAACCTATGTGTGACCCCATACCGTGCAAGTGTCTTCTCCATTTAGGCATTACAGAAATATGTCCCCCTATCACTAATCAACGCCTTAGGAGTACTGAACCTAACAAATAACTTCCTAAGGAACTGAACCACTACACGACCATCATTAGTGGGTAAAGCTTGAGCCTCCGCCCACTTGGAAACATAATCAATGGCCACAAGAATGTAACGGTTCTTCTGTGACACTGGAAAGGGTCCCATGAAGTCAATACCCCAAACATCAAACACTTCTACTACCTGAATCGGGTTCTGGGGCATCTCGTTTCGAGATGAAATATTACCGGACCTCTGACACGCATCACAACTACTCACAAACTCGAGAGCATCCTTAAACACAGTCGGCCAATAGAAACCAGAATCTAAGACTTTCCTACCAGTGTAAACAGAACCTAAATGACCACCTGCTAAACCCTCATGATAGTGCTTAAGGATCTCTAATCCTTCCTCTCGACTGACACATCTTCGAATCACATTATCAACTCCTATACGAAAGAGAAATGGATCATCCCAGATATAGCGTTTGGCATCAGTAAAGAACTTCCTCTTCTCTTGGCGTATCATGCCCTTAATCAATCAGTAAACCATGGGAAGCCTTGTTGCTCGGCTTTCACAAAACTCAAAGACTCGTGAGGGAATCTATCTCCTATCACCTCCTTACGCAACTCCTCTCTATTTGAATCCTCCAACCTAGATAGGTGATCCGCTGCAACATTCTCCACCCCCTTCTTATCCTTGATCTCGATGTCGAACTCAGATAGCAAAAGGACCCACCGTATCAGACGAGGTTTGGCATCTTTCTTCGCGAAAAGGAATCGCAATGCCGCATGATCAGTGTAAACGATGGTCTTTGAAAGAACGAGATAGGAATAGAATTTATCGAATGCAAAGACAACTGCTAGAAGCTCCTTCTTAGTGGTGGTGTAATTCTCCTGAGCTTCATTAAGTGTCTTGCTCGCATAATAGATCGGATGGAAGTGCTTGTCCTTCCCCTGTCCTAAGACCGCCCCGACTGCATAATCACTCGCATCACACATGAGCTCAAAGGGTAAGCTCCAATCGGGGGCCACTAGGATAGGAGCATTGGTCAGTTGCTCCTTCAGAAACTCGAAAACCTTAAGACATTCCTTATCAAAGACAAAAGGAACATCTTTCTTAAGAAGATGGGTCATAGGACGGGTGATCTTAGAAAAATCTCTAATGAACCTACGATAGAAACCCGCATGACCTAAGAAACTACGAACGGATTTCACGTTAGTCGGTGGAGGAAGTCTAGAAATAGTATCTATCTTAGCTCGATCAACCTCTATACCCTCACGCGAAATCTTGTGACCCAGAACGATGCCTTCTGTCACCATAAAGTGACACTTCTCCCAATTAAGCATGAGATTTGTCTCAATACACCTCTTCAACATCCTCCTAAGGTTCTCGAGACACGAATCAAATGAAGCACCATAAATAGAGAAGTCGTCCATAAACACCTCCATGGACTTCTGAAGCATGTCCTGAAAGATGGCTACCATGCACCTCTGAAAATTAGCTGGAGCTTTACATAACCCAAACGGCATACGGCGGTATGCAAAAGTACCGTCGGGGCATGTAAAGGTGGTTTTCTGCTGGTCCTCGGGTGCGATAGGAATCTGGAAGTAACCAGCGAAACCATCGAGAAAACAGTAAAACTGCTGACCCGATAAACGCTCCAACATTTGATCAATGAAAGGAAAAGGGAAGTGGTCCTTCTTGGTAGCATCATTCAGCCTCCTGTAATCAATACAGACTCTCCAACCAGTCACTGTACGGGAAGGGATTAACTCATTCTTCTCATTCACCACCACTGTCATCCCTCCCTTCTTCGGGAATACCTGCATCGGGCTAACCCAATCGGAATATGGAATCGGATAAATAACTGCAGCTTCAAGGAGCTTCTCCACCTCCTTCTTAACAACCTCCTGCATCTTCGGGTTTAACCGTCTCTGAGGCTGAACTACAGGCTTGTACTCATCTTCCATGAGTATCTTATGCGTGCAAAATGAAGAGTGGATACCCTTAATCTCACTAAGTCACCACGCAATAGCCTCTCTATGTGCCTTGAGCACATATATCAACCACTCCTTCTCAACATCCGTCAAATGGGAAGAAATAATGACGGGAAAAGTTTTCTCACCACCCAAGAAAGCATACTCTAAGTGAGAGGGGAGCTCCTTGAGCTCAAGGGGTAGTGGTTCTTCAACCGAGGGCTTCTCTCTCTCCTCCTCGGGAACATCAACAGCAGCGAGCGACTCAGAATGCTCAACTGGCTCGCTTTCTGGGAGGACCTCATCCTCAACTACCTGGTCCTCCTCATCTAACTCGTGTGAAGGGAGCAGGTCTGCTCCACAAATGTACTCAAGACACCGATCCATTTGAGTGAAAAATGAATCAATGAAGTAAACAGAATCGTCTTGAGCACCCGAGTTCTTTATCGCCTTTATGACATCAAAGGTGACTGCCTCATCCCCTACACGAAGTGTAATCTGACAGAAGATAGGTCCTCCAGTTTCTTCTTATTGGTAAGAAGATCCTTAAGAAATTTAGCATATTTAGGCATATACTGGAGGGCCTCGATAAACGGAAAATTGACCTTAAGTTGCTTAAACAGCTCTAAGAAATGCCCAGAATCCTTAGGATATTTTTGATGCTTCAGACGCTCAGGATACGGGACTCGAGTCAAATCTACCTCGGGAATCTTCTTCTCAACCGACTCTTTCTTCTTCTCAATAGACTCTCCGTTCGACGCGGTACTTGCTGGGATTACCCTCTTTTGCGTCCCCCCGGGAGTCTCCATCTCAATCTCTTCATCCATCACCTCTTCATCTTCAGGTGGTGTCACTTCCTTCTCTCCTCCTCTGCCACTACGAGTAGTCACGGCCTTCACATGTGCATTCGGGTGTGTGTAAGTGTTAGCGGGGAGTGGACCTATCGGGTTCTGATCTAACTTCTTAGAAACCTCACCTACGACACGCTGTAAATCTAAGAAAGCGGATTGCTGATTCTTAAGAAGAATATCATGCTCATCTAGACGCTTCTGTGTAACCTGATCTCGAGTAACCAACTGGTTCAGCATCTGTGACTGGTTCATCAACAAATCCTCTATCTTCTTTATTCCATCCCCACTACCACCTGAACTACTACCTATATCACCTTCAGCAGGCTGAGTGTGCTGCCTCTGCTGAAACCCCGGTGGATTTCCTCCTGATCGCCAACCGAAGTTAGGATGTCCTCTCCACCAGTATGCACCACCAGCTCCTCTTCCCTGACTACTAATAAAATCTACCTGCTCCTGTGCCACCAACGGGCAGTCTATGGTGTCATGTCCTCCTCTGCACATCTCACATTTGTTCACACTCATCTGCAGATTTTTGATATCTTTTCTGAGAGCCTCAAGAGCAGCTGCCATGCTATTATCAGTAGTGACCTGATGAACACCCCTCGAGGTTGCGGGGGCTCTAGCCTCAGGAATGGAGTTCCTGGAATGTGGACTTTGCTGCCCAGCAAGTGCAAAGCTCTCAAACATCTCCTCATACTCTTCTGCGGTCTTCTTCTCCATGATGTGACCTTTTGCTGCAGTGTTGAACATTTGTTGAGTGGAATAAGTGACACCATTATAGAACTTCTCAATGAGTGCCCAATCAGTCAAACCGTGCTGGGGGCAACGGCTGCGTAGGTTGCTGAATCTCTCCCACGCCATGTGATAGGGCTCATCAGGATCCATTTTGAAAGAGTGAATTTGTTCCCTAAGTCTCGCAGCTCTGGAAGGAGGATAATATTTCTTGAGAAACTTATCCTTCAGATCCTCCCATGTAGTGATGGAATCCTGGGGTTGAGTCTCGAGCCAATTGTTAGCTCGAGCCTGCAGAGTAAAAGGAAAGAGACGAAGGTAGATCACCTCTTTCGTTGCACCATGGATATTAAACGTATCGCAGATACGAATAAAGCGTGACACGTGTCCTGGTGCATCCTCATCAGCCAGTCCGTGGAACTGGGTGGCGTTAGTGATGGTGGACATCACATAAGAAGGAATTTGCCAATTGTTGGCAGCATTGACATTAGGACAGGTGATAACAGACCTACCCCCTGTGATGCCATCACTAGCTCGCTGATGGAAAGTGCGCCTAGGAGGAGGGGGAGGGGGATTGTCACCCATTGTAGTTAAATCAGAAAAAGGAATCGGAGTACCTTACTGTATAGAATGGCTGCCAAACGCTCACGAAGTGCGGTGTACCTCTCGTGATACTCCCTCTCAGGTTCAGAAAATCCAGGAAACTCAGGTGGTCCTTTGACCTAGTGTGTGGCATGCACTGCAAGGAAGAATGGACAGATTTATAAAGATGGACTAAAATAAATGAACTAAAGACTCTAAAAAGAAAAAGAAATTAAAACTATTGTTTATCCTAAAGGAAACTAGACTTGCTATTGCCAAGTGTCCCCGACAACGGCGTCAAAAACTTGATGTGTGTGAAAAGGTCTATAAAAATAAACTAAATTAACTAACCTAGACTTAAACTAGACACTCAAATTTTACCCTTAAACGACCTAGACCTAGTACACAAAATAGGCAAGTGTACCTATCGTGTGTAGAACAGATTAAGGAAGAACAGGAATCGAACCCACGATACACTAGAATAGAAAGACTAGACTCACTAAAGGACTAACAATTAATTATAAGATTGGGGGGTTTTGTTTAACAACTAGAAACTAAAATGAACAAATTAAAAGTAATTAAACTAAGAAATGCAGAAGTGAACACAAAGAAGATGATTTAGAGGTACTGATTAATTAAAGACAACACTATCTAGATAGAATCCTAGTTGAGATGCATGAATGTAAGAATGGTTCAGAATTGTGAATAGATTGGTTTTTTAAAGATACATGTCCTAAGGAAGACTTAGTGGATCCCAGACCATTCACCGGGCGTGACCAAAATGACCCCTAAAGACATGTGTTAAGTTCACCAATGGCTAAGCTTTCCTTTCAGTTAACCTAGCGATATTAAAGTACCATATAGGTGTCGGATAATCTAATCTAACATACCACAAACATTTAACATGCAAGAGGTGACTTGATCATGGTTCAATTAAACATGATTAACAAGATTATCAAATTACCAGATTTGAACTGTTTACCAGTTATCAATTTACCTAGAATCTAATAACCAAGATCAATCAACTAACCTTTATCTTTCAATTTCCAGTTAAGATACACATTTATTTCTTATCTATTTACACATGCAATCCTAAGACTTTACTACGTCTAGCAAAATCCCTAGTAAACCACGAACACTAAGTTACGTGCTAGATATGATAGCCACAATTGAAAGACATTCATAGGCTAATCATATAGGATAAACATGCATCCAAGAACAGAAATCAATACATAATACTCATTCAATTCAACCAAAATCAAGTCTTTTACAATAATATCAAACATTCATCAATTCAACCATTCTAAACATTCACAATCATCAACTAATCATCATCTAGATAGTATCTATTGAATTAGCTACTCATAACCAGTTCTAAATAGAAACAAAACTTAGAATTCATGGTCCAAAACATCGTATTCAAGTTAACAATCGATAAAGAAAGTACGTAGAACCCGAAATCAAGTACACGAGTGATCCAAGTTTCGATTTTATGCTCCAATTGCTCCAAAATGCTCCAAATCTCCCTTATGGTTCGTCTTCAGCCGCTCCCCGTCGAGTTTTCAAAAATTAGGGTTCAAAAACGACTTAAACAAGCTTTAAACAAGTTTTTCACGTCTGAGGGTCCCTCGCGTCGCGCGACGGGATTGGGGAAAACCCTCACGTAGCGCGACGGGGTAAAAATCTGATTTTTGACGCGGTGACATTTTCGTAAATAAAGTGAACTCTGAGGTCCGTCGCGCTGCGCGAGGGAAGCTAATTACCCGTCGCGCGACGCGACGGGGGTATCTTTCTAGAAAGTTTCTTCTTTTCTTTTTTTGTCTGTCATGCGCAGCGCATCCGAAATCATCGTTTTCTCCAATTTAGCATATTTTCACCTCCTTTTATTCAAAAACCTACAAACACAAAATATTAAGTAATAAACAAAAAAGGGACGAAATCTAAACTAAATGACTCGAAAAACATATAAAATGTGCACAGAAAATCGATGTATTTTGCAAAACATCAGCTCCTCGCCCAGGGAACCGACAACAGAGGAATATGTCACTTATCCTCGACTCGTAAGACGTGCTCCTTGCCTAGGAAACTGGAGAGCGAGGAATATGTCACGTCTCCTCGACTAGGGGTACCGTTGTTTATTGTGTCAGATAGAGATACACGTTTTACTTTGAGGTTTTGGAGAAAGTTTCATGGAGATATGGGTACTCGTCTGTTACACAGCACATCTTTTCACCCAGAAACTGATGGGTTGACTGAAAGGACTATCCAAACAGTTGAAGACATGTTACGAGCTTGTGTTATAGATTTCGGTGGTAGCTGGGATAGTCATCTGCCATTAGTTGAATTCTCCTACAATAATAGTTATCATTCTACGATTGGGATAGCCCCTTATGAGATGTTATATGGCAGGAAGTGTAGGAGTCCCATATGTTGGGGAGAAGTTGGGAAGAAAGAGTTGGGTAGTTTGGAAATTATACAGACTACGAATGAGAAATTGGATCAGATCAAAGCTCGGTTTAAAGCAGCTCAGGATCGACAAAAATCTTATAAAGATAAAAGGCGAAGGCATATAGAGTTTGAAGTAGGAGATAGAGTTATGTTGAAAGTATCTCCTTGGAAGGGAATTATTAGATTTAGAAAGAGGGGAAAGTTAAGTCCTCGTTTTATAGGACCATTTAGCATTATAGAACGGATTGGGGAAGTGGCCTATAAACTAGAATTACCCGATCAGTTGCAAGGAATTCATCCAACTTTTCATGTATCACAGTTGCGCAAGTGCTTGGCCGATGAGAATGCTTATGTACCTTTGGATGATATAGAAGTGGATGATAAGTTAAACTATGTTGAGAAACCTACCACTATAGTAGACAAAAAGTGAAAAGGCTGAGGAATAAACTATTGATTTAGTTAAAGTGCAGTGGTTGAATAGAAAAGGATCTGATTTCACTTGGAAATCAGAAGATGAGATGAAGAGAGATTATCCCCAGTTGTTTGAATAGTTGGTTTCGAGGACGAAACCTATTTAAGGGGGGAAGAGTTGTAACATCCGGTTTCTAAATCCGGACTTGTAAATTATATTATAGTTATGATTAAATTAAATTAAGTTGAGATTGTTTGAGTGTTTAAGTGTTCAGTCGCATAAGTTATATACGAATGAACTTCAGTCGCATTCCTTACGTACGATTGAGACTCAGTCGTATGAATCCTAGGCGTATGAGCTTCAGTCGCACGATTCAGTCGTACGAATGGTTCAGTCGTGCGACTGAAGGTGAGGCGGTTAAGTTAAGTGTATGGATAAATAGGTCGGTGCAGGGGTTTAAGGGTAGATCTCTATCTGCACCTATTCTGTTCTCTTGTCCCCTTCACACCCAAAACCCTGTTCTCACGAAATTGCCTAGGCGAAACCCCGTTTTGGTAAGTTTTGAACATCACGGATTAATCCGGAGATGTTATAAGCTGTGTGTATGATTGAATTTGATCCAATAACTTGTTTAAATCAGTAAATTGGTCTGGTGTATTTCTGAATTTAAAATCCAGGAATTCAAATCTAAGTTTTGTGAAGTTTTGATGAAATAATGATCCGAAACCATTATAAACGATGTGTATAAGATCTGTTTTGAATATGGTATGATTTGGATGGCTAAAACTCAAATTTTGAGTGAGTATTGGATCAAAAATGTCAAGAACACATCTGCTGATTCGTTTCAGACGAATGGGCTCAATCGCAGGCCTCAGTCATACGAATGAAAGTCTAGTCGTACGACTGAGTGCGAATAGAGGTTCAGTCGTGTGATTGGAACCCAGTCGCCTGGTTAGAAGGCCGAATGAAGACGAGTGAACACTGGATACGAATGAGAACTCAATCGTGCGAATGAACGGCTAGTCGTACGACTGAAGGTTTAGTCGCATGGTTCATTCGCATAGGTCCAGTCGCATGATTGCTCATTCGCATAAGTGTTCAATCGCATGAGAGCCTGTTTGAAAATAAGTTTATTGAATCAGGGTTTATTGCTTTAGATATACCTTGATTAGAGGAAGGACTAGTTATCTTGGGTACGTGGATTGTGTAGACTGTGGTGAGGAAATTGATAAGGTGAGTTCTAAGCCCTTTTTAAATGTTTGGTTTTAACATTCGGGCTAGCACACACATATTGATAAATGAATTGAATGTTTTAGTACCAGAATTGTGATAGTAATGATGGATATGTTTCTAACAGTTTGTTAAGCTGTTAGAGGGAAAGTGGGGGTAATAAATGATTACCTGAACATTGTTAATCATTACATGATGGTAATGATTGCTATGAGTCAGGTAGGGTGTAAAAGATAGTCCTCTGAACATTGTTAATCATTACATGATGGTAATGATTCCAATGGGTCGGATGGGGTGTGATGATTAATGAAAATATGTTAAAATGGTGCTAAAAGAAAGAATGTGTGGGGTTTGAGTGAATGTGATAATATTGGCAATAAATAATAGAAATGTTTTTGAAATGGTAATGTGATGTAAATCTCAACAGGCCAGTTAGGGTAAGATGCCTGGGTGTGAAACTGTACAGTTTGATAGGAGTGATGACGATCACTCAGCTTTGTGAACATCTTGTGGTGACGACCCTAGATGATTATTTGGCATCCTACTGGATGAGAGATAGTAACCGGTAGTTGCTAGATGTGGGCAACCGACGTTACTGGGTATGGGAGACTGGTAGTTGCTAGATGTGGGCAACCGACGTCTCTGGGTATGGTAACCGGTAGTTGCTAGATGTAGGCAACCGACGTTACCGAGTATGAGGAACTGGTAGTTGCTGGATGTGGGCAACCGATGTTTCTGAGTGTAGTAACTGGTAGTTGCTGGATGTGGGCAACCGACGTTACTGGGTATGGGGAACTGGTAGTTGCTAGATGTGGGCAACCGACGTTCGATGGGACAGGTCCAGTGGGACAGAATAATGATAAAAGTTGAATTTATAATATTGCCAATAAAAAGATAGCTGTGGTGTGTGTGAAAATGTTGTTAATGTTAAAATTAGAACTCACAAGTTTATCTAATGTTTTGAGTGTGTTGTGTGTGCTAGGTAAGGAGGGATCCTCTGATAATAGAGGAAAGCAAGTATGAACTGATGAGGACGCTATCCTGGAGCAACTGCTGGCATAGGATTTAGGACTTGTTAATAATGTAAATACGGCAATGTATAATTAAATACAATCATATGTAAAATGTTTTAAAAAGTTGGGTTAATATATATATAATAGTGTTTAAAGTCTTCCGCTGTAAATAGAAAGCTCTGATTTGTGTTTAAAATATTCCAAATGCGTGACGTGCCTCCGGTGCCCTGCCGGGTTTAGGGCGTCACAGGATGGTATCAGAGCAGTAGTTAAAGGGATCTAGTGTCATAATAACTAGACTTTAACTAAAGAATATATATGCCAGCAGGGATAGCTAGATAGAATAGTTTATTAAAACAAGAGACGGTGATGGGACTAGCATGAGAAGGAATAACGAGAATAGTAAAAGTAAAGTAAACAATTAATAGTACTTGGCCAACATTATTAATAATTTACTTTACTATTAGTATTCTGGTTACATACTTACATGTGGGTACCAAATAATCCTGATCTCGTTTTAATAGGTTATGGCTGATAGGGAGAGTGAAAGAATGCAAGGTGGAACCTCGGAAAAAAATGTTGATGAGAGCACCGAGGTGCTTAGTATGACGAGGCAGCAATTCCGTGATGCAATTGCTGAGGAGGTTCGTAAAGCCTTGAATGTGGCTAGATCTGATGAAAGTAGGAATGTTGATAAAGCTGAAGGGTCTAGCGAGAAAAAGGGAGTTACGTACAGTCAGTTTAAAGAATGTAATCCTCCACGATTTTCTGGGGCTATGGATGTGGTAGCCACTTATAACTGGCTTCGTGAAATGGAAGCCGTGATCAAGTTGAGTGAGTGTAGGGAGGATCAGAAGGTAAAGTTTGCAGCCCACTCATTTGTAGGTGAGGCTCTGTATTGGTGGGATACGATTATCCAGACGTTAGGCGAGGAGGCTACTGACAAAATGTTGTGGCCTGAATTTAGAAAGTTAGTGTCGGACAAGTTTTGTCCGAAAGGCGAGATGGATCGAATAGAAATGAGTTTCCTGCAGTTTCAGGCAGGTAATATGTCTCATAGGGAATATACGTCTAAGTTTGAGGAGATAGCGCGGTTGGTGCCTCATTTGGTGGTTCCTGAAGAGAATAAAATTTTAAGGTATACACAGGGGTTACCTCAGGAGGTTAGGAAGTTGGTTAGATTATCTGCTCCGAGTAGTTACCAGTTAACGGTAAACTTAGCTGCAGATATGTATCAAGAAATTTATGGTAATAATGTTGCTCCTGATGGGGGTAAAAGGAGGCGAGAAGAACCTGTAGTGCAGAGAAGATTTGAAATTCCAAGTTTTCAAAAGAAAAGCAGGTTTGGAAGGGGCCAATTTCCGAGGAATGTCAGAAATGAGCTGCCACGTTGCGGGAAATATGGTAGGCTACACCAGGGTGAATGCATGATTGGTAATAGAACTTGTTTTAAATGTGGAAGGTTAGGACATTATGCTAATGAATGTAATGAAAGCCCTCGTAAATGTTATGAGTGTGGAGAAACGGGCATATTCGAAGTGAATGTCCAAAATTGGTAGTTAGAAAGCCTGAACCGGTTAGATCGATGAAAGGGTCAGGAGAAGGATCGAGTGTGGCCAAGGGGCGAGCATATTCTATGACAGCCAGTGAGGCTAAAGCGTTGCCAGATGTAGTTTCAGGTACGTTTCTAGTGAATGGAATTCCAGCTAATGTGTTATTTGATTCTGGTGCAAGTGGAAGTTTTGTATCTATTGATTTTTGCCCTATGCTTGCATGTGAAGTTCGACCATTAGAGGTAGCTTTTGTAGTTGAAACTGCTAATGATAGATCTGTGATGATTAGTATTATGATTGATGGTTGTTATATTGAATTAGAAGGATATAAGTTGCCTGTTAAACTATATCCAATGGTGTTAGGAGGGTTTGATGTAGTATTGGGTATGGATTGGTTGGTAAACCATGAAGCCCATATTATATGTAATAAGAAGTTAATTCAGTTAAGAGCACCGGATGGGAAAACGATCAATGTATATGGTGATAGAGAGGAGTCAACGGTGAAAATAATATCTATGATAAAAGCTGATAAGTTAATGAGCCGCGGGTGTGTATCCTATTTGATATATGTAATTGATTCGCAAAAGCCTGTAAGAAAGATAGAAGACATTCCTGTGGTTAGAAATTTTGTAGATGTGTTTCCAGAGGAATTACCGGGTATTCCTCCAGATCGTGAAGTTGAGTTTAAAATTGATTTGGTTCCGGGTGCTAAGCCAGTCGCTAAGCCACCTTATAGATTAGCTCCATCAGAATTGAAAGAGTTAATGAAACAGACTGAAGACTTGCTAGAGAGAGGTTTCATTAGACCTAGTTCTTCCCCGTGGGGTGCTCCAGTATTGTTTGTGAAGAAGAAAGATGGGAGTATGCGTATGTGTATTGATTACAGAGAATTAAACAAGATGACTATAAAGAATAAGTATCCACTCCCACGAATAGATGATTTGTTTGATCAGCTACAGGGAGCCAGTTGGTTTTCTAAGATAGACCTTCGTTCAGGATATCATCAGTTGAAAGTCAAGGAAGAAGATATACCTAAGACAGCGTTTCGCACACGTTATGGTCATTATGAATTTCTGGTTATGTCTTTCGGGTTGACGAATGCCCCTGCTGCTTTTATGGATTTGATGAATAGGGTGTGCAAGCCAATGTTAGATCGATCAGTAATTGTGTTTATTGATGATATACTGATCTATTCGAAGAATGAGGGAGATCACGCCTGCCATCTTCGTGAAGTATTGGAAAGATTGAGAAAAGAAAGGCTTTATGCAAAATTCTCTAAGTGTGAGTTTTGGTTGCGGGAAGTACAGTTTTTAGGACATGTGATCAATGCAGAGGGTATTTTAGTAGACCCTAATAAGATTGAAACAGTAGTGAAGTGGAGTCCTCCAAAAACACCATCTGAAGTTCGCAGTTTCTTGGGTCTGGCTGGTTACTATAGAAGGTTTATTCAGGATTTTGCCAAAACCGCATCCCCGTTAACGAAACTGATGAGGAAGAATGAAGAATACGTTTGGGGACCAGAACAAGAAAATGCATTTCAAGAACTGAAGCAGAAATTAACCCAATCACCAATATTGTCGTTGCCAGATGGAAATGAAGATTTGGTGATTTATTCAGATGCTTCGTATCAAGGTCTAGGCTGTGTATTGATGCAGAGGGGACGAGTGATTGCTTATGCTTCTAGACAGTTGAAAGAACATGAAAAGAATTATCCGACGCATGATTTAGAATTGGCAGCAGTGGTATTTGCCTTGAAGATATGGAGACATTATTTATATGGGGCGAAATGTACGATTTACACAGATCATAAGAGTTTGAAGTATTTCTTTGATCAGAAGGAATTAAACATGCGCCAGCGAAGATGGTTAGAGTTGGTGAAAGATTATGATTGTGAAATACTTTACCATCCTGGTAAAGCAAATGTGGTTGCTGACGCATTAAGCCGAAAGAATGAACACCCTCCAATTCGAGTTAAGTCATAAAAGTTAGTAATAACCCTAGATTTTATGCACCAGTTACGAGAAGCTCAATTAGAAGCCTTGAGAGAAGAGAATGTGAAGCAGGAACGAATGAAGGGTCAAACGAAAGATCTAGAAGAAAATAGTTTTGGGGTCAAGATAAGATATGGTCGTATGTGGGTTCCAATTAAGATGAGGGATTTGGTGTTAGATGAAGCTCATAAGTCCAAATATTCTATACATCCTAGTGCTACTAAGATGTACAAGGATTTAAAACAAGAATATTGGTGGCCCGGTATGAAGTTTAATGTGATGCAGTATGTGAATAGGTGTTTGACGTGTCTTCAGGTCAAAGCTGAGCATCAAAAGCCATATAGTAAGCTTCAACCCTTAGAGATCCCGAAATGGAAGTGGGAGGACTTGACAATGGATTTCATAACCAAGCTTCCGCGTACAGCTAAAGGTTATGATACCATTTGGGTCATAGTAGATAGATTGACACGTAGTGGACATTTCTTACCAATCAAGGAGACGTATAACTCTGAGAAGTTGGCAGAACTATTTATCCGAGAAATTATTGCTCGTCATGGAGTACCGTTGTCTATTGTGTCAGATAGAGATACACGTTTTACTTCGAGGTTTTGGAGAAAGTTTCATGGAGATATGGGTACTCGTCTGTTACACAGCACATCTTTTCACCCAGAAACTGATGGGTTGACTGAAAGGACTATCCAAACAGTTGAAGACATGTTACGAGCTTGTGTTATAGATTTCGGTGGTAGCTGGGATAGTCATCTGCCATTAGTTGAATTCTCCTACAATAATAGTTATCATTCTACGATTGGGATAGCCCCTTATGAGATGTTATATGGCAGGAAGTGTAGGAGTCCCATATGTTAGGGAGAAGTTGGGAAGAAAGAGTTGGGTAGTTTGGAAATTATACAGACTACGAATGAGAAATTGGATCAGATCAAAGCTCGGTTTAAAGCAGCTCAGGATCGACAAAAATCTTATAAAGATAAAAGGCGAAGGCATATAGAGTTTGAAGTAGGAGATAGAGTTATGTTGAAAGTATCTCCTTGGAAGGGAATTATTAGATTCAGAAAGAGGGGAAAGTTAAGTCCTCGTTTTATAGGACCATTTAGCATTATAGAACGGATTGGGGAAGTGGCCTATAAACTAGAATTACCCGATCAGTTGCAAGGAATTCATCCAACCTTTCATGTATCACAGTTGCGCAAGTGTTTGGCCGATGAGAATGCTTATGTACCTTTGGATGATATAGAAGTGGATGATAAGTTAAACTATGTTGAGAAACCTACCACTATAGTAGACAGAAAAGTGAAAAGGCTGAGGAATAAAACTATTGATTTAGTTAAAGTGCAGTGGTCGAATAGAAATGGATCTGATTTCACTTGGGAATCAGAAGATGAGATGAAGAGAGATTATCCCCAGTTGTTTGAATAGTTGGTTTCGAGGACGAAACCTATTTAAGGGGGGAAGAGTTGTAACATCCGGTTTCTAAATCCGGACTTGTAAATTATATTATAGTTATGATTAAATTAAATTAAGTTGAGATTGTTTGAGTGTTTAAGTGTTCAGTCGCATAAGTTATATACGAATGAACTTCAGTCGCATTCCTTACGTACGATTGAGACTCAGTCGTATGAATCGTAGGCGTATGAGCTTCAGTCGCACGATTCAGTCGTACGAATGGTTCAGTCGTGCGACTGAAGGTGAGGCGGTTAAGTTAAGTGTATGGATAAATAGGGCGGTGCAGGGGTTTAAGGGCAGATCTCTATCTGCACCTATTCTGTTCTCTTGTCCCCTTCACACCCAAAACCCTGTTCTCACGAAATTGCCTAGGCGAAACCCCGTTTTGGTAAGTTTTGAACATCACGGATTAATCCGGAGATGTTATAAGCTGTGTGTATGATTGAATTTGATCCAATAACTTGTTTAAATCAGTAAATTGGTCTGGTTTATTTCTGAATTTAAAATCCAGGAATTCAAATCTAAGTTTTGTGAAGTTTTGATGAAATAATGATCCGAAACCATTATAAACGATGTGTATAAGATCTGTTTTGAATATGGTATGATTTGGATGGCTAAAACTCAAATTTTGAGTGAGTATTGGATCAAAAATGTCAAGAACACAGCTGCTGATTCGTTTCAAACGAATGGGCTCAATCGCAGGCCTCAGTCGTACGAATGAAAGTCTAGTCGTACGACTGAGTGCGAATGGAGGTTCAGTCGTGTGATTGGAACCCAGTCACCTGGTTAGAAGGCCGAATGAAGACGAGTGAACACTGGATACGAATGAGAACTCAATCATGCGAATGAACGGCTAGTCGTACGACTGAAGGTTTAGTCGCATGGTTCATTCGCATAGGTCCAGTCGCATGATTGCTCATTCGCATAAGTGTTCAATCGCATGAGAGCCTGTTTGAAAATAAGTTTATTGAATCAGGGTTTATTGCTTTAGATATACCTTGATTAGAGGAAGGACTAGTTATCTTGGGTACGTGGATTGTGTAGACCGTGGTGAGGAAATTGATAAGGTGAGTTCTAAGCCCTTTTTAAATGTTTGGTTTTAACATTCGGGCTAGCACACACATATTGATAAATGAATTGAATGTTTTAGTACCAGAATTGTGATAGTAATGATGGATATGTTTCTAACAGTTTGTTAAGCTGTTAGAGGGAAAGTGGGGGTAATAAATGATTACCTGAACATTGTTAATCATTACATGATGGTAATGATTGCTATGAGTCAGGTAGGGTGTAAAAGATAGTCCTCTGAACATTGTTAATCATTACATGATGGTAATGATTCCAATGGGTCGGATGGGGTGTGATGATTAATGAAAATATGTTAAAACTGGTGCTAAAAGAAAGAATGTGTGGGGTGTGAGTGAATGTGATAATATTGGCAATAAATAATAGAAATGTTTTTGAAATGGTAATGTGATGTAAATCTCAACAGGCCAGTTAGGGTAAGATGCCTGGGTGTGAAACTGTACAGTTTGATAGGAGTGATGACGATCACTCAGCTTTGTGAACATCTTGTGGTGACGACCCTAGATGATTATTTGGCATCCTACTGGATGAGAGATAGTAACCGGTAGTTGCTAGATGTGGGCAACCGACGTTACTGGGTATGGGAGACTGGTAGTTGCTAGATGTGGGCAACCGACGTCTCTGGGTATGGTAACCGGTAGTTGCTAGATGTAGGCAACCGACGTTACCGAGTATGAGGAACTGATAGTTGCTGGATGTGGGCAACCGATGTTTCTGAGTGTAGTAACTGGTAGTTGCTGGATGTGGGCAACCGACGTTACTGGGTATGGGGAACTGGTAGTTGCTAGATGTGGGCAACCGACGTTCGATGGGACAGGTCCAGTGGGACAGAATAATGATAAAAGTTGAATTTATAATATTGCCAATAAAAAGATAGCTGTGGTGTGTGTGAAAATGTTGTTAATGTTTTAATGAAAATTAGAACTCACCAGTTTATCTAATGTTTTGAGTGTGTTGTGTGTGCTAGGTAAGGAGGGATCCTCTGATAATAGAGGAAAGCAAGTATGAACTGATGAGGACGCTATCCTGGAGCAACTGCTGGCATAGGATTTAGGACTTGTTAATAATGTAAATAGGGCAATGTATAATTAAATACAATCATATGTAAAATGTTTTAAAAAGTTGGGTTAATATATATATAATAGTGTTTAAAGTCTTCCGCTGTAAATAGAAAGCTCTGATTTGTGTTTAAAATATTCCAAATGCGTGACGTGCCTCCGGTGCCCTGCCGGGTTTAGGGCGTCACAATATGTTAATGGTTCCTTTTTTCATTTCTATTTCCAAAACAGTATTAGTTGTCTCCCTTAAAAATATTTCTCCAATGTAATGTTTTTGTTTGATTCAAGTCAATTAGAGTCGGAAATTTGGAATTGAGAGGAATTTGTTCAACCTATTTGTCTGTTTAGAACGTACCTTATCATCTTTACCTATCAAAGCCCTTATGTCGGAACCAATACCAGTATTAAAACTGATCAAGGCAGTTAAGATCGGTGCAGTTGGCTTCCAGGAACATGTGATGATAGCTTTCACTGGTATCATGCGACAAATTATTACTTTGATGGATTGCATTGATCGCTAGTAGCCATAAGTTGTTTGGTTCTTTTAACTACCGCCGCCACCATCGAGCCAACAACCCTGCCTCGGATGCTTTCAAGGATCCAACGCCTAAGCCACCCTAATGATTTTGTTGAAGACTAATGGATCATAGCCTTTTCCTTTTGACCTCCCCATAGAAAATTTCTTCGCATTTTCTTCGGCCGTGTTATACCCTTCGTGGGTGCCTTAAATAGAAGAAAATATTACAACCGCAGATTTGTAAGAACGGAATTGATTAGTGTAAGCATACCACCAGTAGACAATGCTTGAGCTTTCCAAGAATATAGTCTTTTTCTCAAATGTTGGATACACCGGTCTCTAATGCTTTTTGAGATTTATATATATACCTATGAGAATACCAATATACTTAATTAGGAATATGCTCAATTTACGACCAAATGCCCATGCCATTGTTTCAGTTTGGTTTGCCTCAACTCCCACACCAAACACTAGAATCTTTTTCAAGTTTATTTTTAGCCTAGTAATAAGATAAAAATGTCTAGGAATTATGAATTTCTAATTATATTAGTAACATTTGTGGAAGACCATTACCTCAAATTAAGACATCATCCGCAAATAGAAGATGAGAAAGATGTGGACCATAGTTAGGTAACTAAATACCTTGAAAAATACCAAGGATTTAACTTTTTTCATGATTGTATAAAAAGATTCCATAGCAATAACGAATAAAACAGGGAGACAACGGGTCACCTTGGCGGATACCCTAAAATATTAAAACTTAATGAGGGTATGATGTTGTTTATGGGTAAATCCTGATCCAGCTCATAACTTAGTTGAATATGTGGACTCAGATTATGCAAAAGACATGGATCGTGGAAGATCAATCACTGGGAAATTTGGTGAGTCGGAAAGTAAGACTATAGCTTGTTGTTGCATTGTCTACTATAGAGTGAGTATATTACCTTCACTAAAGCAGTTAAGGAAGCATTGTGGTTAAAAAGATTTGTTCTAGATTTGTGTTTGAACTCTGATGCTGTTGTATTCTATAATAATCAAGAAGTTGTGCAGCTGACTAAGAACAATGTATTTAGTGAAAAACAAAACACTTCAGAGTAAAGTTTCATTTTATTAGAGAGGTAGTTGGGCTAAAAAGGCTGAGGTAACTCAGATTGATACAACTCTGAATGAAACAGATATGTTTATTAAAGTGTAATCTGGGCTAAGTTTCAATTCTATCTCAAATGTTTGGGTATTGGATGATGTTTTCCTGAGGCTTACTTCAAGGCGGAGATTGGTGGTCAATTAGCGTGAAGTCAACCATAATTTACCATTGAAGGTGTTATATTTTCTATGTGTAGCTTTTGTCAAGGGGTGTTTGTGTCATTCTCTATTGTTGTAGGGTGTTAAGTGTTCAGTAGTGTCTGAGTTTGTTAATTTCGGTTAACAACTTGATTTGAGATATAAGTCGGTAGTTAGTTTTGGATTTAATCCAATTTATAATCTCTTGTTCTTGTTCAATTCTTTTGGGTATCCCATTGCTGAATGAGAATAGAATTTTCTAGTGTCATCTGATCTCACATTTCAATTCTTTGTTGTCCTAATTCGTGCCACTATTGTCTAACATTTAACGGTTTAGGCTTTTTCTATCCTTTGTTTGTACATTATCTTTTAATTACTAATCTCTTCACTTTTATATAAGAAAGGAATAACTATATTTGAAAATAAATGTAGACTATAAATAACAAAATCAATTACATGGCTGCTTTTTAAAATTCGTGAAGACTGATTAAACATCAAGATGATTAGAATGCTATAAACATAAATTCTAAACACATGCTTTGAAGACTAATAGTAAAATACGTTAGCTAAAATATTTGACAAACTTGTGGACACAGTAGTGTAGCTTAAATCCCTTCACCAGCTCCTAAAACCAATCATATAACCAAACCACAGAAGACATCATTCGATTTTATGGAACATATATCTTTAATAAAATATCAATTAAAAAAACATGTATAAATCAGCACAAACTTAATTATGTATAAATGTATGTTATAACATCTTCTAAACTGTGTACTAAACTATAAACTTGGTTACATAAACTATTCATGATCAAATTGTTTAAAAGTATGTCTTAGTAAAAAACATGTCTATAAAATACTTATAAAATTTTATAAATTGCTTAAACCATACGTTTAAACTTTAGTAACAACTTTGTTAAAAGCATGTTTCACATAAATTCTTTTATGCATATCTATGAATTGCACCAAGCACCTGTTGTCTTAATGTCTTCTAACAGTTTTAAATTGTTACCATTGGTTATGGGAGTCGGGAGACTATTGGGATATCTAGTCGATCTTTCTGGTATTTTTTTGTTGTTATTGTCGAAAACATTTTGTTCAAACCGTTATTCATTATGCATTCGAACCTCCACAACGGTCATGCACATGATAATTGAAAATTAAAGACCAAATTCGTCAAAAGTTTTCTCTAAGTTTAAAATTTCATGGAAAAAGACCATACAAACAACGTCGAGGGTGTGATTTAAGATCTGGCTTTTTACATAAAGAATCCAAATATGCAAATTAAAGTGTAAGCTACCACAAGACATCAAAGAATTTTTCTTAAAAATGGTATATATTATAAAATAAATTTGGTTATTGGGGAAGTAAAAAAAAAGGATATTGGTATATCCGCTTATTGCAAAAGCGGATTAGGAGGAAAATTTTAGAAAGTATTCTGACACTACTGACAACACAGAAATTTTTTTAAAATTTTACATAATCCGCTATTAAAAATAGCGGGTTAGGAAAAAACATTAACCATGGTTAACTCCCGTTAACTTTTAACGACCAAAAAAACACCTAATCCGCTATTACTACAAGCGGATGAGACTTAAAAAAATTGCTCCTAATCCGCTATTTCTAATAGCGGTTTAAGTTTAAAAAAAAAATTTTGTCCTAATCCGCTATTTGTAATAGCGGTTTACACATTAAAAAAAAATTTCTTCCTTATCCGCTGTTAGTATTGGCGGATCACACATAAAAAAAAATTTCTTCCTAATCCGCTATTACTAATGGCGGATTACACATAAAAAAAAATTGGGGAGCCGCCAGTATCGAACCCAGGTCACTTCTCTACTCATGCGTGCACCCAGCCAATTGAGCTGAGTGTCTAGCCTATTTATAATATGATTCTATTTGTTAATATATAGCAATGGACAGAATTAACCCTTTAAAGTTTACTTATTAATTTAATAATTATTTATTTAGTAAATTTTTAATTAGTAAATTAATAAAAATTTAGTATTTATTTAGTAAATTTTTAATTAGTAAATTAATAAAAAAAATTAAAAATAAATTTTTAAAACTAAATTTAACCCTTTAATATTAATTTAGTAATTATTTAGTATATATATTTATGTTACTTATTAAAATTTAAAACAATAATTAATATGTAAATACCACTAAGTCTACTAAAAAAGAGAAACACGTGATTGACATTATAAATTAATAAAACATTGGAATTACAACAAACATATACTCAGGCACATGATAATAAAATACAATTAATTATTTTGTCGGTATGGATATTTGTTGACCCTGTGACCCGTTCTTTTACAACCGGAACACTTACGACCCGTCCTTTCCTCAGCGTAGCTTGCGTCCATCTCGTTATGCATCCTTCTCGCACGCCGCCTTCCCCTTACTATAGTTATCTTAGATGCGTCCCCACGAATTTCCCAACCCGCGTGCATCCAGTCTTCTTTATGAGGCACCGGAAAATACTCGTTGTTGTATTGTGCACGGTACACTCCCGTAAGAAACCTTGGATCCACAGTTTGTTGTGGACTTTCACGTAGATAGCCACAAACTGCAATTGCATGACTACAGGGGAACCGGTAGATCTGCCACTTACCACAAGTGCAGGTTTTTTTCTTGAATTCTACCATATACGGAGTATTGCCAGATTCGTCCGATGCTTGTAGGGGTGTCTCCACCATGAACCTTTGATCACGTGCTGAGTAAGGGTATACCCTGTGTTGGCAAGCCCTTAATTCACGCTTATGGAATTCTGTCCACAAGCGGGGAGGAAAGTCAGTCAAACAATTATACGCGGTTGTGTATTGATAGGCGTATTGTTCAACTTCTCTCTTAAAGGTATATTCAATTAACGCCTTAATTGGGAGCATCCTGGCACCACGTAACACATTGTTCATGCTTTCCGATATGTTCGTGGTGAGGATACCCCATCGGCGATTCCCACGGTCATACAAGACTGTCCATTTTGTTTTATCAATTACGGATAGGTACTGCCACGCTTGTTTATTTGTCGCCTTAAGCTCAAGCATCAGCCGTTCGAACTTTCTTTCTTGTGTTGTGCTTCCAATGTCCCAACACATCCTTTTCAAGCTGACGCTCTTGAACTTCGTCATGAAATTGCTTCTGATATGCCTTAGACAAAATCGATGGTGGGCGTGGGGTTCCTTCCAGGATTCTAAATTATCCATAGCGTGTTTTATACCGGCATACCTGTCAGAAATTACACACAAAGTTCGACTGGTGGGGTCTGCAACGTTCTCAGCAAATTTTTAAAGAAACTACATCCAGCTCTCGTTTGTTTCTTCATCCACCAATGCGTACGCAATCGGCAAGATCATGTTGTTGGCATTTTTTGAAACTGCCATCAATAGTTTTCCCTTGTAGGTGCCCTGTAGATGGGTGGCATCTATAGAGATTACAGGAATGCAAAAATGAAAGGCTTCAATACTTGGACGGAATGCCCAAAACACAAACTTGAATACTGAGCAGTCACTTGGACTATGGGGATGATGTAACCACTGGACAACGGTACCGGGGTTAGCTTGTTGTAGTGCCATTATGTAGTAAGGTAAATAATGAAAGTTTTGATCCCAGGTACCGTATATGTTTTGAATGGCCTTCTTCCTTGCAGCCCAAGCCTTGCCGTAAGTGATATCAATGTTCAGTTTCTCTTTGATGAGAGACTGAATTTGTTTCACAGGCAACGCTGTATTTGCAAGAATTTGTTCTTGGATGTGGGATGCTACAACTTTTGATCTTAAAGACCGGTTGTTATTGCGAGAAACAGTGGTGAAACATGAGTGAGCCGGTGTCCATACAGTCATTTTGAAACAATGAGAATTTTTTAATTTTCTGGCGGTGCATGTCCAAAGACATGGTTGAGAGTCTTCGTGCTGGTTGTTGTCTGTTTCTTTGATACTTTTACATTTGGCTGTCAAGACCTTTGGTCGGGTATCTGCCATGAAGATCTCTCTTTTATGGTTGATATTCCATATTCTGACTGCGTAATCAACTTGGTCTTTCAAAGTGAAATACATATTTAAACGTATTTCGGGATCTTTTTCTTCCCAAAACTCCATTTCATCTTCCCCGAAATTATCCATAGGAATATAGTCTTCATCTATTTCCCTCCCATGAACATTAAGTTCAGGGAAATGGGTAAGCCCTTTACTTTGATGTTGAGGCAAAGGAGGGATTGGCTGGTCCTCCTGGATTGGCTGGTCCTCTTGTGTATCATATTCTGAAACAGAGGGTTCACTCTCTTTGGTGTCTTCAATTTCTTCAGCAGGAGAGTCTTACAAAAAAAATAAATGTATTAGCATTTACGACATAACATTAAGGATATAAATAAATAAAAAGGAAGTAGAATAACCTTCGTCGTTTTCTACAGCGGCTGAGGAACTGGTACCAAATTCATGTTGATGCTGGTTGGGAACTAGCATCGTCTACTTCACATGAATTCTACAAGTGTAACCCGGAACAATGGAAGCTAGTTGGTATATTATATACATATCATTTTCTTGGTTAATATGTGAGGTAAATGAACCTCCATTGTATTCATAGTAGAGTGTTAACTGTAGACAAGAAGACTGACGGTCAAGTTGAACACATCTACATATGTTGTCCACCAACTCAGAATAACCGAGTGGACTAGTAACTAAAAACGTGGTGGTATGAGTTCCCGGAGCACCCATTACTACCCCTTGCGTGTATGACACTTCACCCCTATAAAATAATTGTACCACAAAGGGAGTGAATGAGAAAGATGAAAACATTGTGAAAGTGAGTGGTGGAATGAAGAAGCAGGGAATCTCTCTCAGAATGAGAAAGATGAAAACATTAGCATGAATTTATAGATAGAGTTGGCAGTGATAATTCAAGCATTGTGAAAGTAATGGTGATGGAGTGTAATATCTCTGTCAGATGGTAATAATTCAATCTTTTGGCAGTATCTTATTCAAGCTTTGGCAGTGATAATTCAGAGGGTAATAATTCAATCTTTTGGCAGTATCTTTTGCCAGTGATAATTCAAGCTTTTGCCAGTGATAATTCAGAGGGTAATAATTCAATCTTTTGGCAGTGATAATTCAATCTTTTGCCCGTGATAATTCAAGCTTTTGCCAGTGATAATTCAGAGGGTAATAATTCAATCTTTTGGCAGTGATAATTCAATCTTTTGTCAATAATTCAATCTTTTGGCAGTGATAATTCAATCTTTTGTCAGTGATAATTCAAGCTTTTGCCAGTGATAATTCAGAGGGTAATAATTCAATCTTTTGACAGTGATAATTCAAGCTTTTACCGGTGATAATTCAGAGGGTAATAATTAAGAGGGAAATAAAATTACAGTGAGACTTGAAATAAAATTACAGATACACTTGAAATAAAATTACAGATCAACTTGAAATAAAATTACAGATAGACTTGAAATAAAAATACAGATAGACTTGAAATAAAACCCTGTAAATTAGCAGCCCGGAACACAACGCCAGTAATACAGCTGGTCGGCCATGTAGCGTCGGTGATTCACACATGCCACCTCGACATCATCTTCTATCGGCAATGGTTTGTTTGTAACCAGTTTCTCCAACATCATACAAACAAGAACCCCTGAATTGGCAATGTTACCATTGCATCGTGGCAAGTTCAACTCTACTAAACCAACTGTAATATCACACTTAGTGCGGTGTTTTGACCTAGACCAGTATTGAATACGGTCAAGAAACCATCCAAAGTACAGGGGAACCACCTCCATATAGTATGATGTTATACCTTTTTTCTCATTTCTTCATCGGTAATCAGTCCAGTATTGAGTTAATACCATGCTCCGCATATCAATGCTGATTAGTAGCCAGTCAGTTTTCCCGATCCATAAAGGAAGGTAAACAGTGTCAACCTCCCAAATTGGGGGATATGGTGATTTTCTTCCCACCATATCAATGGCGGTTTGAGGGTTTTCATTTCTCATTTCATCATAAAAACATGGTGGTAAGACTGTCCAACTTACATTTGCACTTGGGTTTTTTAAAAGTTTTGACTGTCTAACACGCATAACTCTTACAATCCATGCTTCAAGGTGTTGCACAATAAGAATTTAAAAGTTAATACATTATTCATTTACTATATGGTACCATGAATATAAAGGTAATACATCTTACCGTGTCCGTAAGTGAACGATTTGAATGACAATCTAATAGGGCACCCCAAAAATCTCTGTCTAGTTTATTACTAATAAAACTAGTATAGCAAAATGGTGCATCTCCATTAGTATAAAAATCTACGACATCTTTGGACCAGTTTATGGACTCGTCGATAGAAACAACAAAGATTTTTTTGGGTGTTTCATTTTGTGCTTCATTTTGACCTTCATTTTGATGGGGATTCTCTGAAGACGATGCCGGAGTTTTTGACACAAATGGCCTCATTAAACGTCTCCATACCAAATCTGTTACTCTTGACGTCTTAGGTGGAGGTTGAGAACAGTAAAAACCGTCTTCATTATTTGCCATTTTTTGTAGTTAATAATGAGAATTCGTTGTTTGAAGGGTATTTATAGACTTTAAGGGTATATTTATTTTTATTATAATTTATTTTTATTAAAGTAAAAGTATATTTATTTTTATTATAATTTATTTTTTTATTAAAGTAAAAGTATATTTATTTTTATTATAATTTAAGCAAAAGTATATGTATATTTATTTTTATTATAATTTATTTTATTATAATTGAAGCCTTACAAGTTCCAACACCCACTTTCTCCAACACTATATAATTATGCATATCATCGTTAGAAACCACTTCAAACACCAACTTCAAACACCAACTTCAAACACCACTTCAAACAGGGGCAACACCCAACTATGGGGAGGGTACATCATATGTTGGAGGGCCAACACTAGATTGGCAAGCCGGTTATCAGCCTTCATTTGAAAATGTTGGAGGGGGATCATCAAACATTCAATTAGGTACACAGCCGAATTTTAACAACGATGAACAAAATAACTGGGTATCCTCACTGTTTGACAACACTCCCTCTGCTAATATGATTTCTGCGATGTACTCAGACCAGCCGGGGCTCTTTCAGAATTATGATTATACTGGTTTTAGTGTACAACAGCCGCGGTACCAACATTTAACTCCGTTTCAAATGAGCTTGGACCTACAACTTAGTCAACCCGAAGGCTTCAGTCCACCAAATGATAATGACCCCGAAGATCCAACAACAAGACGCGTACAACCACCGAGACATCCAAAGCCAGTTGGTTGTGGCACCGGTGGCTGTCTGATCCGCTATCCGCATAGGCATTAAAACAATATTTTCAAATATATTGTTTTATTAAATATATTACCTTGTGTAATCTAAGTTTCCCAATGACGGATTATGAAATATTTAACAAAATTGTATGTGATAGTGATAGTGTCATACACCGTAAATTGTTTTTTTCCCAATGTCATGTTGCAGACTTACTTTGCATGTGATATGTACTCACACTTTGCAGACTTTGTTTTTTCCGTCTGCAAAACCCATGTGATAATGGAGACTTTATGGTGATAATTTTGTGTGTTTGCATGTGATAGTGTCATACACCGTATTTTGTTTTTTTCCCAATGTCATGTGATAGTGTTGCAGACTTTGCATGTGATAGTGTTGCAGACTTTAATTCTGTCCATTTCATGTGATACTGTTGCACACCGTATTTTGTTTTTTTCCTAATGTCATGTAATAGTGTTGCAGACTTTTTGCATGTGATAGTGTTGCAGACTTTAATTCTGTCCATTTCATGTGATAGTGTTGCACACCGTATTTTGTTTTTTTCCCAATGTCATGTAATAGTGTTGCAGACTTTTTGCATGTGATAGTGTCGCAGACTTTAATTCTGTCCATTTCATGTGATAGTGTTGCACACCGTATTTTGTTTTTTTTCCCAATGTCATGTAATAGTGTTGCAGACTTTTTGCATGTGATAGTGTCGCAGACTTTAATTCTGTCCATTTCATGTGATAGTGTTGCACACCGTATTTTGTTTTTTTTCCCAATGTCATGTGATAGTGTTGCAGACTTTGCATGTGATAGTGTCATACACCGTATTTCATATTTAATTCTGTCCATTATTATATATTAACAAATGGAACCATATTATAAATGGGTTAGACACTCAGCTTAACTGGCTGGGTGCACGCATGAGTAGAGAAGTGATCCCCAATTTTTTTATATGTGTAATCCGCCATTAGTAATAGCGGATTAGGAAAAAAAAAATTTTTATGTGTGATCCGCCAATACTAACAGCGGATAAGGAAGAAATTTTTTTTTATGTGTAAACCGCTATTACAAATAGCGGATTAGGGCAAAAAAATTTTTTTTTAACTTAAACCGCTATTAGAAATAGCGGATTAGGAGCAATTTTTTTTAAGTCTTATCCGCTTGTAGTAATAGCGGATTAGGTGTTTTTTTGGTCGTTAAAAGTTAAGGGGAGTTAACTATGGTTAATGTTTTTTCCTAATCCGCTATTTTTAATAGCGGATTATGTACAATTTTAAAAAAAATTCTGTGTTGTCAGTAGTGTCAGAATACTTTCTAAAATTTTCCTCCTAATCCGCTTTTGCTATAAGCGGATATACCGATATCCTTTTTTTTTTACTTCCCCAGTAACTAAATTTATTTTATAATATATACCATTTTTAAAAAAAAATTCAGACATCAAATAAGCACAAAATTAAGATACAAATAAAAACGAAACCTGAAGAAAATAACATGAACTCTAATTCAACCTTCGAACACCAAATCACATATTTTAAACAACATCAAACAAATAAACAAATCCATTGTATAAACACTAATTCCCCGAGGTTAAACCAATAGTGACTAACATCCAAACCAGTGCGAAAATCAAACCACTATAAACCAAACCACCGAATCTTTGAGTGTTCGTTTTTTCCTCTTTGTTAGAGCTTGGTTTTTTTCTCATTTTAATCTATCTTTCTGTCATCCCCTTTTCTATTTTAAGACCCTAGAAATTAGAGAAGACTCCCCAGCTTCATCCATAGATTAGGTGTAAATCGTCAAACATCGAAGCCATGGTTGTTTGACATGATATGGCGGTGAAGCTAAAGCATCTCCATGAATACCATCAGTACATAACATAATATGAACAGTAAAACGTTGTGCCTCTACAGACATGCCAATGTGAAAATTAAATCAGAAAACATCATAACTTGTTGCCTTGTTCACCATCGTCGCTGCTTGATAAACGACATAGATTCCACAGAAAACCCTCCTCCACCACTCTGTTTCAAACTGGGAGCTAAGGACCATTATGTTGTACCTTATGGATTAAAAGTGATAAATCACTATTCATTTTAGTTCAAGTGTAAAAATATATAATGAACTAATATCAGTATTTCACTACTAGAATGGATTTAGACCAAAAGATTTGATCAAATAATGAAATTTATGGTTTATCATATGCATAGTTTTTGTTTGTTAATATTGGTTGGAATAAAAAAATCATTAAATAACAAGTCTAATATATAAAAAAGTTTAAAATATCAAATGCATATGTCTAAATATGTTTAAAAGTGTTGAAAATCCATGTGTTGAATATGTTTAAGGTGATGAAAGTGCACTTAAAAGTAATAAAAAAGAATTATGCAAATTTTAATTTTAACTGGTTAGACGATCAATCAAATTAAGAACTAAGGGTTCATATTTTTAATAAGTGTTGGCATGAGATTAAATGAATCCCAACACCTTAGTGGACATAATTATAGAGTGTTTAGAAATTAAAATAGTAAACTTAGGGATGAGCTTTTGCTATCGAGTACCGGTATCGTATTGAACTGGCACTGACCGAATAAAAACGGTTCCAATATCGATAACGGCAGTTGATCTTGCCTAATTCCATTATCAGTACTAGACGGTACCCATCGATACCAGTAAATACTGAGAAATACTGATTTGATACTAAGTACCCCAAACTTTTTTTACCAACTTGATACAGTTCTTAGGACACTTTTTTTTAATGTTTTATAACCCAACTTCAAGCTTACGAATGTTTTTTATACAAGTTTAAGATATTTTTGAATGTCTTTGGTATTTTAAATTCTTAAATTAGTATACAAGAATCACATCACAACTTATTTGTTTTAATTAAATAAAAAACACCAAATCGATAAAGTATCGAAAGACAGGTACCGAATCAATGTATATTTGGTTCCAATTTTTTCATAATATCGGTATTGGTATTTTGATGCCATACCGATTCATATTTAGTTAAACTGGCCATATGGTTAATGGTTAGACAACACCACCCAATATGCACGCTAATGACAACTTTGATTTTTAAATAAAGGTGATCCTATTATATTTTACTATTGAATCTTGTTATATGTACATATTTAAAAGAACATGTAATTGTTTGCCTCTTCTAAGATAAAAACTTGAGCTAGTTAATTGCTATTAGGCTTGTTTAGTTTGGATGTTTATAAGGTCCACTTGGGTGGAAAACTCATTGAGACTATTGATAAGGTTGGGTGGGTTTGAAATTTTATTTTTCTTCTTTTACGTCAACAGTAATTTTATTTATTCTTAACAACAAAGGGAGTTTTGGTTATTTTACGTGTCATTTATAAAGAAATTTAATGTCAATCCACTCTAGTTGACAACTATAATTAAACTTGTTAAGTTAAATTATTATACTTTCACACAAATAGAACGTCGATGATACAATATTGGTTTTTATATTAACCTACAAGTTTCATGCTTTGTATTTTATCTTGTAGAAAAAAATCAAAATAGGTTTAGACCCCCAAGTTGTGGAAGTTTATTGTTTTTTAAGTGTGAGCGTGAGAGTTCAACTTCTGTATGCCTTAAAACTTTTTCCTACCGGTCGTCTAGGACTTCACATGGGAGGACCTATCTACTAATTACCTTGATTTTAAAAAGAAAGGTCGGTGGCATTTGCCATTAGCCAACTTTCACCTCTTAATTTTTGAATTTCATAATTTTAACCCTTATAATTTCTCAAAAGTTTATAAAAATGCACTTTGACCTCCTCAATCAAGTTTTATAAGCTTTGGCTTAACTCTCAATATATTTTACTTAAAAAAATAATTTCTTACATTCTTACTTTTATGTACATGTTGGTATAAGTCCGAGTTTGTATTGTTTTGACGCATTTTTTTTCAAAAACAAGCGGGGTCAACTATAATACGTTATATTTTGAGTTGGTGTATGTTTTGACGTAATTTTGTTTGGAAACGAGTCAAGTCAAATATAAAACAGTTTCATTCTATGGTATAAATTTGGCTTACTCTAAGTTTCGATATAAATTTTAGTTTAGAAATAGCATATCATTTATCACACTACATACACGTCGCCACACATGCTTATTTTTATATACGTTTTAAGATGGTCTATGTTTTTACATAAATTTTGTTTGGAGTCATGTTAAATATACTTATTTTCATTTGATGATATAAATTCAAATTATTTTACGTTCAGAAGTATATTAGGTTAAAAATAAATCAAGTCGATCCACCGCCGCAACCCGTAAAAAACTAGTTAATCTAAAAGTAAAAATATTATGAGTTTTAGGAAAACCAACGATATGTTCCTGAGTTCATTTAAGGAGAGAAAAAGAAAAAATAAAAATAAAAAAATAAGTTGTGTTCTAGAATTTTTTTAGTGAAAGGAAAATAAAAAAGTTGTGTTTCCGAGTACGATACAAGTGAGAAAAGAAAACAAATGAAAGAAAATAGAAGAAAAATAAAAATTAAAACAATCTTTCTAAATCAGAAGAAAATAAAAAGAAAATAAAAGAAAGGAAAGAAGAGAAAAAGAAAAGAAAAAGAAAAAGAAAAAGAAAAAGAAAAAGAAAAAGAAAAAGAAAAAGAAAAAGAAAAAGAAAAAGAAAAAAAAGTTTATTTTTTCTCATCTCGTGAAGTAAACTCGATTAAAAAATGAGCAACCCAAGTTGAGTTTCATTTCAGGGCTGGTGTGACCCGGAGTAGAATAAGGTTCCGAGTTCAAAACTTGGTGTAGTACAAAATTAGGGTTCATGAGACAGTAGGAATTGTGGTGTGAAATTCAATTCAAATGACGATGGCAGGAGTTTCAGTGGAGAGGTTTTCCGGCCTCATTCACTCCGCCAAATTCTCCAGTGATGTTCCTTCGAAGCTCCACAACTTACGTAAGCTTAAAGATGAGTTTTCTCTCGCACGAGACCCTCTGCTGGTCACACAGTTCTTTCCTCAACTTCTTCATCTTCACACCGATCGCTGCAGCCCCGTTCGCAGATTCGTTGCAGAGTACGCATCCCTCTCATTCATAACATTTATTTATTTATTTATTTATTTATTTATTTATTTATTTATTTATTTATTTATTTATTTGTAATATTTCATTTCTATATGAGTTGAATTTGCCACCTCTGCATTCGCATTCAAGGATTGCTAATTGATTGATTCTCATATGTAGGATTGCTGGTGATGTTGGATTGACTTATTCCGATTTATTACCTGATATTGTACCTTTATTGATTACTCTCTTAAGAGATGGTACACCTGCTGTTGCTAGACAGGCCATCACATGTGGAATCACTTTATTCCGACACTCTCTTGTGAAAACTGCAATTCAGGTAAATTTATATGTTAATTGTTAAATTAAGTTGGATAAATTTTTTATGTTTATAGACATATAAAGTTAATACTGTGATTGTTGATGATGTCAATGCCTTTCCATTCAGTAGAATCTTTAGTCCAATGCTGTTTCAATATACTTTGCCAAATGTTTTACAGTTCAAAAACATGTTGCCTCAAACAACATATGGTTTTATCAAGATAAACAAACAAACAAACAAACATACCCAGTATATCCCACTAAAAAGCAGGGTCTGGAAGGGGTAGGTGGTGGCGAGTCTTTCCTCTATCTAGAGAGATAGAGAGACCGCTTCCAAAGAGACCCCGACTTGAGAACGATCGCAAGTAGATTGTATATCATGCAACACAAGGTATATATCACATAAAGTTTAGGGTAAGCATAGGCATATTTCTTGAGTATATTCACAAGCATAAGCATAACATATATCACATACATCACACAAGCATAGGCGTACTCATAAGCCTAACACCTGCAAAATAGTGCATGCATCAAATAAGCAGCATGTTACACCCCCTGTTGTCAATAGCGGCTATAGCGACCGCTATAGCGCGCTATGTAGCGTGGCGCCAATCGGTCGCTATTTGTAAATAGCGACTAAATAGCGGTATTTTTTATTTTTTTTATTTTTTTTATTTTTTATTTGGTAAATATGAGATTTAGATGATTAGTAATCAAGTATTTTAGCTATTTTGGGGGTCTTTCCTTAGATTTCCTACTACTTTATTACTAAACATGCTTATCTATTGAATGTAAAACAATCTTACATATTATTCTACTTAATCGCTAAACACGAAATAGCGGTCGCTATTTACCGCTATTCGCTACGTAGCATATAGGTGGCTTGTCGCTATTTACCGCTATTCGCTATTGACAACTATGGTTACACCTATAAAGGGCAAAAGTCGATTACCTACAAATCACGCTGGGGTCACACATTAGGTCTTCTTTTACTCTTCCTACCCACAGGTCCTACTAGAAACACGTCGTTCCTTATCCGATCCAGTCTTGTGTGTCCACACATCCACCTCAGCATTCGCATTTCCGCGACCTCTATTTGTCGTTCGTGCGAAATAACTGGATTGATCAAATGAAATAAAATCCATGGTTTTATGTGATAAAATCACAAGATCATGATGCTCTAATTTAATAACAGAAACACACACAATACAATGACCCTACACCTCTATTTAATACTAACCTTAACTTGTTTCCCAAGCTACCTATAATCATTAGTAATAAGGAAACAACTAAAAAAAACTATTACAATTATCTTTACTGATCTCTATCCTTTTCTTTCTTGATTTATCTCACTTGCTGTACGACTTCAATCCTTGAACTTTCACGATTCAACCATACCAACCTTTTCACTAATTAGGATTAAATTGCTGGTTCTAATCATGTTTGTTGGTTAAAATGTTCACGGGTCAAAAGTTAATTGAATGGGTCATGGGTCAGAAAGTTGGATCTGTCCAGACTCCAGAATTTATTTTTGGATTTGATAAGTTAATAATTAGGCAATCAAATATAATAGAAGCAGTCAAAGCTTAAGTCAAGTAATGCTTGATTTAAGCTATCAGTTATGATTCTTTTTTATGATTAGGAGTTATTTTCTTCCTCACAAATAGATGCTAGGAATAAGATGCAAAGTGTACCAAAAGTATTCCCTTTGTTCTACTTAATAAAATTATGTGTGTGTTTTTACCAATTGTTATTGTGCAAATTGTCTAACAATTGGTATTAGAGCGGTGCGAGATTGAAAACTTGTGACAAGGAAAGACAAGTCACTACACCAAAAGGCTGAATAGTGGAATAGCAGCTTGATTCGATTCTGATCAGCCCCTGATCAGAATTAAATCGCAGCCCTAATCCCATCGATTAGTAACCAGATCCTATTCTTCTTTGTTGCCTGGGATAAGAACAAAATAGCCAGGTTAGGCTTGTTCTTTTGGCAGGGAATTCCGACCAGAAGTGCAGAAAAAACAGAGAGGAAGAAACCTTTGGATTCAGTCTAGTTTGGCGGGTGAAAGAAAACAGCAAAAGCAGGTGGCTTTGTTTTCTTGGTCGGTGGAAGAAGGCTGTTGGGGTAGGGTTTGATCTACAAGGGTTGGGGCTGTCCAAAACAGAAAAAAATGGCAATGATACCAGCAAAGGAAGGAGGTTCAATGTCCTATTATTGTCCGATTATGACATCTACAAACACACTTGTGTGGGCAACTAAAGTGAAGGCAATAATGGATGCAAATGGATTATGGGAGGCTATAGTTACACCAAGAGGTAAATGATATGATCCAAAAAAAATCCAAGATGGCACTTGCCTTTTTGTTTCAAGCCATCTCAAAAGAGCTTGTTTTACAAGTAGTATCTCCCGGATGCAAAACAAGTTTGGGATGGGCAGAAAAACAAGATTTTTGGTGGTGGATCGAGTAAGAACGGTGAGGCTTTCAACGTTGAGGAAGGAAATCGAAAGCTTGCGCATGAAGGAGGATGACGTGGTAGATGTTTTTGCAAGCAAACTGAGTGGGCTAGCCTCAAAAGCAAGGATTCTTGGGTCAGACATTGAAGAGAATGTTTTGGTGAGACGGTTGCTTGATGTTATGCCTAAGTCATTCCTTTAAATCGTAGCCTCAATAGAGCAATGCTTTGATCTAGACACGATGTCGTTTGATGAAGTTGTTGGAGGGTTGAGGGCCTATGAAGTACGCATTAAGGGACTCAACAAAGAAGAAGAAACTCAAGGGAGGTTAATGTTTTTTAAGAGGGAGTGGCCGAGGAAGAGGTCGGGGTCCCGGAAAAGGTCAAGGTGGTGAATGGCACCAAAAGCCACGTTAGATGCTACAAATACGGTGACCTTGGACATTTTCTAAATGAATGTCCCAATTGGGAGAAAAAGGAGGAGGCTAACTTAGCACAATATGTGGATGACGAACCAACATTGCTATGAACAATGAAGTGTGCACAAACTATGATTACGGGGGGTGGATGATGGTTCTAATCATGTTTGTGGGTTAAAGTGTTCACGTGCATAGTTGTCAATAGCGAATAGCGGTAAATAGCGACAAGCCACCTATATGCTACGTAGCGAATAGCGATAAATAGCGCCTGCTATTTCGTGTTTAGCGATAAGGTAGTAGAAGCTTTAAGAAATGTTTTACATTCAATAAATAAACATTAGCTATAAAGTAGTAGAATATATAAGCAAACACCACCAAATTAGCTAAAATACTCTATTTGTGTCAATTGACTCAATTTTATAGTAATAAAGAATAAAAAAATAAAAAATAAAAATAAAAATACTGCAGCTCCTCGCTATATACCGTTATATACCATATCACGGCCCTTGACCTATGCGCGACGTAGCGCGCGATTGTGACCGCTACGGTCGCTATTGACAACCGGGTTCACGGGTCAAAAGTTGATCAAAATGGTCGCTATTGACAATTGGGTTCACGGGTCAAAAGTTGATCAAATGGGTCATGGGTTAGAAAGCTGGATGTGTCCAGAATTTATTTTTGGAATTGATAAGTTAATAATTAGGCATTCAAATATAATAAAAGCAGTCAAAGCATAAATCAAGTAATGCTTGATTTAAGATATCAGTTATGATTCTCTTTTTTGATTAGGAGTTATTTTCTTCCTTATAAATATATGGTAGGAATAAGATGCAAAGTGTACCATAAGTATTTATGATGTTCTACTTAATAAATTATGTGAGTGTGTTTTTACCAATTGTTATTGTGCCAATTGTCTAACATAAATCCTACATTCTCCCCTTTAATACTAATTTGTTCCTCCTAGATCTTAAATCCCCTACAAGACCTGTCTTTGGTCTACTGATCTGTTAACAAACCTCGTTATCTTGCACACAACAGAAGTCATAACTTGCTTTTCATGCCTCCTCGCTTCTTACTTCTTCTAGAGCCTTTTAGTTATGATCATCATCATGATCATCAATACCATGATTTTCATCTTTCCCTCTAAGCAACTGATCTTTAATGCCCTTGTATCTTTCATAGTTTCATCTTTCATTAACTTTACGTCTTTGCCTGCTTGTATCTTTCTGTCTTACGTTATCCTTTTCCTTGTTTGCTTCACATAAACAAACCTCCCCTTTTATTTTGTATAGCTTGGATCACCACAAATAATTGTTTGCTGCCCTTTTCTCTTGCTATACCCTAGCAACGCAAAGCACCAAAAAACTCCACTTTTTCTGTTTCTCTTTTGATAGATTTACCCGCCATCCTTTTTTTTGCCTTTTCTCCTCAAACTGAATCACTAGGATTAATCGCTTAACATAGGTCTTTGAGTCTTTCATCCATGCTTAATTTGTTGCACTACTTGAACCACTCAACTTTAGAATCACCTTCACATCTCTCCCAGAACGTGTCTCACACATCATCACCTCCGTTTGGACTCCTAAACGCACTCGTCACATGCAATCGCACCCTTCACAAGTCACGATTCTTCCACAATGGTTCGTATCATGTGGACTACTCCTCTTCTCACTTTGATCTTGATTGCTTCACATGACCTGCTTTCGTAGCTTCTTGATCTTCTTGAATCGTCTCTCATTATGTTTTTACTTCGTTTTTTATTGTCTCTCACGATTTGATTTCCACTTTGTTTGAACCAATCGCAGGTTCTTAGTTTTTATCGATCTTTCATAGATTCAATCTAGTGGCTTTGTTCTTCTTCATAACTTGATTGTCTCTTTTCTCCTCGTCTTCACATGCTTGATAGTCTTCCCTCGATCGTTAGACTCACTCTGATGCAAATTGTTAGAATAATGGATCGATCAAATGGTTTTAAATGATCAAATCACAAGATCAAATATTTTAATATTAATAACGAGAACAACACAATTCAATGACCCTACACCACTATTATTAACATAAATACTTCTTTAAATATTATCTCCATACATGTCGCATACCTACAACCACCGTGACCAATTACCATCTTCACCGACACCATCTCCACCGTCGCACACCTACCACCACCGCGACCTACCACCACCGCGACCTCAACCACTGTAGTGTTCGCAATTTAGGGTTTTGTGTTTTGTGTTAACTTCTGGAAACAGAGCATTCAAAGTATAGATCTTTCCCCCAAAGTGTGCTATTGCCATATCACTGTTGTTTGCATTGCTTCATACGCTCTGGTTGTAATTTTTAGGGGCCTAATCGAAGAACCCTAATTTGGGTGTGCACTTGGTGAGATCGTTCCATCCCTGCTTTTCTTCTTGTTTACTTTTATCTTTCCGGGTAGACTGTTTGGCTGGGTTAGGAGTACCAGCATCTGGTTTTAAATAGGGAGAGTCTTCCCTTATCCTGTTACAGTGTCTTGTGACTTGATATATTTCTGCTGCTGGTTTTGATTGTGTGTTACCTGTGTTTTGTTGATCTTGCGTGAGTGACTGCTTTGTTTATGCTTTATTAGTGTGGCAGCCTCTTTTTAAGGTGTTTCTTGTCACGCTGAGTGAGTGAGGTATAATAGGTAACAGGAGACATTATGCTGCCCCTAGATCATGTTTGGTGACGAGAGATGCAACTACAGGGAAAAAGGGTTATAGATTACGACTGGCATCGTGGAATGTAGGAACCCTTACTGGTAAGTTATTAGAGTTAATAGATGTGTTAAGGAGACGTAGGGTTCAGATAGCGTGCCTCCAGGAGACTAGATGGCGGGGTGGGAGGGCAAAGGAGTGTAATGGGTATAAACTATGGTATTCAGGGTCAGATGGAACAAAAAATAGAGTAGGTTTTCTAGTTGCCAAGGAACTTCAGGATAATGTAGTGGAGGTTAGAAGATATGACGATAGACTTATGTTGTTAAGGATAATAATAGGGGATGAAGTAGTGGTTGTAGTTAGTGCGTATGCACCACAAGTTGGATTAGGGGAAACGGAAAGAAAGAAGTTCTGGGAGAGTTTAGATCACGTTATGGGAGACATACCGCGACAAGAAAAAATATGCATAGGAGGAGATTTTAATGGGCATATCGGTAAGGACAACGATCATTTCCCGTTGGTGCATGGAGGCTTTGGGTATGGTCAGAGGAATGACGTCGGTAGGGAGCTTCTTGACTTTGCATTAGCGCATGAACTAAGCATCATAAATTCGTTTTTCAAGAAAAAAGACTCGCATCTAATTACGTTTAGCAGCGGCGGGAGACACACACAGATAGATTATTTGTTGATGAGGAGAGAAGATCGTAGCTCGTGGAAGGACTGCAAGACAATACCGGGACAGAAAGTACTCACTCAACATCACATGTTGGTGGCAGATCTACGAATGAAGAGAGCAATTGTCCAACCAACTAAGAGAAGTAGACCTACGATTAGATGGGGACAACTCAAAGACGAAAAGATTACCATCTTTAGAGATAAAATCATACTAATGAACCTGAGTGGGCCACAGGAAGACGCCAACCAAAAGTGGGAGGCTATGGCAACTAGAGTCATTCAAGCAGTTAAAGAAACGCTTGGGACTACAACAAATAGGACAGTCGGTCATAAGGAATCCTGGTGGTGGAACGAAAATGTACAGGAGAAGATAAGAATTAAACAACAAAGTTTTAGAGAGCTTCTACGTTGTAATAATGAGGAAGAACGAGCAGAGCTAAAAGATAAATACAAAGAGGCTAAACGAGAGGTGAAAAAGTCTGTGTCAGAGGCAAAGAACACAGCATACGAGAGGATGTATAAGCGATTAGAGACGAAAGAGGGTGAACATGACATGTTTAAGATTGCCAAGGCAAGGGAGCGTAGAAGACAGGACTTGAGAATGGTGAAGTTTATAAAGGCCGCGGATGGTAAGGTCTTGGTGAGGGAGAAAGACATCAAGGGGAGATGGAAAACTTACTTCGATAACCTTTTCAACATAACGAACCGTAATCAACAAACGGAGATCGATGAAACAACTCAAACGACGCAACAAAACAAGTGTTATTGTAGAAGCATCACAGTCGATGAAGTTACGAGAGCTTTGAAGAAAATGGGAAGGGCTAAGGCGGTGGGGCCAGACAACATTCCGATTGAAGTGTGGAAGTGCCTTGGAGATGAGGGCCTACAATGGCTAACGGACTTATTCAACACTATCTATAAGACAGGAAAGATGCCAGAGCAGTGGAGAAGCAGTGTCATAGTCCCCATATATAAGAAAAAAGGAGATGCCCAATGTTGCGCCAATTACAGGGGAATAAAGCTATTGAGTCACACGATGAAACTATGGGAAAGAATTGTTGACACGAGAATTAGACGAGAAACCCAGATAACGGTTGGATTTATGCCAGGACGCTCTACAACAGAAGCTATACACGTCATAAGGAGGATAATGGAGAAATATAGAGAAAAGAAAAGAGACCTACATATGGTATTCATTGACCTAGAAAAAACCTATGACAGTGTGCCGCGGAAACTCATCTGGGAAAGTCTACGACTTAGAAGGGTACCAGAGAGGTATATCAAAATAATACAGGATATGTATGACGGGGCAAAAACGTGTGTACGAGCACCTGTCGGAGACACAGACTTCTTCCCGGTGGAAGTGGGACTCCACCAAGGATCGGCATTGAGCCCATTCCTCTTCACAGTAGTGTTGGACGAGATAACCAAGTCTATACAAGAGCCAACCCCATGGTGTATGCTGTTTGCGGATGATATTGTCTTAATATCAGAATCTAAGACGGTGCTTAACGAGAGATTAGAACAGTGGAGAGCAGCACTAGATTGCAGGGGCTTAAGGATAAGTCGCTCTAAGACAGAATACATGCATTGTAACTTTAGTGGTGAGGCCGAAGAGGACACCCAAATCAGTATACAGGGCATGGCGGTCCCCCGGACGTGTAGGTTCAAATACCTTGGCTCGTATATACAGGAAGACGGAGAGATACACAGCGATGTAGCCCACCGTGTGCAATCAGGATGGTGCAAGTGGAGAGCAGCATCAGGGATTCTGTGTGATAAGAGGTTCCCATCAAAACTAAAGGGAAAACTATACAGAATGGCAGTACGTCCAGCTATGCTATACGGCACAGACTGTTGGGCTATAAAGAAATCGCAAGAGAGACAAATAGAGGTCGCAGAAATGCGAATGCTGAGGTGGATGTGTGGACACACAAGATTGGATAGGATCAGAAACGACGTCTTTCGCCAGAGGCTAGAGGTGGCATGTATCACAGATAAAATACGAGAGGGAAGACTAAGATGGTTTGGGCACGTGAAGAGGAGAACGATGGCAGCACCTGTTAGAGCGGTAGAGAACATCAGCGTAGAGGGTAGGAGGAGTAGAGGTAGACCTAGGTTGACTTGGGATGAAATTATTAGGCGAGATATGATAGACTTGCACCTCTCTGAGCACATGATCGAGGATAGGAGTGAGTGGAGGCGTAGAATAAAATTAAGGACTTTTAGTGGGATTTGTGGGTGGGACGGGTTACGGTTACATGTGGCGGGACCTCCCGCGTCAGGTGTAGTTTTTCGTCATCTATCCTTTTTGGGTGTTACATGTCGCTTTCTATGATGTGCGCACTATCAAATTCTGCATGTGATATTTACCTATATGTTGAATGATATATATTATGATTATGATTATGATTATGATTGTTATGGTTACTGCTTTTGTTAACGAGTCGGGGGTCTCTTCGGAAGCGGTCTCTCTATCTCTCAGGATAGAGGAAAGGCTTGCCACCACATACCCCTCCCAGACCCTGCTCTTCAGCGGGATACACTGGGTATGTTTGTTTGTTTGTTTGTTTGTTATGAAGCATATCTCTATCCTTTTCTTTCTTGATTAATCTCACTTGTTTCATGACTTCAATCCTTAAACTTTTATGATTCAACCAAACCAACCTTTTCACTAGTTAGGATTAAACTCTTAACTATCAAAGAATGCATCAAATGTAAACATGCTTCCTATGTAAGAAATATTTTAAGATTTTCTATTCTATTAGAGTTATCAATCAAAAGCTAGTAGTTGAAGATTATGTTTCCTAATGGATCTAGTTTTCATATCATGATATGTTCACAATTAAAGGGGTTAACTTGGATTAAGTAGAAGAGGTCATGGAGTGAATCCGAAGGATTGGTTTAATTATATAGTAATTATCGGTTTGTTAGGAGTAGATTATTATAAGTTTTATTTTTATGAGTCATAGATATTGATTTTTAATTAATAGTTTATTGAGTTTCCTTACTAGAGTTAGTTACTTATTCTTTAAGAGATAATTTTGTATTAATGAGGATTAAAGGGTCTTGAAATTTGTTTGCTTTAAGAGTCAAATAGTTTGTGTTCAGTATGTGCGGGATTAAAGGGATCTAATTTCCAACAAATGGTATCAAAGCCTAGTGAAAGGGAAGGTTTGAGATTCGTTTTTTAGAGAAATGAGAGCAACCTGTGGCTGTAGGGTTGCCATCGGTGTTTCTTAGGCGACAAAAGGCAAGCAAGAATCGATCAATAGGTTTTTAATAAGTTGATTAGTAGGGCAGGAGTTGGCAGATGAGGTTTAATCAAAGGACAACAACAACGTTCTTTTCATTAACAATAGATTTTCTTTCAACACAAACCAAGTAGCCAAGGAGGTTGAAAATAGTTCATGGTTGTGATTTGGTGTTATCTCAAGATTCATTATTGTGATCTTGTTAATTACAGTTGTGATTTTTGGTTTAGTTTGTAGAATTAGATAGGTGTTTTGATCAGCGACGAGTGAAAGAGGGGTGGTAGGTCTCGGGTTAGCAGGCGATTGCAAGGTGTTTGTTCTAGCATATTCAAAGGGTAGTCACAAGTTGTTGAAGTAGTTTAGGTTGGAGATTAGTAGGAGGCTTGTCAGTAGGAGGCTTGTCAACCCAGGTTTGGATCGAAGAATAGGGGAACTAGTAACAAACGACAACGATCAAGGCTTTAGTGAAACGAGTGAAAGGTAGCCAAAGGCGTTTGCAGTTAATACTTTTAGCAAAGTTTTTATTGATTATCATCCACTCAACCAAAGAATCAAGAAGTTTTGATATTAAGGAATTGTTGTCAAAACGTGTGTTCTATGAAGAAGATCTAGGACATGGCTGAAGTGGAGGTCAAAGAGGTCTAGGAAAGGTCAAGATGGTCGGTTTCAATGAGGATAATGAGTGAATGTAAATATCAAGATTGGAGAGACGGGGTGGGGGTGAATGATGGGTCTAATATTGATATGTTCACAATTTAAGGGGCTAACTTGAGTGAAGTAAAAGAGTTAATGGAGTGAAACTTAGTTTGGTTTAATTATCAAGTAATTATCTGTTTACTATTAGTTTTATTTTGAGTCGTAGATATTGGTTTTAATTAATAGTTTTTTGAGTTTCCTTATTATAATAGGTTACTTATTCTCTGAGAGTTTAGTATAAATAGGGATTAAAGGGCCTTGTAATTTCTGTGCTCTGATTCATATATTAATAAAAGAGTCATATAGTTGGTGTTCAATTTGCGTGTCATCAAAGGACATTTGCGACGTAACAAAACGTAACCAAGATGTCAAGTAAAACATTTCATATCCCTCTTGAACTTCAGGGAAACCTCAAGCTTTGATTTGTCTCCCCTATGACCATGCATATTGAGCATGCTCTTCAAAATATATGTCAACATAGAGTCATAGATACTCATAGCTGTATCTTTCAGGGTATATATTCAAGTGAGATGGATGATTCTCTTGCGTCATCATGGTTATGGGTGTTGAAGCTTAAAGACGAAATATATTCAATGGCATACCAGGTAAGCACCATTCTCAAAGATCTGGCCTAAAGTCTTTTGCATGATTTATGCACTCTAATTTTTTTAAACACATTTTGCAAGCCGGAGAGTGATGGGAGAAAGTTGCTTGCATTGAAATTCGTTGAAGCGGTTACTCTTTTATACACAGTCGATCCTAGTGCTTCTACCGAACCACCTGAAGATCACACTTCTGGAGGTATTTTTTATAAATTCTTAGTTGTATTTTATCTTTTGTGTGGTTATTGATATTCTGTCTGATGGATTGTGTGGCAGATGAATTTAACATTGCATGGCTTCGTGGGGGCCATCCGATTCTTAATGTTGCTGATTTATCGATTGAAGCCAGTAAGAACTTGGGTTTGTTGCTTGATCAGCTAAGATATCCAGCTGTCAAGTCACTCAGCAATATGGTTGTCATTGTGTTAATTAAGAGGTACTTGATGTCCATCATATCTGCATATTGTATAGTCTTAAATGATTATTCCTCAAACCACTTGTATAGTCCTGTAATTTGTCCACCTTATCTAATTGCTTTATCATACCATTACAGTCTTTCAGAAATAGCAAAGAAAAGGCCCGCATTTTATGGTCGTATTCTTCCAGTTTTACTTGGGTTGGATCCGTCAAATTCTGCTGTAAAAGCTGGTCATGTTTCTGGGGTGCATCATGCTTTAAAAAATGCTTTCCTCACCTGCTTGAAATGTACACACCCGGGTGCTGCACCGGTAACATTTCCACATTCCCATGTGATTGCCATATTTCTGTGTACATATGCAGTTCCCTCAATTCTGTATAAATCCTTTTGTGCTTTGAGCCTTTGAGTGGACGCCCTTTTTCTTATAGAGTATTTTCATTATTTATCTGTCACTTGAACACTTAATTAATGTGTTATCTACACGAACTTTAGCCTAGCAAAATTCCCCCCTTCAACCTATGTTTGTTGGTAGTTTTTGTTTTAGTTTGTTTTGACATGAATATCTCCTGAAACACTCAAATTTAGAGGGATGCTGGATAGCTTTAGTGGAGGTTCACACATTTAATGTCATCCAGATGTAGCGAGTTTGACACATTTATCTGGAATTGGGTTGATATGGGTTATATGTTGCCTGCACGTCTCCAATGGGTAAATATAAGAACTAAAAAATGAAATGAATCAAATGTGTACAACATGCTTGGTTGTCATGTGTAATCTTATTGATCAAGTACATCTGGTTTAATTCTTTCTTCTGTTACAGAACCAGACAAATATCAAATTTCTGTCTTGTATGTAGTGTTTGCATTTATTATTAGTTTTTTATTGTTTTCTTGGCATATGAACTTTACATAGATAAACAAGGACATGTTGTATTTTTAGTTTAGTTTTCTTTCTTTTGTACTAGCCTTGAACTATGCCCTGGTTTTCTTATAGTGGCGAGATCGTTTAGTTGGATCACTTAGGGAAATGAAAGCTGGTGAGTTGGCTGAAGAAGCTCTGCGTCAAGTCTCTAGGGGTAACTCATCAACGGCACAGGTACCCACTCTTATTATCATAAGTAACTTCTATTAACTTGGATCCTGATCTGGGTTATATTTTTTCTTTAAGGGGCCAACTTAAAACTTAGCTTAAAGTAAACAAATGCCACATGTGTGTTATGGTCAAAAAGTATTCTTGTAGAATGGTGATAATTTCTGGTTTCTTACAGGATATAAAACCCTCAATGGAAGCATGTGATGCAGTGCATTCCACTGCGGTTAGGAAAAGGCCTGAATTCGAGGATGTTAGTGATATTATTAAAGATGATGCACCTGGAAAACGTGTCAAACCAACACCTAATGTGCATGAGGATTTGAAGGGAAATAATGGGAATTCTTCAAGCAAACTAACTACAACCAAACAGAATGTAGACAATGGGCCCGTGCAGCAGCTTATATCTATGTTCAGTTCATTGGTTGCACAGGGTGAACAGTCTGCTGCAATGCTAGAAATTCTAATTAGTAGTATTTCAGCCGATCTACTAGCTCAAGTAGTGATGGCCAATATGCCAAACCTTCCTCCTGTTTGCCCCAAAGAAGAGGGTGAGAAAGAGTCAATTAACACCGAGTCCTACCCTGCTAGAGCTGGTAGTGGTACACAAGTTAATAATATGTCTGCATATCTGACAGACATATTGTCAAAATCCACCAATTCTCAACTTACACAGTCTGCTTCCGAGACACATATTGATGAGGTATACTCTTATTATCTTGAACTTAACTTTAAACTATTGTATCTTATTTTTGTCTGATTACAATGGAAAGAATGCTACAGAAATGTGAAGTGGAGGATGAGCAGCCTGCAGCAAAAGATAGTGATCTAACAGATTCTACCAACGATCAAGGCTTGGTGCCTTCAGGCCTACCAGTTTCTCTTACTTTACCATCTATGACCATTGTTAGTTTAGGTATTCCATCTGAAGATACTGAAATAGGGGAACTTGAGACCGGCATACCTGGTCTCGAATCATCAGCCAAGAATGATGGGATGCCTGAAATTACCAAAATGGACATGTCACCAATTATTTCTGCTGACTTGGAAGAAAACAGTGGAGAGCAAATTACCAAAACAGGCACATCATCAGCGGATTTAGTTCCTTCTATGTCTACAGACAGATCTGAGGAACTTAGTCCAAAAGCAGCTATGGCAGAGACAAACAGCAACAATTCCTCAACAGCAACTTCTCTTCAGTTAACATCTAAAGTTGTCTTGCCAAAAATGTCTGCACCTGTGGTTAACCTCACTGATGAACAGAAGGATCAGATACAGAAATTAGCTTTCATGCGCATTATTGAAGCTTATAAGCATATAGCAGTTGCTGGTGGATCACAGCTTCGTTTTTCTTTACTTTCCTATTTAGGAGTTGAGGTAATATTGTAATAATTCTAACTTCTAATAAATTCTTTGATAATATGGTTGGTTATGATCCTGATTACTTTCGTGTTGCGTCAGTTTCCTTTGGAGTTGGACCCTTGGAAACTTCTTCAAACACACATACTGTCGGATTATACAAATCATGAGGTGATCTCTCCAAGTCCATGTGTAGCTAATGTCACCTTTTTTCTAAAATGAATATTCGTTAATGAATAATACAGAAGTGACTTTCAATCTTCAACTATTAAGGATTGCTAATTTGTTGTAAAACAATGACAATTACATATGCTCTAGAACAAGTACTCCAAATCGAAAAAAGGGGGAATTGCATATATCCCCCTCTAAACTTGCAAAATTGCATATTTGAGCAGAAGTGTTTTAAGGTACAATGCTCTTTAAACATGATTTGGGAAATATGCAATTTTGCAAGTTTAGAGGTGGATATGTAATTGCACCCAAAAAGACATTAGTAATGAGAATTTATCAAATCCCAATTTATTCTATATGTGGATTTACTAGGTTTAACTTAACCTGGATATTTCTTTTTCTTTTTTTTATATATATATATATATATATTTGTAGTGGTATTTCTCTACTATTTTATTTCTCTTTGCATATATAGTGATAATAATTAGTTCTTTGTCCAAAATTTTGAACATTTTAGTAAAGCATTCATGTTGGTGCTTGTTATAGAATAAGGTTCTTACAGCATGAATCACTTTACTACGTTCGATCAATTTGATAAAGAACAAAACACTATAGCATTTCTTTCTTAAACAGTTTGGCTCTTGCTTATATTTTCATTACACAAACACACTCATCCAAATCAATTTGGGCTCAATCCAATTAAACCTATGTTTACCATAGGATTTATGATTCAAAATGATGACAGTTACGTAATCTTTCAGGGACATGAGTTAACGTTGCGCGTCCTCTATAGATTATTTGGAGAAGCAGAAGCAGACCATGACTTTTTTTCTTCAACAACTGCGACTTCAGTATATGAAATGTTTCTTCTGAAAGTGGTTTGTAAACTTTCTGTCTTAATGTGGTAGTATAAAACTCTTATTTTTTCTTTTTTTATGAATGACTTAAACTAAATTCTTATTGCAGGCAGAAGCACTCAGAGATTCTTTCCCCCCTCCGACAAATCTTTGAGTAAACTGCTAAATGAGGTTCCGTACCTTCCAAAATCAGTTCTTAAGCTATTAGAGTGTTTGTGTGTTCCTGGAAACAGTGATAAAGATGAGGACCTGCACAGTGGAGATAGAGTGCATCAAGGTCTTAGCATTGTTTGGAGCTTAATTCTGCTTAGACCACCCACTAGAGACGTCTGCTTAAAAATTGCTTTACAGGTATATTTGTTTAATTGTGTATATGCATTCACTCATTACATTTTTTTACATGCTTACAGAATATAAGTTTTGTTTTATGGAAACACTTGAAAGTTAAAGTCTCAATAATAAATAGGCTAGCTAAGCTTTGTAATTGCTTAAATTTTTTTTTATCCTGATATTTTGACTTCTACTCATATTGGGCTTTTTAAATAGAGTGCAGTGCATCACTTGGAGGAAGTACAAACGAAGGCGATACGTCTGGTATATCTGAATTATTATTGATTATTACCTGAACAAGTTAAGGTTTTGTCTTCTCTTTTTCAGATCTTGATTCATTGTTCAATCTTCAGGTTGCAAACAGGCTTTATCCTATACCCTCTATTTCTCAGCAAATTGAAGACTTTGCAAAGGATATGCTATTATCTGCAATGAATGGTGATAATTCGGTTGATAAGGCCTGTATTGATGGATCCAATACTGAATTAGCAATGGTGTGGTTTTCAACTTTAAATATAGTGATGAAATCAAGTATTATATATGGAACTTTGTGTTTCACTTGTCATTTTATAAAAGCAGGACACACAGATGGAAAAACCTTTGACTGACTCAGTAAGTTCTATCACCAAGGATAGTTCTTCTGAGGTTGGTCAAACTTGTACATCTGACAGCATTCCATCCTCTTCCATAACCGTTGCACAACGATGCATGTCACTGTATTTTGCCCTTTGTACAAAGGTATATCAAGATATAGTTCCCTGTACAATCTGATTTTTAAGATCAAGCATCTCTTAAGTTTTTAATATCTTTGAGTTACAGAAGCATTCTCTTTTCCGTCAACTGTTAATCGTCTACAAGAACATGCCAAAAGCAGCGAAGCAGGTTTTAACCAATTCGTGCTTTTACTTATAAAGTAAACCCAGTATGCTAGTATTAAGTTCGGTGTCTCTATTTTCTGTTTGCGCAGGCAATTAGCGTCCAGATCCCCAAACTAGTTCGCACCATTGGCTCATCATCTCAGCTTCTTGAAATTATTGCAGATCCACCTGTTGGAAGCGAGAACCTTTTGATGCAGGTTTTTATGCTTTCATATATTCTATTATTTTCATAAAAATGTGTGTTATTTTTCCAAGTTTTTATTTTTTCAACAGGTTGTGCAAACACTAACAGATGGGGCAATTCCCTCTCCTGAATTGATAGCGACCATTAAAAAGTTACACGACACAAAATTAAAGGTATGATGTTTGTTATCTGCACGGTACATAGAAATCCATTTCACACTGATCTGTTTACATTCTATCACTAAACAGGACGCTGAGATTCTCATTCCCGTATTACCTTTCCTGCCAAAAGAAGAGGTTTTTTCCTTTACTGTTCTTTATACAGGAGTATATTTTAATTAAACTATCAGAATCATATAATGATATAATTGAAGCTAGGGATAGATATAGTAGTTTTACTGTGAAATTGACCATAAAATTTTTGAAAATTAAAATTTGAGTAAATTACGCTTTTCGTCCCTGTGGTTTGGTGGTTATAACGCTTTTCATCTAATAGTTTAAAAACGCCCGATTCAACCACTGTGGTTTAAAATATGTTACAATCAAGTCCAAACCGTTAACTCCATCCAATTTCTCTGTTAATTTTTTTGAAAAAGACGAAAATACCCTTGAACTAAAATTGTTATTATATTACAAATAAACAATATATGGGTCCCACTCCACCCCACTATACCTTAACCTACTTTCTTTTCCGTTGACCACATCCGAACCACCTTCACACGCCACTCACCAGCAACCTCCACCGCCACCACCCGCCGGCTACCACCACCTGCCAATCGCCCATATCCGAATCAGTACCATCACCGACAGCCAACTGACGAACCTACATCTCCTTCTTGTTGGATCCGATTCGTGTTCTTCTTGACATTCAATTTGGGGTTTTGGATTTTGGATTTGGGTTTTTAGGAACTTGTTGCTCCGTTAAAGCCATCTCCGATGAGCTGCTTAACGAGCTGCTGGAAGATGATGATGATAATGAAGACGATGACATCGACAGGCGAGGAGGAGGTTTCGGAACCCTAGGAACTCGAGAACGAGCTTCGATTACTGAATCTGTAGCCATATCTAACGAATCACACCGTGAAAGCCTCGGGATTTTGGATTTGGGTTTTTTAGGGTTTTGCGTTGTGGCATTGGTGGTGGTGGAATTTTTGTTCCGATGGTTGTGTGGATGTGTGGTGGCGGTAGCGGTGGGTGTGTTGTGTGTCTGTGTAGTTGCAGTGGCAGTGGTTGTGTGGCTGTGTAATGGTGGTGGCGGTGGCTGTATGGTAGCGGTGGCGTTGGCTGTATGCACATGTGGTGGCGGTGGTTATGTGGCGGTGGCGGTGGCTGTGTGGCGGTGGCTGTGTGCCTGTGTGGTGGCGGTGACTGTGGGGTGGTGGCAGTTAGGTGGTCGCTATGGTGTGGTATCAGTTAGGTGGTCGCTCGGTATCAGTTAGGTGGTCGCTCGAGGGTGGCAGCAGTGGTGTATGGAAGTGACGGTGGTCTTGGTTTGGACCGGGGACTTCAACTTCAATGGCGATTGCTCTAACGGCGAGGCCGTGTGCGGCGGTGAAGCTCCGGCAGTTGGCGTGGGAGAACGTGGTGATGGAGGCGGAGGCGATGGTGGCGGTAATGGCAGTGGTGGTGATGGAGGGAGAATAAAGGGTTGTGAAGAGGATGAAGGGAGAGAGTGAGTGTGTGTAAGTAACAATTTAAGTCCAAGGGTATTTTTGTCTTTTTGCATACACTTAACAGAAAAGTTAGATGAGAGTTAGTGTCTTGGACTTGATTGTAACATATTTTAAACCACAGTGGTTAAATCAGGCGTTTTTAAACTACTGGATGAAAAGCGTTATAACCACCAAACCACAGGGACGAAAAGCGTAATTTACTCTTAAAATTTTGTTTATTTTTACAGTTATTTTAATAGTCATTTCTTTAAAAGTTACACCTTACGTGCTTCTCTTTATGTGATTATTATACCATAAGTAATTAAGAGTGTTAGAATCAGAAATCAATCTACCCTCACACTCAAAATTGATTGTTTGGATTTCAAGTAGATTTACTTGTGTTGCTTTTATCTGCTATTTTTTCTGTCTTACTGAATGAACTCTTGGTTTCTAAATCATGCGACCTATTCATTCTTTTGAAGTGAAAGTTGAAGTAATATTCTTAACATGTGTCTACCCAGCTTCTTCGGACCTTTTCTTGTTTCGTAAATCTTCCACTGGATAAATTTCAGGCTGCACTTGCCCGTACATTGCAGGTAATTTGGCCCACTGATTAACTTTGTTTTTCTATTGTTTTGTATTTCCTTTTCTTAATTGATATTGTGACAGGCTGATGGTTTGATAACAGGTTGAAAATGCCATTTTTTAATTTCAATTCAAAACGGGCTGGGTCATATTGACCCACACAAACTATTACATTATTTTTTAACTAATGTGCTTTTGTATCATTCGAGATTCAGCGCATTAATTCTGTTAAACAATTCAGGTACCACAATTACCTGTTTTTGTTGGCCTATATCCTTGATCGAACACAATCCAGCCAAGAATCACAATGATTTTGTGAAATCCCTCCCACGCCTCTTGTATTTATCAATGAAAGACACACCAAGTACAATAATCCCCATCCTCTATGTATAATAAACCAAAGACTTGCATCCGAGCGAGTCGGCCAGTTGGTTAAGGTGAAGTGCTTTGCACCATTCATATAAAAACCCAAGACCTGATCACCAGATACCTAATGACTCTTATTGAGATACATAAAACAACATGGTAAAATAAGCATACCAAATATAAAACACCAAACCATAAACTAAACTTACCAAAACAAATAAACCTAAATAATTAATACTACTTACCAAACGACCCCACCAATTATTGGACCTTGATAAGATTACTCCAACAGTTACGTTCTGCTTCAACAACCCCCCCCCCCCCCCAAAACACACACCACCACCACCACCACCACCAAAAAATAAACAAACAAACAAACAAACAAACAAACCCAGTATATCCCACTCAAAAGTAGGGTCTGGGGAGGGTAGGTGGTGGCAAGTCTTTCCTCTATCCCGATAGGTAGAGAGACCGCTTCCAAAGAGACCCCCGGCTCGATAACAAAAGCAATAAAGCTAGGAAATCAACATATAATCAAACATATGATATAAGCTATATGATATATGATATATGAAACAGCAAACATTAAAATATCATCAAAAAGAATTATAAAATGAACAAGCCTGCATCAGGGAAGCAACAAATTTTCCCTAAAAAGGTCACAGTGTACTACATACACTGTGAGTAGTGTACTAGTATTCTATTTTAATATTAGAAAACATTGTTCACTCAAGATTAAAAGTTTTTGGATAACTTTAGTTCTCTAAGTTGTAGGTCCCTAAAAATCATTACTAAAAATTCCATATAAATATACATCCCTTTGACTAAAGGAATACATAGTGGCAATTGGCAAATAAACTTAATGAGCCAACTAAATCATATGCTAGGTGTATGCCACATCAGCACAAAATCTAGGACAGATATTACAAAAATTTAACTTGCACATGTGTTCAAAATCTCATCCCACTATCTACTCAGTTGTATAATCGTGTCTTCGATTATTAGCAGTTTGGTTCTTGTCAATTTGGACCAAGTTTTGCTCCCTCCCCTTAAGGGGTTCTATTATTGGCACTTGAATCCAAATGTCAGCATACAAATCATAAAACTAACATCAAGCATACATCATAGTGAAAGATCTACCTGGATCCCATCTGGCAAATTCATAGAAGAAAGCATCAATATTGCATCTTGACTAAAGTTAATCTCCAGCCTCCATCGCTTTGGAGCCACCTCAAAAAATAATAATAATAATAAAAATAAATCAACCCTACATATGGGTTTGAAACATTGTTACACATAACTTGTCAATGTGAGTGTACTTAGATGGGTATGAAACATTGGCATGCAGGAATCGTCTCAGGGTGGTTCAGTTCTTACTCCAGCTGAAGTGCTGATTGCCATCCATGGCATTGATCCTGAAAAAGATGGGATTCCCCTGAAGAAGGCATGCATTTTCTCTGCCCTTTCTTTTCTACCTTTTCTTCAAAAGGTTGCATTTTTTTAAACTTACATAGTAGAAAAAGTTTGTGCTATTGTTAATCAGGTTACAGATGCATGCAATACTTGCTTTCAGCAACGACAAATATTTACCCAGCAAGTTCTAGCAAAAGTCTTAAATCAGCTGGTATGTTCGATAATCGAACATGTATTGATAACATTATAGTCCATTGTTTTAAAAAAATAAATTTAGGAGGTTGTGAGCACTTGAGTGTGCTTTCGGTGATGTTTTAAACCGTTTGGCGTGCTTTTTTTTATTTGAACTGAAACCCATTAAAATAACCCAAAAGCACACATTTTCATGTATATGGGTTGATCAGGTGGAGCAGATACCTCTGCCAATGCTATTCATGCGGACGGTAATACAGACAATTGGTGCATTTCCCTCCCTGGTAAGTTACACTCCATTTGCCATATTTAAGCATTTGCTCTTTAAGATAGACTTGGCTGTAAAAGAAAAATTACGAGGGTTTTGGATTTGAGTTCTGATAATGATTGTGGTTCTGAATATTCAGAAGCAAACAATCAACTGTAATAAAACCTGGTGCTTGAGATAAGTAATAGGCATTTTTATGGTGTTGAGCATGTGGAAATTCTTATTATATAATGGTAATAACAGATGAATTTTGGGTGTATCAGTAAATTTTATCTACCCCTTTTCTAATTAGTTTTATCACAGCTAGTGTCATACACCCCTAAATAATCACATAAATATAAACAGAAGTAGGTTGTACTCATATGATTGTAAATATTTTCAATCTTGAGATCATATTTTAACCAAAGCTTATTGTTCTACTTTTATGAGCGAATATTTGATAGTCATAATATAATGCAGGTCGATTTTGTTATGGAGATCCTATCTCGTCTTGTGAGCAAGCAGGTGAGAAATCTTCTTAATATCTGTGCACATATCTTACACATCCAGAACTTATATTTAGAGACCCAATATCGTCTTTCAGATTTGGAAAAACCAAAAGCTCTGGGTAGGATTTTGAAATGTGCTCAGCTAACAAAGCCTCAATCTTTCAGCGTTTTACTTCAGGTCAGCCTTTCTAAGAGTTCTATTGATTCTGTCTGCTGTCGCATATGACTTTCTAAATTTAACGGAGCTAATAAACTAACAATGGTTATTTTGTCTCATGATGATTTTTTTGGTTATTTTTAGCTACCTCCTGCACAGCTGGAAATAGCATTGAATAAACAGCCCGTACTCAAGAGTCCCTTGGTTGCATACGCAAGCCAACCAGACATTCGAACATCACTTCCAAGGTTTTATAAGTAACCATGTTTAGAGGTGGCAATTTGGATCCATTTACTTGTGAACGGGTGAAGACTTACGATGTGAATTTTGTAATGCATTAGACTTCCTAAATCATTTTATATTAAAAAAGGGCGTACCTGATGCTGCAAAGAGCTCCCGCGTTTTCGCAGGGTCCAGGGAGGGTCCGTCCCATTTAAGGGAAGATGTACGCGGTCTTTCCCCACATTTTGTGGGGAGGCCGTTTCCACGGATCGAACCTGAGACCTTCGGTCACTTAGGAACAGCTTTTACCGCTGCGCCAAGGCCCGCCCTCTTAAATCATTTTATATTATGAAATTATATTATTCTTGAAATAATTCATTTTTGTAATCGTATTTGACACACTAAAATTTATTAAAAATGACTGACAGTTCAAGTAAGCCTAATGTGTTACAAGATTTGACCCGTTGTTACCCAAGTCATCCGAGCAGCCTATTTTTGCCATCCCTAAATTGTTGTTTCAGTTGCTTTTCAGTCTGTGTGACACTGGAAACGGCTTGTTATATTTCAGGTCCATACTGGTGGTTCTTGGAATCTCTCAGGACTCTCAAACTGAGAGTCAGGGGCAAACCACACATTCTCAGGCCCAGTCACAGACACATTCTCAGGCCCAGTCACAGACACATTCTCAGGCCCAGTCACAGACACATTCTCAGGCCCAGTCACAGACACAGTCTCAGGCCCACTCACAGACACAGTCTCAGGCCCACTCACAGACCCAGTCTCAGGCCCAGTCACAAACACAATCTCAGGCCCAGTCACAAACACAATCTCAGGCTCACTCACAGACAGTAGACACGGGCAATTCAGGGAAGGATGAGCTGGCTGAGGACCCAAAAGAATCAAGTACCAGCTGAAATGGTATTCTACTTGAAAGGTTTGGTGTTTACTTGTATTTCTATTGTTATTTTCTGAAATAACTCATCAAAACTAAATCAAATCCTCAGAATTTTACTTTCTCTTTAAAGAGATGATATACATATTCTACAGTCAATATTCTGTCTTTCTTTTTAAAAAAAGGGTAATGGCAAGGTAAAAGTTAGCATGAGCAATGGAAGTTGGTTGTTAGTTGCTATTCCTTTCATATATGGTTTGCTTGCAAATCTGAAACCAGTTCTATCTTCATCTGTTGAACATTTGACGGAAGATTCTTGTATCAGTTTATTATTCATAATCTTGCAAACACAGAAGATGTTCTAGTTTCATGGTCATAGGGGGGAAATAGTATTCATTTCGATTCTTCTTTTCATAGGATTCCATTCCCATTACAGGTTGCTGAAGATATGTGGACTTGGATGGACTTTAAACCCGAAACCACCAAAACAAAATCGTGTTTGGTCATATGACATATTGACATCTCTATTCGTGTTCCTCTCGGTCTCCCTGCTTTGGGTTAGAGATCTTTTCTTCATGAAACGGTACATTAGAATGAAAGGTAAAGCTTTTGACTTGTATGGAATGGAATTCTTATGTAAGGTTCAATAACATAATCACGTAATTTGATGCACCATTACAGATTTACAGTCCCATGTTATAATCTTGTACTGTTATCGTTAATGATATCTTTCATGTCATAGTGTGACTACTGTTTTTAAGTTCTATGTTTGTGGTCTTAAATAGAGGTGTACAAACCAGTTTTTTTTCCCAAACCGGTTTGTTATTTAAACCGGACCGATTTGTATATGTACAAACCTGTATTTTTTTTTCCAAACCGGTTCGGTTTCAAACTGGTTTTTCATCAAGAATCCTTAAACCGCTCAAATCGGTTTGGACCTGTTTGAAAACCGGTTATTTTTAGAGAAACCGGTTTTTATACTGGTTTATTTGGAAAAACCCGTTTTTATACCGCCTTTTTAAAATTTAAACCGGTTTACAAACCGGTTTTGATGCCGGGTTACAAACCCGTATACAAACCACCAGTTTGGGTCTGGTTCAAACCGGTTTGAGTTTTTTTTTTTCAAACCTGTTTTTTTGTACACCTCTAGTCTTGAACATGCATGTACAGAGTTTTCTAAAGTTTTAATATGGAAAACCAAGATATTTTTAATCTTTAGTGTATGTACGCCATGCCTTTAACGAGTCTTCAATAACCTATCGATATTGATCTCGCATGGTGACTTCCCCAGGAAAATGTTTAAGGTTCAAGGCTTTATGTCACTAGGGGGTCAGACATCAACGAAAACTTGATACACACTAATATTGAACAAGTGCTTTCATTTCCCATCTTGTACATGTTATTTTCTCCATCAAACTCTTCTTTGTCATCCCACTCATCTCGATCATGACTTGAATTTCCCAATACACTGTTCTATACTTCAAATCCTAAACTTGATTATTCTCTAGTGAGGTCTTCAAGAATGACATACCCCATGGCTGGAACTTTGATGCTCAATACCATGTGGAAATGTAGGAACATGTGAAAATAAACGCATGCGGAAAGGGAGGAACATGTTGAGATGAATTCGTTTGTTAGAAGGATGATGATTTTGGTTAAAACCATTGATGGTTAGAAACCAAAGTATTGGGTTTGATAAAGTTGTAGGTTGTGATAGTTAGGGTTTTATTTTTTTATTATTTATTTGTTTTTTTAACGGCAAATTTATCCGACTATTAAATGACATCAATCTGATTTACATCATGTTTGGGTTTTAATTTAAGACCTCCCATTTAAGAGCCAAAGTCTCTGCTAAATAGGCTACCCTCACATTGGTTGATAGTTAAGTTGATACATATTTGCATTGCGGCTTCACCTAGAACAACCAAAACAACTGTATTGGGCAATAAACAATATCATTGCTTCTTATAGAATTTTAAGAATCATAACGGTAAACATTTAAACATGATCGACATCAATCATATCTATGAGATGAGTATCTTTGTTGTGTTTTTAAATTGATAGTAATATGAATAGATTTCTCCTAAACTCCCATATCTATCTGAGATCTCTCTGCTACTCAAGAACTTGGACTAGATGCTCCTTGCAGAGCTTTGCAATAGGAAGGTGTTCATTGTTGGGGCGGGTTCAAACTGGATTGTGACATATGTTACTTGCGTCTTGCTGCAATGGAGTGATTGCTGCTAGCGTGCACAGGGATCTACTGTTTCACTTGATGACCGACGCTAGGCCCTTGAGGGGCAGTCTAATAGGGGAGCCCCGTTTTTAGGGAATGTTCTTGGTCCGGTGTGTGCGTGTGTGAGCTTCGTTCCATATAGCTATAGCTCTACGTTGTCGATTGCCACTTGCATTCATGTATCGTATCATTGATGGTCTTTGGGATTTAATATCCTCCAAAAATGGAAAGTGATGTTCTGATGGATGGAAAGGCTAGCTCTCTCTCTTTTTTTTGGGGGTGAAATTAAGAAAGATAGATGCGCCTAAGGCGTAATCAAACTGTGCCCGTTAAGATAAGAGAAGAGAGATTTTGACAATGACTACCAAAAGAAAACCAAAGAAGGGTTTACATGATTTCTGTCTTCACTTTGTGGCAATTCTCTCCATCTCTAATAAAAGTCTAACTAAATGAACCAAAGTATAGTATAAGTTAGCGGTTTTCACATCATTCTGATATATAGGCAGCATCTCTTTCCAAGTCTAGGCAAGTAGTATTGCACGGATACAAACTTCAGCTCCAGTCTACTACTTCGTATGTATGGAGTAAGGATTCAGAAGCTGACCTAGACGCTAGGAAAGACGATCCACCAGGATGTTCATTTTCAGCTATAGATGCTCCAGTTCTGTTAATAAAAGGCTATCATGGATCAAGATTCAAAGGGATTTTATATTGATATATTCTACTCTCTCGACTAGGTCACCATAAACTTTCTTTAATATTCTAATATATATGTGTCATGTATATTGTATTTAACGATGAGATTCCATAAGGACCTTGTGAATCTATACTGTATGTTTTTGAAGCCTTTTGATGAGAGTGTCTTGGTTAGTGATGCACCTTCGACAAACCTCAATGTTGTGGTGGTAATGTTTGAGCTTAAAAAGATTTCCCTTGATTAGAAGTGGAATTCAGTTGAGTTTGTGGTTGTGATAGAATAAACAAATTCAGTTAGTTTTGTGGTTTTGACAGAAATTGCAGGTTTATTAAAGGCCATATTTTCTAGTAGAAGTGTTTAAATATCCAATATAAAGAATACTTATAATAAAAGTTTGAAGTTTTTAATTAATTTTTTGTCACTTTATGCATTTTTGGAGTTTTTTTAAGAAAAAAGTTTCTTTATCGAAAACCACTTTATAACCCCTTTTAAATCCCTAACAGACCCATCTCGACCCAATACAAATTGGGTAGCGATTTACCCCTCCTACAACCTGTCTCGTGTTCAATCAAAACACGATTTCACTTTCGTTGATCACAATCCGGCCTGGTTTTTATCCTGAACCGAGTTAGGGTTTCAATCTAACCTATGCCCCTCTCCATACGGTTAAGTCTTGAGACTGATTAGATTTAGGTTTATGATTAGTTGGGTGGGTGGATGTCCTTCTAAATCATTATAGAGTAAAATATCATTTCCGTCCATGATGTTTCATCAAAATTGCCATTTCAAAACGAAAAACCGTGGTCGTCTTAATACTGTACTTTATCAAATTTTGTTATTTCCATTCATCCATTAACACCGTTAAAAAACTTTCTTTAAAAAAAGGGTATTACAGTTTTTTTCAACACCTTAATTTCTTTTAATCAATAAATGATTCAATCAAATCTTTATTGATCAAATTGTTGAGTAAAACAAACCTCATCAAACCGAAGTATTACCATATCATCGTATTGATCAAATTGTTGAGTAGAACAAACCTCATCAAACCGAAGTATTACCATATCATCGTATCGATCAAATTGTTGAGTAGAACATCAAACAAACTTAAGTCTGAAAGCCACATCTCCCACAATCGAACAACAATAGTTCTCAATCTAATCGAAATATAAGATCAATCGAACATCGGATAGAACAGTGTAGAAATCGAAAAGCAATCTGAATGCGAATGACAATGCTTAATCGAACAATAAAGAAATTTGAAGCTAAATCAAACAAATGGAGCCGATGACGACAACAGACCTCAATCGAACAGTGTAGAATTTCAAGTGTTGAGATCGAACAATGTACTATCGTATCGAAATTTGTTGAAATCCATTTGTGCTTAATCCAAATCAATTGAAATTCATATTATCGAATAGTGCAAAAACCAAAGCTTTCTGGAATGGATTAGGGATAATCTTGCGGTCTCCTTAGTCGCTTCAAGTGGTTATTAGTTTAATCGAATATTAATTGGTTAATTGATTTAAATTAGATAATTATGATGTTAAAAAACACTAAATACCCTTAATTTTAACGTAAGGTTTTAACAATGTTATTGGAATGGATGGAATGAAAATATTTGATAAACTACGGTGTAAAAAAACATATATTGAACTAAAAGAGTAAATTACTATTTTGGTCTATGTGGTTTGGTCCTTTTAACTATTTGAATACAAAAATGATTTTTTTTTAATAAATCAAGTCCCATGGTTTGTATTCTGTAACTCTTTTAGTCCAATGCATTAACAAAAATATTTTTTTAATAAATCAAGTCCTATGATTTGTATTTTGTAACTCTTTTAGTCCAATACATTAACAAAATTAGATTTTTCAGTCAGTTTTTAAAAAAATGATCAAAATATCCTTGGACTTAAATGATTATTTTTAATAACCTCAAGGACCAAAAACGTAATTTATTCACTCACACAAACATATTATGTGTGTGTGTGTATATATATATGTATGTATACGTATAAAAGATTTTTTTATTTTTTTGAACTTTTAAAAAATATTTTTTAAATGTTTGGATTTTAAACTGATAATATAATTACTAAAAAATATTTTTAAGTGTTTTTAAACCATTTAGTTTTTTAAACATCATTTTTAAAAAATTGGTTATTAAAATTCTTTTTTAAAAGGTTGGTTTTTTAAACAATTTTTATATCCATTCGTCTTCAAATCGTTTAGCTTTAAAATCTTTCGGCTTTAAAATCTTTCGGCTTTTTAAACTTATTTTTTATAATCGGCGGCTTTTAAACTTATTTTGCAATCGTTCGTCGTACTTAAATGTCTTTTAAAATCTTTACGTTTTTTAAATGTTTTATTTAAATGGCTTTTTAAACCATTCAACTATCTAAACTTCTTTCTAAATTTGTTTGCCTTATTTATATGTCTTTTTTTCAAATCGACTGGTTATTCAAACGCAACGAACGACTTAAAAAAGTTAAAATAAACTAAAACAAGTAATTTTAATATCGTAGAAGCCCTAATTGTAATAATCAAAACCGAAGTTAATTCTAAAAAATACAAATGATGTAAAAGGAGAAACACTTTCAAGTCAACTTGAATAGAAAACGATAAAAAATGAAAAATGTTTAATAAAATGAATGTTTTAAAAGTGAAACTTTTTAATAAATGAATGGTAAAAAGATGTTCAAATAAAAGAACGGTATAAAATTACGTTTAAAAGAGCCAAATGGTTAAAAAACATATATAAATAAAATAAAAATTAAAAAAGACGCTTAATAGAATTAAACAATTAAAAAGACATTTAAATAAAATAACAATTAAAAAGATTTTAACGGTTTAAAGAAAACAAATAGATTAAAAATGACGTTTATGTAAGCCTAACAATTTATATAAGATGTTTAATAAGCCAAACGATTTTATATTTTCTGTTAAGTAAGATGAATGGTTTAAATACGACGTTTAAAACTGATGCGTTTAAAAATAAATTTTAAAAAACTGTTAAAATAAAAATATAAACATTTCATATTATATATATATATATATGTGTGTGTGTGTGTGTGTGTATATGTATATATATGTGTATATATGTATATATGTGTATATATATATGTATATATATATATGTTTATATATATGTGTGTGTGAGTGAGTGAGAGAGAGAGAGAGAAAGTGAATTACGTTTTTAATCCCTGAGGTTATTAAAAATAACAATTTCAGTCAAATGGTATTTTGATCATTTTATTATAAAATAACTAAAAAATTAAGAATGATTTGATTTGTTAGAAAATTTATTTTAGCACTCATATTATTAAAATGTTCAAATCAGGACTAAAATAGTACTTTACTCAAATTAAAATGACAATTTCTGAAAATTAAATAAACGAGAAAAGAAAGTAGAATTGATTATGACGTTTAAATGTTGGGGGTGGGGATCGCATCCCTCTATCTCTCTCTTCTCTGCTTGAAATTCTCTCTCTCTCTCTCTCTCTCTCTCTCTCTCTCTCTCTCTCTCATCTGCTTTCAGATTATATTTTACCCCATCTCTCTACACAATCAAATCAACATACATACATACATGTATATATATATAATACATATATACAGAAAGACTTCAATTTCAATTTAGTTTATTCGGATCGGATCGGATCGGATCTTGATTTTATATGGAAATGGCTTCCAGCCCTCGTACTCTTGAACAGATCTTCAAAGATTACAGCGCTCGTCGTGCCGCCATACTTCGTGCTTTGACTTTTGGTAATAATAATTCAAGGGATCACCATTCACTCTCCCAGACCCAATCTTTGTCTTTCTTTCTTTCTTTCTTTCTTTCTTTAAAAAAACAAGAAAAAGTTAGCGACTTTTCTTAATTTAATTTACTTTACTTTGCGCAGATGTTGATGAGTTCTATGGAATTTGCGACCCAGGTAATCTCTTATTCACCCCTTATTAGTTTAATACAGATCGGTTGGAACTCTGTTTCAAATGTCTGTCTGCAGATCACAGTTTAGTTATGATGTCACACCTCCCCTCCTACATTGCTGCTCACAAATTACTAAAATTTACAAACTATCTAAACACTTCATAATGCTATATATTTTGCTTTAAACGGAATCGATTATGCAAGATTAAAGAGACTTTGTGTGGTGAAATGGTATCTTTTTCAGTTTGCAACTGACCAGAACTTGAAGACCCATATATATGTGGTCATGTGGATGATGACAAAGAGAACTTTAGACTAACCGTGTTGCTGTTTGCTTTATAAGATTTTTTTATAAATATTTTGAACCTGTTAAATGTGTGCTGTGGTGGTTTCAGAGAAAGAAAACTTGTGTCTTTATGGACATCCAAATGAAAGCTGGGAAGTGAGTCTTCCAGCAGAAGAAGTTCCTCCTGAGCTCCCTGAGCCAGCTCTTGGAATCAACTTTGCAAGAGATGGCATGAACCGCAAAGACTGGCTCTCACTCGTTGCCGTCCACAGTGACTGTTGGCTGCTCTCTGTGGCTTTCTATCTTGGAGCCCGGCTAAACTCTCAAGAAAGGTACTAACGTTTATGTTTACCCTTGATGTAAGTTGCTACTTTACTTTGTTGCATAATTTGCTTGATGTGTTTAAACTACTAAGTGTTTTATGATTTACTACCTAGCTTTATATTGGATTCTTTTACTAGGAAATATCTTACTACTTTCAAGCTTCATGCTAAATTGAAACAATCTTAGTTTTTTCGGTTAAAAACCAAGAATTAAAGGAACTTCTGAAGCTTTTGGGATGCTAGGGACATGAAAGCATCCTATTTTCTGTTGAGAATTTTCAATTGACATAAATCTCGTATTCTTTTTGTTTGTTTTCCCTTGTGTATTGAGGAGTTTCTAGATGACTATAACTTGCTTGTAGAGTTCATATGTTTTAGGGTACAGTGATTAAACGTTAATCACTGTTTCCTTTCCAAGCCATGGACATGTTCACAGTCCCTTCTTGTGGATATAATGGATTATTAAATTACACTCTTTTCTTAATTCATTGATTGACCAGATGAGTTCTATAGGTTTATGTATCCGTGTCTGTGTGTGTGTCGCAGTAACAATGATGAACTTGGGTGTGATGGTGAGGTTGCTCCATTCGAATTGGTGTTGATTTTTATTATCTTGCTCTCTTTATGCTTGTTAATACGAACTATTTTTCTAATAAAAGTAGGAAGGGTCAAGTAGGCATGCATGAACAGCAGTCAAAAGTTTGTTAAATGAATTGTTCTGAACAACCATATTTCATGTCAATCTAATAATCATAATCCATAATGTTGTATAACGCATGATCGTGGGGAAATTTCTGAAGATGTGTTGTCGTTAAATTTTATGTTCCCTTAGGACCATTCGAAGACCAGATATAATCTTTTCAGTTTTAGGCATTGCTCTTCTATTGGTTTTAGATCTTCCTTCTGGATGCCATCACTATCTATAATAATGGTCTAATTGTTGATATCATATTGGTGTTGTGTTTATTTGTGAACGGGCCCGAGGCTGTCTCTAATTGTTGATATCATATTGGTGTTGTGTTTATATTCCTTTCAGAAGAAGTAATATTTTTCATTACAATTTGATCTTCAAGGGCTTTTAAGCTATGAATGATATTTTTTGCTAGAACAAGTATTGTACAACAGTGGATCATGTTGTTAGAATATATTAGGGTTAGCAGTCATGAGGGCTAGGCCCATTATTTTTGTTTTTAACTTTGATGTACTAGATTTAACTTAATAACTGAAGCAACCTACTTAAAAGATACCAAAGTAAATTTATTTTGTGCGTACAGAACCAGATATGATGTGTTGAATTTGAATGTGGAAAACGTTAGATCTAACTTAACAAATAGACTATCTTGGCAAGGTTGGAGACTCGGAGTATTATATTCCATCTGGCCTAATCCCTAAGCACCTTCGTAAATATAGGGATAATTGTTTTCTGTGTATATATGAACTTGAATTAAATTCAGTTAAAAAGTGGGGCGAATGGGCATAATGATTTAGGACAACCTTACTGCCAGTGTTGTTACCCTGTCTCAGATAGTCCCAAAAAATATATGTTGGATAGTCCCAAATTATGTAAGCTTTCATTCTTTAGTGGTTGAAATTTGTAACTTCATTTTTGGTTCACAATCTTTCTTTTATCTGATCAATAGCCAAGATTTTTACTGAACTATGAGCTTATGCATTCTTCTTTTTGGAACCGAGGGAGATAACACCAACAGTTGTATTTCTGCTTAAATGGATACATCCACAGTTTTAAAAAGTAAAGAACAACACAAGTTTAAGTAAAATCTTGAAAATCAGAAACTGAGAATAAATGTTTTCTAAATGGAATGACAGGGAAAATGGAACTTCCCATGTGCTATGCTTTTAACAAGGTAGCATATTATATGACTTTGAATAATCTCTTTGTGAATGTTGAACCAGATATATTACTCTTCACCATTCATAATCTTTTTGTCTAATCAATCTTTGTGTTCAACAGGAAACGTCTGTTTAGCATGATTAATGATATGCCCACTGTCTTTGAAGTTGTATCGGAAAGAAAACCTGTAAAAGACAAGCCTAGTGCAGCAGAGAGTGGAAGCAAAGCAAAGGGCAGCACAAAGGTGAGATTAACATGATTATCCTTTGTAAAGACAAAAAATAAACATGCTATACAAGTGCATAGAATAGATTGGTCAGAATATCCAATTTGATGTGAATTAATTTCTTCCTTCATGCATCTGCAGAGATCTAGCGATGGACAGTTGAAAAGCATCGAAAAGGCAGTGGATGATAGCTATGAGGATGAAGATGAGCATGGTGACACACAATGTGGTAGCTGTGGTGGAAATTACAATGCTGATGAGTTTTGGATTGGATGTGACATATGTGAAAGATGGTACCATGGGAAATGTGTAAAAATCACCCCAACCAAGGCGGAAAGCATAAAACAGTACAAATGCCCTTCTTGCAGTTTGAAACGAGGCAGGCCATAAAATAAACGATTAATGACCGGACAGAAACTAGCGTGGTCGTAATACTTTTTTTATTTGAAAAGAAAAAAAGTCTGTAATGAATTATTTTTGTTGGTGACTGTTAATAACAGATGCCCAAAGGGGTTGAAATGCACACTCTTCAATCCTTGTTATTTAGTACTTATGTTACTTTATATGCACACACATATAAAATATGTTTGATTCTATCAGATTTAGTTTCATTTTTGTCAGTAACCTATGTTGTGTGTAATTGAGACGACAGGTACTTATGGTTGATGCCTTATACTGTAAGGTTGTTTTGCTTTGCATACAGAGGATTTTTGTTACCAAAACACTCCATTTGTAACAAAGGGGTAATCTGGCTTTACCAATTTCTTGTAAATATATAAAGTTCCAACTAAATAATAGTGCAAGATAAAGAATGATGAAATCAAACGTCTAGTGGTTTGGATGGATGTTAATAATCCATATTATATCCACACCTTAATCCCAAATCAAGAGTTTTTTTAGCATCTGTCCCTCTATAACCCAGTAAGATCAAGGTAATATTATCTTTAAAAGGTGGTAGCGATCATCAACACAGTTATAGTCGTTATTCAAAAGCTCGCTTATAGGCTTGTTGGCTAGTTTTTATTAAAACTTGAATTATAAAATATATAAATTATAAACCAAAATTATGACATTATATTAGAGATATGATCATTTTTAGCTTTTTTTAGTGAAAAAATCCCAAGTATAAAAACATATAAGGATAAGCATAGTTCATGAACAAACAAATCTCATATCATTGTTTTAAAGGTTTAAGATAAATAAATATACAAAATATATTTTTGTTGTTTAACGACTTAGCTCGTTACAAGTCACCAATTTTAAGCTCTCACTGATATGGTCAGTTTGAAACGAATGCAGGTTAGTCGAATAATTTAAATCTGAAATTCTAAAACAAAATACTAATTCTAGTTTGGTCAGTTCATCTCACAACCCTCTCAATTGGGATGGATTTGTTGAACATCTCCGTTGATAGCCATCAAAATACCAACAAGCTCCAATTGATGTATAATAGACGCATTAAAATAGAAATAAACTAGCAGGGATGAAACATAATGTTTAATTCAATAAAAGAGGATTAAAAAAAAAAGTACCTATTACAATGGGCTCATGTCCCTCATATAGATATTAAATCAGAACACCAATATCATCCTAAAATAGATTCAGCAACCACCTCTTACTTTTAAGCAGGCAAGTCTTCTTTTCAGCAACTATTTGACTAAGTTTGAGTAAGGAAGAACGTGGCATGAAGAAGGAACCGTCAGGGAGCGTTGGTTGGACAAGTAGCTTTGGTTCGGCAGCAAGAAGCTCACCTTCTGTCTTGTTTGCTTCAGTCTATCCGATCCATGCAATAATCTACTAATTCTTAGATCGGATCCATGTCAGAAATCTATAATTAAGCTAAAACTAACTATTATATATACCAACGCATCATCTAGGTTAATCATTTTGTGCCATTTACATGGAATACACAATGACTCACAAAACTCAAGTTCAGAAGACAATTCATGCTGCTAAACAAACAAATCAAACATCTACAATACAATACAATACAACATAATCAATCGAGTTTAAAACAATAGAAGAAGACAATGCTACTTCTTCCGCAAGAATATTCTCCAGATTGGTACATGCTATGGGGCTGGCATTTAAATCTAATTAAACACAAGGACCTATAAAATAATTACAAAAAAGATTCAAGCCATTGGTTACCTTACCTTAATTACTCACTCACTATTCCCCAAATTCAAAGAACCATCTTTCATCAACTTTACACTCAAGCTATTGAGTCGTCCTCTTGAATAGTGTCTAGATGCCTTTCTCCAATCAGTTCCTGTTTTCATCATAGCAGCAAACTCCTCATAGCTGATTTTACCATCCTGCATTTTTAAATACATTAGTGTCAAGGAAAACTATAGCCGTTGGACTGGTATATTGGGAAATGGTGGGCCAAACATGTTACAATATTTATGTCTATGTTAGTCAAACATGTTACAATTGTCTTTTCACATTCTTATATTTCAGGGATAATGTATGGGAGGTCAACCAAGTATGTATCCAGTTTCATTTATACCAAACCTGGCCAAAAACATGCTTAATGATGATAAAACCCTTTTTTTATGTTCACCTTATCTGTGTCGACTTCTTGGAAGATATCATTTGCAATATTAGAAACGTCCTCATCTCCATCTTCCATTAATGAGTCCTGAAGCTCATGTGGCTCTATATAGCCATTACCGTCTTTGTCAAAGTATGAGAAAGCCTTGTGTAAATGCTCATCGTTTGCCATCTTTTTAAGGTGAAGTGAAACTGCAACAAATTCCCCATAATCCAGTGTACCTTTCCCATTAGTATCTACCTGTAACCAACAGGATGATTAAATAAATGAAATACCATGAGGAAACCCCTCCATTTATAAAGTAATTCAAGATTCAAAGTAACCAACAAATTCCCCATGATAATGGGATTTTTCTAGCTCTCATGGATTCGTGCCATGTGGCTAAGTTTCAAAGTTTATTTCTTTGACTCATCAGATATGACATGTAACCTAAATCGACTAGTTTAGATAAAACAATCGAATTGCAACCTTGATTCTTTATAAAATGATTGCAGAATTAGTAAGAAAGCTCATTATTGTATTGTTTCTGCACAAGAAAAGTAAATTAAGGAGCGCACAGCTTAATTAAACTCACAGCTTCAATAAGCAGCTGCACTTCAGACTCTGCAAGCTTTGTATTCAACTTTTGTAGTCCACTTTTCAGTTCTTCGGTAGTAATAATACCATCATCATTTGTATCAATCTTGTTGAACATTTCCTTTATGTCTTCAACTTCATCATTAGACAAGAAATCAGCAATGACCTAAAAATTTAAAAAAGTATTATAAAATACAGGTTAATGATGGAATAAGTACACATGTATCTGACACATAAAAGAGAAAAGAGTCATTTAATCAACCCTTAGAGCCTTTCTCTTAAATCGATTCATCAATGAGAATTGCTTTAATCTTGACTTGACAGCATCACCAAGGGGTACATTTGGAGCCTTTTTAGCATTTTGGAGCCAAGGATGTTCTGAAAAATATATAAATAATACATTAAACATCATTATAGAATAAACAGTCTTTAAATTAAACGTTCAGAAGTCCATACACCTACAGTCCTTCACCATTATAAGATCTCCATCATTTTAATATGTAAGGATTTCACCAAAAACATTAAAAAAATAATGCAATTAAGTTTAAACAACACACATACCAAGTACTTGAACAGCCGTAAGTCGAAGCTTTGGATCTGGCTCTAACATCTGGCGTACAAGACTCTTGGCCCCTTCAGAAACACTGGGCCATGGTTCACGTTTGAAATCTATTAGCCCACGAAGAATAGCCTGTGCAACGCCTTGTTCAGATTCTGCATTACAAAACTGACTTTAAGCAAAAAAAAAAAAAAAAAAAAAAAAAAAAAAAAAAATTCCAACTTGTGACGGTTGGAAAGATTAATAAAGTTTGATTGACCTGTAACATGAAAGCAGCAAGAAGGAAGTGCATACAACATAAATTTATTATTATAAACACGAAGAGAAATATATCAATCACCTAGAAAAAAAAATTACCTGCCCAGAATGGAGGAACGCCACATAATAGAATATAAAGAATAACTCCTGCACTCCATATGTCGATCTCTGGTCCATAGCTACGCTTAAGCACCTCTGGGGCCATGTAATAAGGGCTTCCAACAATTTCTGAGAACTTCTCACCTAAATAACCAGTTAATCATTTAAAAAGATTCAAGCATGAGATCACTGATTAACATGAAACAGATATTTCTCCAGTAAATACATAACTACTAAAAGCAAAAACAAACAAACATACCCAGTGTATCCCGCTTAATAGCAGGGTCTGGGAGGGGTAGATGGTGGCAAGTCTTTCCTCTATCTTGGGAGATAGAGAGACCGCTTCCAAAGAGACCCCCGACTCGGTAACAATAGCAATAGGCAACATAATATATATCATACAACACCACGGTAACACATAAGGAGATAGAAATAGCATGCACCAAATAAGTGACAAGTTTCATCTATACATGGCAGAAGTCTAATAGCTATACATCAGGCGTGTCGTTTACTCTTCCTACCCATAGAACCCACTAGAAGTCCTTAATTTTAATTCTACGCCTCCACGCACTCCTATCCTCGATCATGTGCTCAGAGAGGTGCAACTCTACCATATCTCGCCTAATTATCTCGTCCCACATCAACCTCGGTCTTCCTCTACTCCTCCTACCCTCTAAGGTGATATTCTCTACTGCTCTAATCGGCGCCTGTATCGGTCTCCTCTTCACGTGACCGAACCATCTTAATCTTCCTTCTCGTATTTTACCCGTGATACAAGTCACCTGTAACCTCTGTCGAAACACGTCATTCCTTATCCGATCCAGTCTTGTTTGTCCACACATCCACCTCAGCATTCGCATTTCCGCGATCTCTATTTGTCTCTCATGCGATTTCTTTATGGCCCAACAGTCTGTTCCGTATAGCATAGCTGGGCGTACTGCCACTCTGTATAGTTTTCCCTTTAGTTTTACTGGGAACCTCTTATCACACAAAATCCCTGATGCTGCTCTCCACTTGCACCATCCTGATTGGACACGGTGGGCTACATCGCTGTGTATCTCTCCATCTTCCTGTACGTACGATCCCAAGTATTTGAACCTAGAGGTCTGTGGGACCGCCATACCCTGAATACTGATTTGGTTGTCCTCCTCAGTCTCACCACTAAAGTTACAATGCATGTATTCCGTCTTAGAGCGACTTATCCTTCTTGGTTTAAAAAAGCGCTTTGAGGCGCTAGAGGCGTTTTCCCGAGCGCTTCGTTTCACCGAGGCGCTGCCTGAACAAGAAGCGCCCTGAAGCGGCGCTTCAGGAGTGAGGCGTGAGGCGCTATGAGGCACTGCTTCATGTGTTTTGGGCACAATCAGGCTTGTTTGAAGTGGGTTAAAAATTGGGCCTTTTTATTAATATTAACTTCTGGGCCTGGATTAAAAATTGCAGCCCAACCCATTAAAACAAAATCTGATTATTTCAAAATTAAAACCCTATTATTACAGCCCCCTCTGCCCTAAACACGATGAATGATTGATTTGAGACACTTATTTATGTTTTTAAGATGTTTAATTATGTTCTAAACTTTAAATTCTAAGTATGTTTTGTGTTTATGTTTTGTGTTTATGATTATGAAGTGAAATGTGTCATGCATAATAATTTTTTATTATTATTTTTAATTTTATCGCCTCGCATACGTGAAGCCCTCGCCTCGCGCTTGAGGCGTAGCGCCTCGGATTTTGGTACCAAAGCGCTTCGCCTCGCCTCACGCTTTTTTAAACCAAGTTATCCTTAATCCTTTGCACTCTAGTGCTGCTCTCCACTGTTCTAGTCTCTCGTTAAGCACCCTTTTAGATTCTGATATTAACACAATATCATCCGCAAACAGCATGCACCACGGGACTGGCTCCTGTATATACTTGGTCATCTCATCCAACACTACTGTGAAGAGAAATGGGCTCAATGCCGATCCTTGGTGGAGTCCCACTTCCACCGGGAAGCAGTCTCCGACTGGTGCTCGCACACATGTTTTTGCCCCGTCATACATATCCTTGATTATTCTGATATACCTCTCTGGTACCCCTCTAAGTCGAAGACTTTCCCAAATGAGTTGACGCGGAACACTGTCATAGGCTTTTTTTAGGTCAATGAATACCATATGCGGGTCCCTTTTCTTTTCTCTATATTTCTCCATTACCCTCCTTATGACGTGTATGGCTTCTGTTGTAGAGCGTCCTGTCGTAAATCCAAATTGGTTTACCGCTATATGAGTTTCACGTCTAATTCTTGTGTCGATAACTCTTTCCCATAGTTTCATCGTGTGGCTCAAGAGCTTTATTCCCCTGTAGTTTGCGCAACATTGTACATCTCCTTTTTCTTATATATAGGGACTATGACACTGCTTCTCCACTGCTCCGGCATCTTCCCGGTCTTGAAGATAGTGTTGAATAGGTCTGTTAGCCATTGCAGGCCCTCATCTCCGAGACACTTCCACACTTCAATCGGTATGTTATCTGGCCCCACCGCCTTAGCCCTTCCCATTTTCTTAAGAGCTCTCGCAACTTCGACGACTGTGATGCTTCTACAATAGCACTTGTTTTGTGTCGTTGTTTGAGTTGTTTGGTCGATCTCAGTTTGCTAATTAGGGTTCCTTAGGTTGAAAAGGTCATCGAAGTAAGTTTTCCATCTCCCTTTGATGTCTTTCTCCTTCACCAAGACCTTTCCATCCTCAGCCAGCCTAGACTAGTGTCTATTAGGTAGTCATTTTACAAAGTTGCATGCTGTTTTTCTAAGCCTCATCTAAAATGATTTAAGATGTTCATTTTAAATGATCAGGATGAATTTCTAGTGCCACTGAACAACCTAAACCCCACCAAAGCATGTATAAACTTCTGGAACACATTTTTGAAATCCTACCTTTCTTTTAAATAACATGTTTTGAGACTATAGGTTGTAATATTGACTACCATGCAAAACTGTTAACGATGCTTTAATGCTTAGTACATGATAACTCTTTCTGATATATAAAGCGCCTATCTAATCATCTACGTCCATCCTATTTATGACAGAGATCCAGTTTTCCCTTTTCGTAAACTTGTAAATGGTAACATTTGCACTTGTTCAGTCCAAAAGCGAGGCTTGCTTTTAATACCTCCCAAACATTAAATCTATCTCAGAACAGGGATTTGTTGACCTTGTAAAAACTCACAAAACTGATGTTCAACTAAAATCTCATTCTAGGAGCATCTTAAAAACATTTAGAACAGTGAATACATAGGTGCTGTTAAGAAAAAGCATTGTAGTATAGTCCTTCATTCCTAAATGGCATATACCTATAATCCTACACCACTGGAGGTATTCTATCTAACTAACATGTAAAGGCACAACAATTGGAAATGTGGCTGTTGTTCAGTTAGAAGACTCGTCTCCATGATACTATCATGTTGATGGGCATGGTTCCCTATTATAGTCCGATAGAATCAAAAACACGCAAGTAGACAATGGGATTAATAGCTTCCTCAATCAATAAAATTAATGACAACAAGTATTCACCAATACGCTTATTATAATGTTTGTTTATGTGTTCTTAATTATGTGATTGGTACAAGCGGATTGCAATAATTAGTTCATAGCATTGGACTAACCTATAGATGATCTATGATAATTAAGCTTCTTTATCCATTACTTCCTTTAGAATCAGAAGGTGTCATACAATCCAAACTCATCTTATTATAGCTAATTAGCTTATCCTGATTATTGAACTATGGAGCAGCAAGCTTTTATCATTAGCTTGGGGCAGTGTTATAGATAAATTACCTGGCTTAAAGAAGATAGAGAGGCCAAAATCAATAGCTTTAAGAGGGGAATTTTCCTTCTTATTGGCAAACAAAAAGTTCTCAGGCTTCAAGTCTCTATGAATGACTCCATGCTTATGGCAGAGCTGCACGACCTCCAGCATGGTCCTGGCAACAGCAGCAGCGGCCCGCTCCGTGTAGTGGCCCCGAGCAACGATCCGGTCGAAGAGTTCCCCGCCCTCACACAACTCCATGACGAGATGCACGGCATTGTCATCCTCACAGGCCTCTCTGAGCGAGACGATGCTGGAGTCCCGAGGCAGGTGCTTCATGATGGCCACTTCCCTGCGCACGTCCTCCACGTCGACAGGCGTCCGCAGCTTCCTCTTGGAGATGGACTTGCAGGCAAGCAGCTCCCTGGAGCTCCGATCTATGCACAGGTACGTCACTCCGAATTCACCGCGCCCTAGCTCCCTGTCCACCATGTACTTGTCTTCTATGTTGTCCTTGGAGACGTGCTCCTTCAGAACAGTCATCGGAGGCTTCTTCTCCTTCTCCTTCGGCTTCTCCTTCTCCTTCTCCGAGTAGTTGGACGATTTCACATCCTCCCTGGCCACCGCCGCCGGAGATCTGCAACAGTTTCCCATGCTCCACACGATGAATCTAGGGCTTCGTTTGGTTTCGTTTGGTTTGGTTTCACACAAGAAAGGGGGTGAAACTGAAATGGTGGTGAATCAATTCAAGTGTGTGAATAGAATACAAGATGTGTACGTTTTTAGTGTGTGTGTGTGTGTTTTAGACTTGGAGTTTTCGTGTGTGTCTCCTGTTGGAAGTGGGGTCATAGCGGCACGGAGAATTTGAACAAATACTCTCCACCGCCATATTCAATGTAATGGTTATGGTTTAACAAACAAACAAACAAACCCAGTATGTCCACTCAGGAGCAGGGTCTGGGAGGGGTAGGTGGTGACAAGTCTTTCCTCTATCTAGATAGGTAGAGAGACCGCTTTCAAAGAGACCCCTGGCTCGATAGCAAAAGCAGTAACGCTAACGAATAAACATATAATCAAACAGACGATATGTGGTATATGGTATATGGTATATGGTATATATGGTATGGCACACATCAGACGACAAATATTAAAATATCACCAAAATGAAGTATAAAATGAACAAGCATGTATCAGGGAAGCCACAAGTTTCCCCTAAAAAGGTCCAAGCGTATTACATACACATCAGGCCCCGTAACAATTAATCCCAGTCATTTCCTAGCTACAGAAACCACTAAAAGTCCTTAATTTTGATCCTACGCCTCCACTCACTCCTATCCTCGATCATGTGCTCAGAGAGGTTCAAGTGTACCATATCCTGCCTAATTCTCTCTTCCCAAGTCAACCTAGGTCTTCCTCTACTCTTCCTACCCTCTATGATGATGTTCTCCACTGCTCTGACCGGTGCTGCCATTGGTCTCCTCTTGACATGTCCATACCATCTTAATCTTCCCTCTCGTATTTTATCTGCAATAGAAGCCACTTCTAGCTTCTGTCTAAACACTTCGTTTCTTATCCGATCCAGTCTTGTATGGCCACACATCCACCTTAGCATTCGCATTTCCGCAACCTCTATTTGTTTCTCGTGCGATTTCTTTATGGCCCAGCAGTCTGTTCCATATAGCATAGCTGGGCGTACCGCCACTCTGTATAGTTTTCCCTTGAGTTTTGCTGGAAACCTCTTATCACATAGGATCCCTGATGCTGCTCTCCACTTACACCATCCTGCTTGGACACGGTGAGCTACATCGCTGTGTATCTCTCCGTCCACCTGCAGGTACGAGCCCAGGTATTTGAATCTAGATGTCCGTGGTACCGGCATACCCTGGATACTGATTTGGGTGTCCTCTTCCTCGTCGCCACCAAAGTTACAATGCATGTATTCCGTCTTAGAGCGGCTTATCGTTAATCCTCTGCTCTCTAGCGCTGCTCTCCACTGCTCTAGCTTGTCGTTAAGCATCATTTTAGATTCTGATATTAAGACAATATCATCCGCGAAGAGCATGCACCACGGGACTGACTGTTGTATATGCTTAGTCATCTCATCCAACACTAGTGTGAAGAGAAATGGGCTCAATGCCGATCCTTGGTGTAGTCCCACTTCCACTGAGAATGAGTCTGTGTCTCCTACCGGTGTTCGCACACATGTTTTTACCCCGTCATACATATCCTTAATTAATTTGGTATACCTCAGTGGTACTCCTCTATGTCGTAGGCTTTCCCAAATTAGTTGTCTCGGTACACTGTCATAGGCCTTTTCTAGGTCTATGAATACCATATGGAGGTCCCTTTTCTTTTCTCTATATTTCTCCATTATCCGTCTTATGACGTGTATGGATTCTGTTGTAGAGCGTCCTGGCATAAATCCAAATTGGTTTATTGCTATCTGGGTTTCCCGTCTAATCCTCGTGTCAATAACTCTTTCCCATAGTTTCATCGTGTGACTCAGTAGCTTTATTCCCCTGTAGTTTTCGCAACCTTGGATATCTCCTTTTTTCTTATATATGGGGACTATGACACTGGTTCTCCACTGGTCTGGCATCTTCCCTGTCTTAAAGATAGTGTTGAATAGATCTGTTAGCCATTGGAGACCCTCATCACCCATGCATTTCCACACTTCAATTGGTATGTTGTCTGGCCCCACCGCTTTAGCCCTACCCATTTTCTTCATAGCTCTTTTTACTTCGTCTACTGTGATGCTTCTACAATAGCATAGGTTTTGTTGCGTTGTTTGGGTTGTTCTATCCATCTCCATTTGTTGGTTTGGGTTGCTTTTGTTGAATAAATCATCGAAGTAAGTTTTCCATCTCTCCTTGATATCTTTCTCCTTCACCAAAACCTTCTCATCCGCCGCCTTTATGAACTTAACCATTCTCAGGTCCTGTCTGCTTCTTTCTCTTGCCTTGGCTATCTTAAACATGTCATGCTCTCCTTCTTTCGTCTCTAATCGCTTATACATGTTTTCGTATGCCGCGTTCTTTGCCTCTGACACCGCTTTTTTTGCTTGTCTCTTAGCGTCCCTGTACTTTTGTTTTAGCTCTGCGTGTTCTTCCTCACTGTTACATCGTATGATCTCTCTAAAACTTTGTTGTTTGATACGTATCTTCTCCTGTACATTTTCGTTCCACCACCATGTTTCCTTATGACCAACTGTCCTTTTTGTTGTAACTCCAAGCGTTTCTTTAGCTGCTTGGGTGATCCTAGTTGCCATAGCCTCCCACTTTTGGTTTGCGTATTCATGTGGCCCATTTTGGTTCATTGGGGTGACTTTATCTGTAAAAAGGGTAATCTTTTCGTCTTTGAGCTGACCCCATCTGATCTTGGGTGTAACTCTCCTGTTCCGTTGGGCAATTGGCCTCCTGACTCGTATATCCGCCACCAACATATGGTGTTGCGTCACAACTGTCTCTCCCGGGATTGCTTTACAGTCTTTCCACGAGCTATGATCTTCTCTCCTCGTTAATAAGTAGTCTATCTGTGTGTGTCTCCCGCCGCTGCTAAATGTAATTAGATGTGAATCTCTTTTCTTAAAAAACGAATTTATGATGCCTAAGTCATGCGCTACTGCAAATTCAAGCAGCTCCCTACCACCGTCATTCCTAAGACCATACCCGTATCCTCCATGCACCAGTTGGAAATGCTCATTATCCCTTCCGATATGTCCATTAAATCTTCTCCTATGTATAACTTCTCTTCTCTAGGTATGTTGGCCATAACGTGGTCTAAACTCTCCCAGAACCTCCTTCTTTCCGTTTCCCCTAGTCCAACATGCGGTGCATACGCACTAACTACCGTCACTACCTCATCTCCTATTACTATTCTTAGCAACATAATTCTATCATTGTATCTTCTCACCTCCACTACATTATCTTGGAGTTCCTTAGCAACTAGAAAACCCACTCCGTTTTTAGTTCCATCAGACCCTGAATACCATAGTTTATAACTATCGCACTCTTTTGCTCTCCCACCTCGCCATCTAGTCTCCTGCAGGCATGCTATGTGGACCCTACGTTTCTTCAGCACATCAATTAACTCTAGTAACTTACTAGTTAATGTTCCTACATTCCACGATGCCACTCTTAATCTACATACCTTATTCCCTGTCTTCTCACCTCTCCTCACCGAACATGATCTCGGGGCAGCATAATGGCTCCTACTATCTATTATACCAGACAGAGTACACTAAAACCGCAAAAAAATAAAAACGCGAACAACACACTTAGAAAGAAACCAAGCACAGGTAAAGCACGATCAAAAGGACTTGTCACACGTGGTCAACCATACGCTATGGGACACGCTATGGGCACACGCAGTAATCAACACACAAAGTCAGCCAACAATATACGACTTACTCAGCAATTATACAACTAATCAATTACACAACTAATCAGCAAGTTATAACAACTAGTCAATTAGGCACAAACCAGTCAGCCAACAATATACAATATACAACTAATCAGCCACAATATACAATATACAACTTACTCAGCAATTATACAACTAATCAATTACACAACTAATCAGCAAGTTATAACAACTAATCAGTCAGGCACACACGTGATGCACAAATAGATAAGATGTATATCGGAATCAGATGCTGGTACCCCTAACCCAGCCAAACAAATCTAAACAGAAAGGAAAAAAGATAAAGCAAAGAGAGATATCACCGTGGGGTTGACCCAAGTTAGGGTTCTCCAAAGCGGTGGAGTCTGTAACCTTCAAGGGTTACAAGACTTCACAGAAGAAGCTTAATATCCAAGCCGTAACCCGTAACCTTCGAGGGTTACAGGGTTTTAATCTTCGCACAGCTTCACGCGAAACAGTGATCCAAAGAATTAGGGTTTTTCTCTAACCCTATCCTTCACAATACTTCGAACACCAATCGAGGAACCAATCTTCGTGAAACAACAAACCAAAGACCAAAAACCAATCGGAACACCAATCGAGAACACCGATCGGAACACCAAAACCAATCGGAACACCAATCGGAAGTCACGAGATAACAGCCACGAGCACAGATCCAGAGACGAAAAACCGAAACCAAGGAAGAAGACGAACCAGGGTTTCAAGAAACACCAAAACCAATCGGAAACACCAATCGGCAGTCACCAATCCAACTTCGTGAAACACCAAAACCAAAACCAGATCCAGAGACGAAAACCAAAGAAGAATACAGATCCAGGGTTTCAAGCACCAAAACCAAGGAAGAAGACGAACCAACTTCGTGAAACAACAAACGCCGGTGTGAGGGTCGCTTACCCGTTGTGGCGACGGTCGCCGGTGCGAAGGTCGCCGGTGGGGGGCGATGGTGCGGTGGTCGCCCGTTGGGCGAGATACCCGTTGGGCGAGAGAGTGAGCAGAGCGAGAGAGAGAGAGAGCTTATATATATATATATATATATATATATATATATATATAATAATAATAATAATAATAATAATAATAATAATAATAGCAGCAGCAGCACCGGTACTAGCAGCATCATCGTCATCGTCCCCGTCCCCGTCCTCCTCGTCCCCCTCCTCCTCGTCCCCCTCCTCCTCGTCCCCCTCCTCCTCGTCCTCCTCCTCGTCCTCCTCGTCCTCCTCGTCCTCCTCCTCGTCCTCGTCGTCCTCGTCGTCCTCGTCGTCCTCCTCGTCGTCCTCGTCGTCGTCCTCGTCGTCCTCGTCGTCGTCCTCGTCGTCCTCCTCCTCCTCGTCCTCCTCCTCGTCATCCTCCTCTACCACCACCACCACCGCCACCGCCGCCGCCCCCCCCCCCCCCCCCCCGCCGCCGCCACCCCCCCACCACCGCCGCCCCCGCCGCCCCCGCCGCCCCCACCCCCACCACCCGACCCACCCCCACCACCACCACCACCCCCACCCCCACCACCACCACCCCCACCACCACCACCAGCCCAGCACCAGCACCACCAGCACCACCACCACCAGCAGCACCACCACCACCAGCACCACCACCACCAGCACCACCACCACCACCAGCACCACCACCACCACCAGCACCACCACCACCACCACCACCACCACCACCGTCATCATCATCATCCAGGCGCATGACTCAGTCGTGCGATTCACCCACCCAGGCGCATGACTCAGTCGTGCGATTCACCCACCCAGGCACATTCACTCGCATGGACTCAATCGCACACACATTCAATCGCACACACCCAGGCGCATGACTCAGGCGTGCGATTCACCCAATCGCACGGCTCAGTCACGCGACACACCCAGACGCATGACTCAGTCGTGCGGTTCACCCAATCGCATGGCTCAGTCGCGTGAACAGACCTAGTAGCGAATAACAGCAGAATCGCGACTGCCGAGTGCAGAGCAGTCTCCGGCTGCTCCGTGCACTCGTTTTATGCCCCAAGAACTTCCAGAATCCATATTCTAACATGTCTAAACAAGAAAAACACTCAGAAACGCAACACACAAGCCCACACGACCTCATGTGCTCGGATGAACCCGAGCACCCGAAACCCTAGAAAACGCAGAAGTGAAACCTAGCAAGAAACGGATCAAACAAGGTTATCTACTTGCTAGAAGTGAGTATACACGATGATAACCAAGATTTGCAGGTGAACACGCAAGAAAAGCAGCCGTTTTGGTGCTAGAATGGTGAAGAATGTGAAGAAGAAGAAGAAGAAGAAGGTGAAGATGATGGTAAGAATGGGGGCTAGGGCTGGTTAAGGGGTATTTATACCCAGCCCTAGTTCCACAAAACGTCGTGTTTAGTCCCCGCACTTTGCCCCCGGGTTTCCAATTTTTATTTCGGTTGAAACGACATTAATTAGGCTTGTTTTATTAATAATGAAAGATGTAGTTAATGATATTTATAATTTAAAAATGGTTTTATTTTTAACATTGGATTTATATAAAAATGGTGCGTTCAATGATAACGGGGGCAATCTTAGAAAACATTTTAAGATGATGACAGTGCAAGCAACGATAGCACAAGCATAAGGATAACCAAGCAAGCATATATGATATCCACATAGATGGGTTACAGAGATGTGGAATGACCGATAACAAAAGTTAATCGAACACGTTAAATGACGGACCTTTGGTGACGGATGTCACAGTATCCCCCAGTTGAGGGAATTTCGTCCCGAAATTCAACTGGTGCTAGGTCCAAGAGTGTCATCCTCGAATAGATGTGGATATTTAAGCCTCATCTGATCTTCACGTTCCCATGTAAACTCTGGCTCTCGTTTAGAATTCCATCTTACACGAACAATAGGTATCTTGTTGCGCCTCAACCTCTTGACCTTTCGGTCCATGACCTCAATGGGTTCCTCCACAAAATGAAGGCTTTCATCAATCTTGATATCCTCAATAGGTACGTGAAGTGATTCGTCAACTAAACACTTCTTGAGGTTCGATACATGGAAAGTATCATGCACACTGCTAAGCTCTTGTGGCAATCTTAATCGGTACGCCACCGGACCGATTCTTTCTGTAATCTCGAATGGTCCAACATATCTTGGGGCTAACTTCCCTTTGTTTCCAAACCGAACGATCCCTTTCCAAGGAGAGACCTTAAGTAACACTCGATCCCCAACGTTAAACTCTAGCGGCTTCTGACGGTTGTCGGCATAGCTCTTTTGGCGATCTCCAGCAGCTTTAAGTCTGTCTTTGATTTGGAAGATCTTATTGGTTGTTTATTGAATGATTTCGGGGCCTGTTAACTGACTTTCACCAATCTTGGCCCAACATACCGGTGATCTACATTTCCGGCCATACAACGCTTCGAACGGTGCACACCCAATACTAGTATGGTAACTGTTATTGTAGGAAAACTCGATCAACGGTAGATGAGTATCCTAACTACCACAAAAATCAATGACACATGCCCTCAACATGTCCTCAAGCGTCTGTATTGTTCGTTCACTTTGGCCATCTGTCTGGGGGTGATAGGCTGTACTCATGTCTAATCGAGTGCCCATCGCTTTCTGTAACGTCTGCCAAAATCGTGAAGTAAATCGACTGTCTCGGTCGGATATGATTGATACCGGCACCCCGTGCCATGTCACGACCTCTTTGATGTACAACCTCGCCAGCTTATCCATTTTATAGTCTTCTCGGATAGGCAAGAAGTGAGAGGATTTTGTCATTCGATCTACCACGACCCATATCGAGTCATGTCCGCTTGGCGTTCTCGGGAGTTTGGTAATAAAATCTATAGTTATGTTCTTCCATTTCCACTCGGGAATTTTAGGTTGTTGAAATAATCCGATGGTTTCTGGTGTTCAGCCTTGACCTTTGAACATGTCAAGCATTTGCTCACATATATAGCAATGTCTTTCTTCATACCTGGCCACCAGTACAGATCCTTCAGATCGTGGTACATCTTGTCTGCACCAGGATGAACAGAGTATCGAGTCTTGTGTGCTTCATCCAAGACTAGTGTACGTACACCTCCCCATCTAGGGACCCATACACGATCCATGAAGTAATGTACGCCGTCATCCTTGCAACTCATTTGTTTATCCAACCCTCGGAATTCTTCTTCCGTAAGGTTTTCTTCTTTCAAAGCCTCACTTTGTGCAATTTGAATCTGAGCCTTTAGATTAGTTTGAATAGTCAAACCTAGTGCACGAGCACGTAGTGGCTTCACACGTTCTTTACGGCTTAAAGCATCAGCCACCACATTAGCTTTCCCGGGATGATACCGGATTTCACAATCGTAGTCGCTAAGTAACTCTACCCAACGTCGCTGTCGCATGTTAAGTTCCTTTTGATCCAGAATATGTTGAAGGCTCTTATGATCTGTGTAGATGATGCATTTGGTTCCATATAGATAATGCCTCCATATCATGAGTTCAAATACTACAACACCCAACTCCAAATCATGAGTTGTGTAGTTCTTTTCATGCACCTTAAGTTGCCGCGATGCATAGGCAATTACCTTGTCTCTTTGCATTAGCACACATCCCAATCGTTGATGTGAAGCATCGCAGTATACCACGAAATCATCAGTTCCGTCCGGGAGGGACAGTATTGGAGCATTGCACATCTTTTCTTCCAACGTCTGGAAAGCTCGTTCTTGTGCATGTCCCCAATCAAACTTCTTGTCTTTCTGGGTTAGCAGCGTTAACGGTTGTGCGATCTTCGAAAAGTTTGTAATAAAACGACTGTAGTATCCGGCCAATCCTAGGAATTGCCGTATTTCTGAGGGTGTTTGGGGTGTATCCCATTTCTTCACAGCTTCAATCTTGCCGGGGTCCACATGAATTCCATCTTTGTTAACCACATGACCTAAAAACTTCACCTCTCGAAGCCAGAATTCACACTTCGAGAATTTGGCGAAAAGTTTCTCTTCCCGCAACAGTTCTAGAATTGCTCGAAGGTGTTCTTCGTGGTCCTCTTTCGAACAGGAGTAGATAAGTATGTCGTCTATGCATACGATCACAAACTTATCAAGATAAGGCTTGCACACCCGATTCATCAAATCCATAAAAACAGCTGGTGCGTTGGTCAACCCGAACGGCATGACCAAGAACTCATAGTGCCCGTAACGAGTTCTAAACGCTATTTTCGGAATATCGTCCTCGAATACTCTTAGCTAGGGGTGTTCATTTTCGGATATCCGAATTTCGGATATCCGAAAATTTCGGATAGTGAATTTCACTATTCGAATCCGTATCCGAAATTTCGGATATCCGAAATTTCGGATTCGGATTCGGATATCCGTTCGGATATCCGAATTCAAAGAAATTTTGTATTATTTAATAAATTTTATAAAAATGTAATAATTTTTATTAAAGTTTTTATCAGATATTCGAAGTTTTTTTATTAAAATGTCCTAAATATCTAAAAATATCCGAAATATATAATTAATATTTAATATTATTAAATCTTTATAAAAATATTTTGGATATTTCGGATATTTCGGATATCCGAAATATCCGAAAATTCTGAAAATCACTATCCGAATCCGAATCCGAAATTTCGGATATCCGAAGTTCGGATATCCAAATTTCGGATATCCGAAATTTCGGATATCCGAATTTCGGATTTTCGGATATTTCGGATTCGGTTTCGGATTCGGATATTTTTGAACACCCCTACTCTTAGCTGATGATATGCAGATCGGAGGTCGATCTTAGAGAAATACGAGGCTCCTTGCAACTGATCAAGCAGGTCGTCTATTCTAGGGAGAGGATACCGATTCTTCACGGTCAATTTGTTCAACTCCCTGTAGTCGATACACATACGGAACGACCCATCCTTCTTCTTGACAAATAACGCCGGTGCTCCCTACGGTGAATGACTCGGTCGAATAAAACCCTTCTCCAGTAGTTCCTGTAGTTGACTGGACAACTCTTGCATCTCGGAGGGTGCTAACCGATACGGCGTCTTTGCTATCGGTGTAGCTCCAGGAACCAGCTCTATACGGAATTACACCTGTCGTGGAGGAGGCAATCCAGACAAATCATCAGGGAACACCTCTGGGTAATCCCGTATAATCGGAATGTCTGCCAATTTCGTCTCTTCTTCCTTCATTTCTACCACGTGAGCCAGAAAAGCGTAACACTGCTTTCGTAGACCTTGGCGTGCTTTCATGCAGGAGATAAGCTTCAAGTTCTTTCCCGATCGCTCTCCTTGAATTCTGAGTACTTTCCCGTCTAACATGGGAATCCGCACTACTTTATCTCGGCAAAGAATCTCGGCTCCATGTTTCGACAACCAATCCATTCCCACTATTACGTCGAAGCTTCCTAACTCAAAGGGTATCAAATCTATGTTGAAGACCTGGTCTTCCAATATCAGGGTGCAGTTCTTAATAATTTCCTCTGCCTGTTCAACCCTACCATTAGCCATTTTTACAGAGTAACTAGTTTCTAGTCTACTAGCACTCAAATCAAGCATTTGCACAAACTCAGATGATATAAAACTATTGTCTGCCCTAATATCAAACAGTACAGATACGAAATGGTTATTGAGTAAGTGCGTACCCGTGACAACGTTCGGATCCTGACGGGCATCATTAGCTCCAATGACGAAGGCACGACCCCGTACAGCATTACCTTGGTTTCCTTGGCCTTGAGCACCCGCTATGGCCACTATCTGCTGTTGGTTGTTTCCTTTCTGACCCGATGCCCTATTCAGTCGGGGGCACATGTTTTTGAAGTGATCGAGGCCTCCACACTCGTAACAGGCCCTGGCATTCCCGGCGGGGTTAACCGCGTTGATAGGTACTACCAGATTCGGCGCCACTCGGCAATCTCTTGCCAGATGTCCCGTACGTTTACAGTTTGAGCACACAAACACATCACAGCCGGAGGATGATGAAGATTGCACCGGTCACATTTCGGGTGCGGCCCAGCATATTCTTTTTTCCTTGAGTCACGGCCACAAAATTTCTGGTTGTCTTGGCCCTCTTATCAAACTTTCCTGTACTGGACCGGCTTGCTTCCCCAGTCTCTTTCCTTTTCTCTGCTCCCCTACCCAATACTCCTGTTCTTATCATCTCATCAGTGAGAGCGCCAGCCTTCAGAATTGCGCTCTGGACTGTAGGAGGAGCAGCTGCTGTTACCATTGCCCGGATTTGAGGCGCGAGTCCCCAAATGTACCTTTCAATCCTCTTAGATTCCGGAGTGACTAGGTGTGGAACTAGTCTAGCCAGCTCGTGGAATCGGTCAGTATAAGCTGCATGCCCAGCCCCCACTATAGCATGATTCCAAAATTCATGTTCAAGTTTCTGTATCTCGTTGAGGGGGCAGTATTCCTCAGTAATCAGGGCTTTGAACTCATCCCAAGTCATCTGCATCGCAGATTCTCTTCCTCTAGCTTGAACCTGGGTGTTCTACCAGGCTAGTGCGCACGTAACATACTTGATTCTTTGACTGTCGAGGCATTCATTGATGTCAATCACTGCCTCCATCTTTTCAAGCCATCTAGTCAGGGCTATCGCCCCACCTTTCCCATCGAATTCCCGGGGCTTACAGGCCACAAATTCCTTGTAAGAACAACCCCGTCTGGTATTAGCAACCCCAGTCTTAACCCCAGCGGTTCCACCATTTCCGGTCTCATGATTGCTTTCATTCCCAGTCGGGTTCCCATTATCCTCGTTTTCATTGCCACCATCCCCGTGGGGGTGGTGATTCTTAAGAGCATCACTCACCTGAGCTACAATAGTTGGAATCAGGGCAGCCAATTGTTGAGCAATTAGGGCTGCCATATCAGGGTTTCCAGTCCCTTGAGTATTGCCAGGAGGGCCTTCGTTTGCTCTTGGGGGTCTACCTCTGCCTCTACCTCTCGGGACTTCACTTCCGCTACTATTGCTGCGGGTAGATCTTCGAGGCGGCATGTTCTATTCATAAAAGAGGTAACATATAAGCTTTAGTCACTTTAAGATACACAAGTACTCCACTTATCAAGTTCCAATGTTTCATGTTCCGGTCAGTCAAGATCACCATGCAGCCCATTTCAAGCATATTCTCGGTATACCGGTGATGTTTATATATAGGGTTCCCCGCAGCGTTCCCACCACACCCACGATGTACCGAGAATGATGCCCGATCTGGTTACATGACATCCGACCTTCCTTCACATCATATCCATAATTATCCATCAAGTCAACTGAGAGCCCAAACACGTAATCACATATAGTCTGGCGGAGGTTGTCTATCTCACATCCTTGAAAGGACTCAGACATAGCCTCCTCGGGTCGGTCTCAGTATCCGAGGTTAAGCGCAATGTATGATCTGCGAAGATCTCTTCGGGTCTCAATACCCGAATTTGATTATGATAACTTGGCACGCAGAGGGAATGGAAGATCCAATAGGAAGCATCTCATGAGGGACGAGCACAAGGGCTCAAGCACAAGGTGAAAGATCACAAAACAGAAGGATCACCAAACATGTAAAGAGGAACACGTACACGAGATATATAAATGCACACAAGCTTAAGCATGCAAATCTACATGAAGGTTCCTAGGTTATAGTCTAGGTCAAGTGTAATTGCCTAATTCTCTATAACCTGGCTCTGATACCAGTCTGTCACACCCCCACTGAGAGGGGAAACACGGGGATGCGAGTGAGACGGGATCGTCATAACACATGGTATACGTTAGAGGAGCAATATAAATATGATGACAAGCGTGTCATGACGACACCCGAACACAAATGGAGACTTGTGTCGCGTCTAGTCAGTAACCACGACAGCATAGTCATAAGCATAACATAAAAATGATCACATAAGCATAAATGATAACTTGTAATGTAGATTCCCACAACTCGGAAACAAGTATACAAATGATCAAGTTTAATCAACCAAGATTAATGTTTAACAAAAGATGATAAGTCATAAAAGTGCATCCTAGGGTCCCCTCTAAAAGGCAACACTCCTAGAATCTTCAATTACCTTGATCACCTGAAAAGACATGCTCAAAACGGTTAATATAATTGTTGGTGAGATTCGTAGGTTTTAAGTAATAAAAGATGTTAAGATGAAAACAGCTTGTAAGTTTAATAAGAGTTACCGCAACTACACTTATGTGTAATCAGTTTTGCAAGATATAGATAGCTACAACCAAACCTATACATCGGTTCCACACGGGAATTGATGGCTGTAAAGAAAGCATCCCATAAGTTCTACATGACGTAGCAAGATCCACAAAGCGCATACGTATAGCTTACAACCAAACCAATCCTTAGGTCCTATTACCGGGATTAATGGTTGTAATGGATGATCGGCTTAGAAGAACCACACAGAAGAACTACACAGAAGAACCACACAGAAGAACCACACAACCGATGCATCCATCAACAATAGCAATCACAGGTAGCATCAATCAACACATAATAGCAAAGTAGTAGCGCATAGTAATGTAATACCACCAAGTAACATACAAGGTGGTAACATAGCATGAAGTCAAGTTCATATAGCATCAATCAACAAGATAAGCAAGATAAGATACTCATAAAAGTAGCAGCCAACTTCCACTAGGGAAGATGCTTGAAATCAAGTTAAGTAGGTGAGCATTCTTTTCCCCCAAGTTGAAAATATTTACAAGGTTTTATAAGAGTAAAAAGGGGCTACGAAACTCACGGAATAGATGATAAGCACGTATGATGAATATTCCCAAAGGTAGAATGCTATGAACGGTCAAACACCTATTGACAGTTAATGACAAGTATTAATATGAGCATAAGGCATAAGATGACATTTGATTAGTTCGGGCTGTTTTGGTTCGGTCGTGGGTAGCACACACAAGCAGGCATACATATATCAGACCTTATGTAGATCCAAGTATTAAGAGTAGTCGTCATTACTAATGACATCCGTATGGGGATCCCATTATTATAAAAGATAGCGCTTGTTAAATATTTGTAGTCCCAAATAGGTTGTCGATAATTGTAAAAGGTTAGGTTATTTTAAATTGAAATAGTATGTGCCTGTTGATAGCGTTGACTTTAATCTTTTTGGTCAAGCAATGACACTTTATTGATGTTACCTTATCATCACAAGACATTCAAAAAGGGAATTCACACCTACACGCATCATCAGTCACACAACAGGACCGGACGCATGACTCAACCCTCCATTCGCACGAATGGACCTTCAGTCATACGAATCAGCTTCATTCGTACGATTGAACCTTTATTTGTGTGACTAAGCATTCAGTCGTACCATGCAACACCCAATCGCGCGACTTAACCTCCATACGCACGATTGAACCTTCATTCGCACGAATCAGCTTCATTCGTACGATTGAACATTCATTCGTGCGACTGGCCTTTCAGTCGTGCGACTCATGCACAATCGCACACAATCTCATCCGCACTGACTCAATCGCACGCACATTCACTCGCATGGACTCAATCGCACACACATTCAATCGCACACACCCAGGCGCATGACTCAGTCGTGCGATTCACCCAATCGCACGGCTCAGTCGCGCGACACACCCAGACGCATGACTCAGTCATGCGGTTCACCCAATCGCACGGCTCAGTCGCGTGAACAGACCCAGTCACGAAGAACAGCAGAATCGCGACTGCCGAGTGCAGAGTAGTCTTCGGCTGCTCCGTGCACTCGTTTTACACCCCAAGAACTTCTAGAATCCATATTCTAACATGTCTAAACAAGAAACACACTCAGAAACGCAACACATAAGCCCACACGACCTCATGTGCTCGGATGAACCCGAGCACCCGAAACCCTAGAAAACGCAGAAGTGAAACCGAGCAAGAAACGGGTCAAACAAGGTTATCTACCTGCTATAAGTGAGTATACACGATGATAACCAAGATTTGCCGGTGAACACGCAAGAAAAGGAGCGGTTTTGGTACTAGAATGGTGAAGAAGGTGAAGAAGAAGAAGAAGGTGAAGAAGAAGAAGAAGGTGAAGATGATGGTAAGAATGGGGGCTAGGGCTGGTTAAGGGGTATTTATACCCACCTAGTTCCACAAAACGTCGTGTTTAGTTCCCGCACTTTGCCCCCGGGTTCCCAAATTTTATTTCGGTTGAAACGACATTAATTAGGCTTGTTTTATTAATGATGAAAGATGTAGTTAATGATATTTATAATTTAAAAATGGTTTTATTTGTAACATTGGGTTTATATAAAAATGGTGCGTTCAATGATAACGGGGGAAATCTTAGAAAATGTTTTAAGATGATGACAATGCAAGCAACGATAGCACAAGCATAAGGATAACCAAGCAAGCAAATATGATATCCACATAGATGGGTTACAGAGATGAGGAATGACCGATAACAAAAGTTAACCGAACACGTTAAATGACGGACCTTTGGTGACGGATGTCACAATACATTAGATCATTAAACGATCGAGACTCTTTCTGGACGTTGCACAAAATAGGAACTAATCAAACACCCAATACCTTTTTTTATTTATCAACAAGTAGAAATTAAGATAATATTTTAATTGAAATTGCATGCTATATTTATACAGTCTAATTGGATTAAAGGCATTTGTAATTCTTTAGGAGTGTATTTAGTCATTAATGAGACTACCTCGATGATGTGACATATGTGAGATTAATGTATGATATTATACAAAGTGATTACATGATTGGTCCCTGTGATATGCGCATATTGCAGGATTGGTTTCAACTTTTAAGAAATTACATTATTGGTCCTAACTGTTTACCAAACCATAACACGATTGGTCATCGAAGTGGATGGTCGTTAACTTTTTCTGTTAAATAAGTGTCAAATGACAAATTACTCTTAGTTTTAAAATTAAAAAACCAAAAACAATGGGTACAATTGTGGGACCCACACATTTGTAAGGCTACGCCCCCACCCCACCCCACCCCTCCCCTCCCCTCCCCTGGCCTATCATTCTGACCTCCTTGCAAACTTCTGGCTGATAAGCCGCCACCGTCCACCATCCATCATTTTCTCCACCTCTCCGATCACACGCCACCCACCCCCACCCACTCTAGCTGACAACCCCTACCACCATCTACCCAACCATCGGCACCGCAACCACAACCAGATTCCACCGCCTCGTTCGGCGTTTTCTACTTTCTCTCCAGGTCTGAGTTTCTTCCACGCCAATCATCACCATCGTCATCCACCCCTAGGGGTGCAAACAAGCGAAGCCGAGCCCGAGCTCGTATGGGCTCGAGCTCAGCTCGTGATGACTTAGGAGAGCTCGATCTTGAGCTCGGCTTGTTTCGAGCTTTATTTTTAAAGTTCGAAATCGGCTCGACAAATACTTTTTCAAGCTCGGGCTCGGCTCGGGCTCGGCTCGTTTATTTATTTAAATATTATTTTTAATATTTTTATATTTAATTCTGATATATATTTATAATTATATATTTTATATATAACATTATTCATATTATTTAATTTTTTTATCATAACTTTTTATATAATAGATTTTATTTATATAATATATTTAATAAATTAAATAAAAATATATAAATAAAAAGCTCGTCTAGGATCGTGAGCCGGCTCGAGCTCGATACATAAGGCTCGGGCTCGATAAGTGTAAAGCCTGGATATTTTCTTTGAAGCCGACGAAAGAAGAAAAGAAATAAAATCCAAAGTCGATGGACCAAACTTGCCAAAACGGGAAGAAATTTGGAGGAGTGGGGGTATAAAAGGGGGAGGGCAGCCCACACCCTCCCCATTCTTGCAAAAACTCAACCAAAGGGAGAAGAGAAGGAGAAAATGAAGAAAAGGTTGGTTCGGGTGGATTCGAGCGTGAAAATCGAAGTGTAGCGGGTCAAATCGAAGCTCTACTCGACGATGTTGTTTGTGTGAGTTCTAGGACCCCTCTTTTACACGTTTTTAGTCGATTTTAGGGCTGGAACACATCTGGAAACCCATTTTATGTGTGTGTGTGTGTGTGTTTGACCCATTTGTATGTGTTCGCATGTGATGCGTTTGGAGTTTGTGTCTGGGCTTGTGTGTGCTTGAATGGTGTTGTGGTATGCATTCCTAAGGTTTAGGATGGTTGATTTCGCCTTAGAATGGGTTTGGATGAGCTTGAAGCTCGAAAATGGCAGATTGGGTTCAGGATGAGCTGCATTATGCATCAACTAGGGCTAGGCGACCGAATGGAGGCCATACGACCGAATGAGGTGCGATTGGGGTTCATTCGCATGATTTAGATTCATTCGCACGATTGGGACCCAGTCGCATGGGGAGTCATGCGACTGAGGGCCCATTCGCATAGGTGCTCATCCGCATTAGTTTCATCCGCACAAGGTGTTCATTCGCATTAGTTCCATTCGCATAGGACTCATCCGCATTGAGTCCATCCGTATGAGGTCCATTCACATAGTATTCATTCGCATGGAGTTCAATCGCATAGGAGGCCCTGCGACTAAAGGGTGCCCATACGCCCATGTAGGGCTGGTGTACCCGAGGAAAAGCGTAGTTTAATTACTGACTTTCGGGGGAAAGTGCAGATATAAGTTTTGACGTGGAAGTTCCCGTATGTAAGATGATTGTTGAGGCCTTAGTGGGTATGTTGGGCATGATGATGATGATGTTGCATGATTATGCACGATGTATGTTACGTATGTATGATGTTGCCCTATATGATGATGCTATCTGTGTATGATGATGTTCCTTATTATGATGTATGTTTATCTTTCTTGTGGCTTTACGTGTTACGTTAATGAATGAATGAAAGTATTATGTAACATAAAATGGAAGATAATGAAAAGAGGAACGTAATGAAAGAATGCATGCATTAATGAATGATGGAAGTAAAGAAAGTCTTGCAAGCCTTGTATGTCGGGACACGCCATTGAAAGGTGTTAGCCTAACAGTGTGTGGGTTCGCTACCCCGAGAGGATGCACATCGGGGTCTTTCTTTGTGATTGAGCATTTGTATAGAACCACTGCTGCATACCTTAGGTACTACGGCCAGAGGTGCGGCACATCGTTATAGAAGGTCTATGATAGGCCTAGGTCCAGTACCAGGAACAGAAGGGTATTGCACATGGCAATGGTACACCTAAACTTTACTTTAGATACTGTGGCCAGAGGTGCGGTGCACTGTTATAGAAGGTCTATGATAGGCCTAGGTCCAGTACCAGGAAACAGAAGGGTAAGGTTTATGGTTTGATAGAAAGAAAATAGGTAATGATGAAAGAATGTGAATGATAAGGACGTACGATGAATGAACGAAAATTAAAAAATGAATGAATGAATGATGAAGATAATAATGATATTATCTATGTGTACGTATAATGTATGATCGCATGAAAGTAAAGAACGGTTTTAACGAAAGAAAAGTATGTTTTATTATAAAACCTAGAACTCACTCAGCAACGCTGACTTTTATGTCTTTCCAGTTGGCAGGTAATGGTTGCTGAGGATGGCACGGGACGGCTACTCAGCTCTTTTTGATGGCATCCATTCATATAATGCTTTTGTGATGTAATGCAACAATGTATTTCGTAACTGATTAACAATGTATTATTTTGCAAAAGCTTTTATAATGAAATGAAATGTCATTTTTGAATGTTTCCGCTACAATGTTTACTTAAGATAAATGAGAATGTATGTTTTATATGCGATGATCGTCCAGCTGTAAGCGTCCCGGGAACAGAGTCTTACAATAAGTAAATGAGCTTTTTTCAAGATTCGCGCTCGACTCGCGCTTGATAAATCTCGACTCGTTTCGAGTTTTTTATCGATTCGATCTCGAGTAGCTCACGAGCGGCTCGGCTCGTTTGCACCCCTATCCACCCCTATGTCGATCGCCACTGTCGTTTTCCACCTACACGCTAATCGTCACCATCGCCACCATTCCGGATCTAATCGTAAACGACACCGACCACCATCATAGATCTAATCTTACTAGATTACATGGAGAAGATGATGGCGATGATTTTCATCATTCACATCATTTTCTGTTAAGGTGAATGGTGGTTAGCGATGGTGGTTGTAATGGTGGATGGTGTTCGGCGATGGTGGTTGTAATGGTGGAACCAGTGGGACCCACACAGATAATATAATTTTTTGTTTTTATTCATTTAAAACTAAGGGTATTTTGGTCAATTACACAAGCTTAAATTTTAAAAGTTTAATGCCCATTCATTTCAATAACCAATCGTGTTATTGTTGGTAACCAATTGAAACCAATACTGTAATTTCTCAAAAGTTGGAACTAATCTTGCAATATGAACATATCATAAGGACAAATCATGTAATTAACTATTATACAAAACTAATAGATTATGTCTTCTGTTGCATCGACTCACTTTTTAATAAAATTTATATTGAAACATGAATAAAAATTTAAGATAACAAAATAGTAATTACATTACTGAGAAAATAAGAGAATAAAAACCAAACATTTAAAAACAAGGAATGTAAATATTTAAAAAACATACATGGAGCAAAGCAAAAGTATGCGAGTATATCAAGGCATCAACCTTTTTGTGGATTAAAACTAAAGCTAGATCACATGAATTAGATTGGTATAGTTACACTAAGAGCATTCATACTAGCATTCTCATTCTTATCCCTATGTTTACACTAAAAATATAACTTTTCACTCTTTTTTTAATTAAATAATATTTTTCTATATCTTTATTATTGCTTTTTCTTTCACCTCTACTCACAACCGCTTTTAAAATTATTAAAAAAATTATGGGGTTGTACCGTGTTTCGTCAAATATGGGAATCTCGGTACAATCCTCATAATTTTCTATATCCTATCCTCATAACCAATTACAACCATATTCTATAATATATGACACATACTCACGTTAAAATGGGACACCTACTCTGAATGCTCTTAGACTCTCTTTAGACTCTCTTTAGTATGTTCATGTACTGGTACATTTTTGTTCCATCACCTAGGTAGTCGTGATCGTTATTTTACCCCATTTGATTTTCAATAAAATTTACATAAAAATATAGATAAAATAAAGCAAAAATAAATGTTAAGGAACACCAAAATTGAAACTAAAGTAAACAATACAAAATTTCATTATATTTAACTATGCTTGGTTTTTAATTAAATTTATTGCAAAAAATAGATAAATAGTATGTTAAAACTGATTAACTTTTTAGTATCAAATTAAAACAGACTAGGGTTATGCACCGTGCGATGCAACGAATTAAACTCTTTTAAGTATATTGGTGTAAGTTTTACTTACAACTTTAAGTATATGTGTTTTTTTGTAAAACTTACACCAATGTAAACTCTTTTACACTTACAAATTTACACATATACATAAAAGATCATAATATTCTATATGTGTAATAATGTTATATAAGCAAAAATAATAATAATATTTATTGATTTTGATGGGTTTTCGCAAGTTCTCGCAATAAAAGAGGGTTCTCGCTTGAACCTTTTCCTATATATATAGGGTAAGGTTCAAATAAGAACCTTACCATATATATATACATATATATATATATATATATACCTATATAGGGGGAGGTTTCACTAAAAAATATATTTTGCCTAAGAAGGCTAAGAAGAAATGAGGTGGTGACATATGACAAAACTAGAAAATAGGATTAAAGGGTATTTTGGTCTATTAATAATTTTGTGCTGTTTTATGAAATCCAGCACAACCCTGTGTGTTTTATGAAGTCCAGCACAACCCTGTGCTGTTTTATGAAATCCAGCACAACCCTGTGCTGTTTTATGAAATCCAGCACAACCCTGTGCTGTTTTATGAAATCCAGCACAACCCTGTGCTGTTTTATGAAATCCAGCACAACCCTGTGCTGTTTTATGAAATACAGCACAACCCTGTGCTGTTTTATAAAATATAGCACAAAAACGTTAAAATGCAGCACAATTTCACCTAATTTGTTTTTTTATAAAAAATATAGCAATACTATACTCAATTTAAAGAGAAAAAAATGCTTGATTTTATGGTGCAATTTTTTTTAAAAAATAATCTAGCATGAAAAAGTTATAAACGTTTAAAAAAATTGGGGGAAACTCAAAAAAGTCAACAAAAGTGGTTACATACCCAAAATACCCTTCCATCTTTTTATTTATAACATTATGATCTTAGACATTGATAAGAAATGGAAGGCTAAGATCATTTCTTACCCTTCTTAGGTAAAATTTATTTTTTAGTAGAACCTCTCCCTATATATATATATATATATGTATGTATATATATATATATATGTATGTATATATATGTATATATATATGTATATATATATATGTATATATATGTATATATATATATCTATATATACACACACATATATATATATAAGATTTTGTAAAACATCATCTATCAGAAGTTACGAAAATAAAGAATATAATACTAAATGTTATTTTTTTAGTATTGTATCACAAAGTTTTGTTTCAAGTATATGATAACCTGTGCACATATTTAAACTAAATTTATTAATACGAATATAATATTTTACTTGAATTTAAAGGATAGTGTGGTATTGTATCTTAAAATAAAAAAGATTATGGCACTTATCTTATAAAATATTTAATTTGCTAGAATTATATAAATTTAAAAATTAATCATAAGCTCAAAGTTATGGACCAATAAAGAAGTGTATATGTTCTTTTCTAATTAATTAGTACATAACAAAACATATATTACAACATTCTTACCACTATATTAAATGTATCGTTGTACAAGTGTCTACTTCATGATTTATATCTATAAGATTTTAGTTGGGTATCTTAAAGAGAGAGAGAGAGCTCGGCGGCGTTTGTGGTCCCACCGGCGATGTGTTTCACCTCCATCGCTCTCGTCGACCCATGGTTTCAAAGAGAGATGAACGGCTTCTTGTGGTGCTGGTCTCCAGCCTTTGCTTGGTGGCTATTTGCCTTGGGGTCTTGTTAGCACTTGCCTAGCCGGCAACCACCTTCTGTTGTTGTTCGACGCCCTCGTGTCTAAGGTTTTATTTGGGTTTCTTGGTTTTGGTGATGGTGGTTATGCCTTTGTCGACCACCACCGCTTAACTCTGCTGGTTCGCCGCCACCACTAACATTTCTGTAAGAATTACACTTAGAGGTTGATACAACCAAAAAGCTCCGAGCATGCGACATAAAGTACAAGGAAGTTACTTCGAAATATTTTATACAACTCGATGAATTATGCTAAGTATAAAATCTTCTGAATCTTCAAAGACAAAGTCTTCCGAAGCCAAAGACTGATTTCTTCCAAAGACAGAGAAGACATGCTTTCTCTAAACCACCTTTTGACAAAAGCTGAACCACTTTTTGCTACCTTCTCTGAAGATTCGCCAACTTATATGAGTTGGTGAAAAGTCCGTACTTTTATCAAATTGTAGATTAATGTCTCTTGTCTGTAACTTTCTACTTTTATACTTTTATCATTTTTGTAATATATTAGGATGTGAGCTATGACATGTCATAGTCACAAGTTAAAAAACAATCTGTCTTTTGACTCTACATGATCTTATTGTCTAGATTAGTGTTTCCAACTGACTTTCAAAGTATGACCGACTGTAGGATATAGTATAAAGTGTGTCAAGTGCTTGTCTTTATTTTTATGCTTTGAAACACTTGTAAAAATGATAAAAGACAGAATAGTTGTGTTGGCACTGCTTTATTTTTATGCTTTGAACACTGTTGATAGATAGAGTTATTTAAATATTAATCTAAAGTATAATAAATAATGTATGAATTAGAATTAAATAATGTAATGCTTTAGATATGTTGCAAGTAAAAGGGAGTTTATTTAAGATTTTGATTCGAACTAAACTTTGATGTCTCCTTATTAAAATCTGAAAATGAGAAGATGGTGGCCATTTTGCCCTTAAAAACGTCAAATAGCTAGGTAGGTCCGAGATTGCAATAAATATATGGCTTATGGGTGATGGCTGATAAATGGTAGTTATTTTCTATTATTGTTTACTATTCTATTTCTGTTATTGTTGCTTACTATTCTAATTCGTTTCCAATTTGATGTGTATAAACATGATTTTAATACATGACGTGTGTGTCTCATATGGGGCTACTTTCTTGGAACTACTTTCATCTAGAATAATCTATAGTAAGGCCTTGTGGATAATAATTAAATGCTATTGTACTATTTTTCTAAATACGTATTAGAAAGTTGCAAATAGATTATTATTTTCTGAAAGATATGACCAAATCTCTTTTTTGAATCCACCTTAATTTGTTTGTTATAAGTTAATTTGTGGGCTAAATGTGAAAAATTCTTTTGGGCTATGGGGCTGTTTGATTATACTGACTGAGTAAAATCTGACTGAGTAAGATCTGACTGAGTCAGAAGCTGACCCAGTTAGAAGTTCTGACTGGGTAAGCATCTGACTGAAACTTGGTTGTTTGATTCAGTATCTGACCGACTCAAAAACCGTTTATTTTCTAATCAAGTAGAATAATTAACAATCTTAAATCAACTACTAAACAAACAATCACACACACACACACACACATATATATATATATTATATAAACTCATCAGACAATCAAAATCAAAATTCACCACACCACCACCACAACCACCAATATCTTCTTCACCACCATAACTACCACCATCTTCTTCACCTCCAACAAAATCAAAATCACCACACCACCACCACATCTGCAGACACATATACATACACATCTATATGCAAATACATCTACATACACATCTGCAGACACACATACATACACATCTATATGCAAATACATCTACATACACATCTGCAGACACATATACATACACATCTATATGCAAATACATCTACATACACATCTGCAGACACATATACATACACATCTATATGCATATACATCTATATTCATAAAGAAATGATGATTTACCGCGGTTGTCGCTCGATTAGGGATCGCGCAGGGGGAGGGGGAGGTGCCGATCGAGAGCGCGGGGGAGGGGGAGGTGCCGATCGATCGCGCAGGGGGAGGGGGAGGTGCCGATCGAGAGCGCAGGGGGAGGGAGAGGTGCCGATCGAGAGCGCAGGGGGGGAGGTGCCGATCGAGAGCGCAGGCGGAGGGGGAGGTCGCCGATCGGGCGTAGGGTTGGGAAGGGGGCGCTGTGTAGGAGGTGGAGTTTGGGGTCAGCTTCTTTGTTTTTCAGGTCTGGGTCAGAGCCCCTGACTCGGTCAAATGGCTCCACGCGAGAATCAAACGGGCTGACCGAGTCAGCCGGGTCAGGGTCAGCCCAGTCAGAGACATATCAAACACAGCCTAAGCTTAATATATTTTTGTGTGGTTAGATCTGATTATGAAATGAATGAATACGGGATGCAAATATAAGTGTTTGTCGGGATCTTACTATCAAGGAACCTACTATTAAATGTTTGTCGGGATCTTACTATCAAGGAACCTACTATTAAAGTTTGATTCTTACAATGCTTTTAAAGGATTAGAATACTTTTGAAATTAGAACAATATAAATTAAAATATGAATGAATGAAAATATGTAATTTGTTTGGTTCAAAAATTATAAATAGAATCACTAGCGGGGTTATGACTGCGCTTCCTGACGAATACATTTTAAATAAATTTAAAGTATAAAAATAAACAAGTCAAAAAACAAAAGGTTGGTTTAATTATGATACTTAGATGAAAAAAGAAATAAAAAGAAGAAATAGAAAAAAAGGGGGGGGGGGGGAAGGAATATGTTAAAATATATACATATTTTCAAAATCCAGAGCCAACACATATAAGTTGTTTTATTTTTCATGCTCATGTGCTTATCTTATTATGAATTTTTATAATATCGCGAAGCTTGTAACGTTTGAAATTCTTGGATTTAGCTAGGTCAGATCAAGTGGGTTTGTACTTGTTGGAGTTTGTTAGAGCATACGTACATGTAAAGAAGAGGGGGGGAGGGGGTGGAGGGGGGAGGGGGGAGGGGTGGAGGGGTGGAGGGGGGATGGGTGGAGGGGGGGGGGGGGGGGAGGGGGGAGGGGGGAGGGGGGAGGAGGGGAGGGGGGAGGGGGGAGGGGGCAGGGAGGGAGGGATATTAGCGATATTAGATCTTTAATCTTATAAGTTGATCACAACCTAAGAAACCAAATCAAAATCTAAAAGTAGAAACCATAGAAGCTGGTTGTAACCAATAGAAGATACATATCATCGATCAAAGAAACCTGCATCTCCCTTCTTTGTTTGCACTCTCTACGTCTCTTTAGGTCCCACATAACCATTACAAATCCACTGTGATACATATCTCTTCCTCTTTGTTCGCCTTACCAATTACCAATTGAAACTTAAAGGTGGTCAAATGGATTTTGGAGGCTGTTATATGTCACACCCCGAAAATCGCAGCGGAAGATTCGCGTGACGTGGTGGTAACGGAAGTTGGAGTTGACCCAACTATTATAGTCAAACGTTCTTAAGTTAACGTTAGTCGTGAAAGTCGTACATTATTATCATAAAAGTATTTTATTAAACAACATTAAACATTTCGGTAGTAACACATAGTTCCGTTTTATTACATGAACCCAACTTTATTTAAAGACGTTTTGAAACGTTTGACCCTCCAAAGACAAAGTTCCAGAATATCCATATAGAGCTCACCTATAACCCTGAAAAGCATGAAGGGTAAAAAGTCAACATAAGGTTGGTGAGCTTTCGGGGTTTTTGTAGTTTCGCAAACAATCATTTGAAAATAATATGATGAAACAAGGCATAATATATTCATCATAGACTAGCTAGGTACTATGATAATTTAGGTCATAAGCCCATAATCAAACCAAGAAACACGTCGTTGCCCCACAACTATCCAGACATATAAACTCCCTCGCCACAAACCTGACCAGCGCGACTGGTCGCGAGAGCGGGCCATTCTAACCCGATAGATCTACCAATATATTCTGCGGCCTCACCCCTGAGGTTAATGATTATAGGGGGATTTAGGGCTCAATAGTATATACATCCATACTATGACCCGAACTTATACCCTCATATAATATATTATCTTGTTTAATCCATCATATATTCAAAGAAACATTATTTCATGCTTTTCACCCCAAAACAGTTGAAATGATATTAAAAATGGGGCCGAAGAACTCACCTTGAGTGCGGTTAATGAAATGAACCAATGTGCTTTAGGCTTTTGATAATGAAACCCTAATCATTAGCATCATGGTCAATACATAATGATTTATGCTTACGAATGCATTTCACCCATTTTATTTGGTTGTTTTTAATATAGCATGTTTTTAGAAATGTATATTTTTGTAAATTTTTAATAAAACTATTATTTTTCCTTGTTAGGGTTACATATTTTCTTACTATTATCTATACCTTGCTCATATACTAAATGTCTTATGTTATAAAACTTATAATTTTTCCAAACATATATATATATTATAAATCCTATTAGTCGTGAGTCAAGTTTGTTAGTCATAGTGTTCTTTTGGTCTTTTGTTTGATCTTAACCACAATTCCTAGTCTCGAAGTTTATTAGTAGACTTTTATCTAATGAAGACCTTCAATTATGTCCAAATATCTCTACCTTATCTTAGTCATTTTCAATATTATTTTCTTATCATCATTGTCACCCAAAATCTTCAACCTAGTCATCATCCTATGTCATTATACTAACAACAATACTTCATCCATAATATTACTTAATGTTTCTAACAAGGTCATAAGACATCAATCCCCAACTAATATGCTTATATTCACTATGTGTACATCCATATATGCATTCTCACCATCTAGATTACCCAACTAATATACTTTCATCCAACATTAACCTATTCTAACAAATTTTCAGATTTATATTGCCATTTAAAAGACCATTTTTACAATATTATCAACTAAACAACTATTTTACAACCTCTTTAAATGGGTGGATCAAGATTCATCAAGATCTTCATCTTGATTGTTCATGCATGAACAAATATAAGCAATCCAATAAAAGAAATACCTTTGAACACAAACGGATGATTCAAAGACTATAATGATAGCACTTTATCTTCTACTTCCGATTACAACTTCGGGTTTTATTTGAAAGTCTAACTAGATTCTTTAGGGAAGACGCAAGTGAGGTCACTAGTGGTGATGATGTTGGTGGCGGGTGGCGATGTTGGTGGCGGGTGGCGATGTTGGTGGCGGTGTGGGTGACGAGTGGTGGTCGCGGGGGTGGATGGTGTCGGGTGTGGGGGTGGTGGATGGTGTCGGGTGTGGGGGGTGGTGGTCACAGCGGTAGATGGTGATGGTGGTGGCGGGCGGCTGGCGGCCGGCGGCGGCAGGTGGCTGGCGGTGGCAGGTGGTCGATGGGGGGTGATGGTGTGTGTGTGTGTGTGGAAGATGGAGAGAATGAGGAGATGAAGAGATGGTGGTGTGGGTGTTTATAGGGATTATGCAAATGGTTATGTGTCAACCATGCAAAAATCCCAAATCTAATCACTAGATTTGTGTCATATATTATTATTATTATTATTATTATTATTATTATTATTATTATTATTATTATTATTATTATTATTATTATTATTAACCAATTGTCTAAATTGATTAATTTAATAACAAGTTTAGTCAACTTTGTCAAATACTGATCATTGACTTTCATGGGTGCAATGCACTGTGTGATAATTCCAAATTCAGCAAGACATTTTTACATTAAGAAAACATTGCTCAATTCTTAAAGAGTCAAACGAGTCAACTACGATTTTTAGTTATTTAAATTTTATAGAATTGAGTTGGCATTGACCTGATTTTGCCGGTTGTTAAAGTCTCCCCCTGTTCTGGAAATTTCGTCCCGAAATTTTATGTTGTAGGGTCTTTATCAGGCTGATTTTTAAAGAGGTGGGGATATTTCTGTCGCATCTGATCTTCGCTTTCCCAGGTGAATTCAGGCCCTCTCTTCGAATTCCATCTTATCTTGACCAGCTTAATTTGTCTTCGTCTGAGTTTCTGGACCTTCCGATCCATAGCCTCAACTGGTTCTTCGATGAAATGAAGTTTATCGTCAATAAAAACTTCTTCTGGTGGAATGATGAGTGATTCGTCTGTCATACACTTCTTAAGGTTGGATACGTGGAATACGTTGTGCACACTCCCAAGTTCACTTGGTAGGTTAAGACGGTATGCTACTGGTCCAATACGTTCGGTTATCTCGAATGGTCCGATGTATCGGGGATTGAGCTTCCCTCGTTTACCAAATCGTATCACGCCTTTCCACGGCGACACCTTTAGAAATACTCTGTCACCAGTTTGGAATTCTAACGGTTTTCTCCGATTATCCGCATAGCTCTTTTGCCTGCTTCTTGCTGCGTCTAACCTCTTCTTGATTTGCCCGATCTTGTCGGTCGTTTCTTGGATAATTTCAGGCCCGGTTAATTTCCTTTCACCAATTTCTGCCCAACATAAGGGCGAGCGACATTTCCTTCCGTATAATGCTTCAAATGGGGCGGCCTTAATGCTGGTGTGATAACTGTTATTATATGAGAACTCAGCTAATGGTAGATGAGTGTCCCAATTACCGCCAAAATCGATCACACATGCTCTTAGTAGGTCTTCCAGTGTTTGGATGGTTCTTTCACTCTGGCCGTCTGTTTGTGGGTGATAGGCTGTGCTCATGTCTAGTCGAGTACCCATGGCTTCATGTAGTGATTGCCAAAATCTTGAGGTAAATCGACTATCCCTATCTGATATGATTGAAACGGGTACTCCATGACGCGACACCACTTCCTTAATGTATAAATTTGCTATCTTGCTCATGTTGTACCCCTCTTTCATGGGTAAGAAGTGTGCAGATTTTGTCAACCGATCAACAATTACCCAGATGGTGTCGTAACCACTAGCTGTTCTTGGTAGTTTTGTCACAAAATCCATAGCAATACACTCCCATTTCCATTTTGGAATTTCTGGTTGTTGTAATAGACCAGATGGCTTCTGATGTTCTGCTTTTACCTTGGCGCAGGTGATACATTGATTTACATACGAAGCTACATCTCCTTTCATATTAGGCCACCAGAAGAATTCTTTTATATCGTGATACATTTTGTCCATCCCTGGGTGAATTGAGTATCTCGATTTATGGGCTTCTTCAAGAATTAGTTTGCGTAAACCTCCATGTTTGGGGACCCATACTCGGTTCACAAAACGCATCAACTTGTCGGAGTCGGGTGTTAATCCCTTGATCATTCCTTGTAGATCTTCTCCCTCCATGTTTCCATCTTTTAATGCTTCGATTTGAGCATTGCGAATGTGATTGGTAAGGTTTGAGTGTATGGTGAGTTCCATTGCTCGCACCCGTAGAGGTTTTTCTCTTTCCTTTCTACTGAGCGCATCAGCCACGACGTTAGCTTTGCCTGGGTGGTATCGTATATCGCAGTCGTAATCATTTAATAGCTCTATCCAGCGGCGTTGCCTCATGTTCAATTCTTTCTGATCAAAGATATGTTGCAGACTCTTGTGATCCGTATATATCACACATTTGGTTCCATATAAATAATGTCTCCATATCTTGAGTGCGAAAACAACGGCTCCCAGTTCTAGGTCATGGGTGGTGTAATTTTTCTCATGCACCTTTAATTGTCTTGACGCATAAGCGATGACTTTATCCTTCTGCATTAATACGCACCCAAGACCTAATCGTGAGGCATCACAATATACTACAAATCCCTCTGTCCCATTTGGTAAGGATAGTATGGGTGCACTGCATAATTTTTGCTTCAATAACCGAAAGGCTCTGTCTTGATCTTCGCCCCATACGTAACTCTTATCCTTGCGATTTAATAGGGTTAAGGGTTGGGCTATCTTTGAGAAATTTTCTATAAATCTACGGTAATAGCCTGCTAACCCTAGGAATTGTCGTACTTCTGTTGGAGATTTGGGGGCTTCCCAGTTCTTAATTGCCTCAACCTTGGCTGGATCCACATGGATACCCTTTTCATTAATAACGTGTCCGAGAAATCGAACTTCTCGAAGCCAAAATTCACATTTTGAGAACTTTGCGTACAACTTTTCTTTCTTGAGGACGTTTAGAATTAGCCTAAGGTGCTGCTCATGCTCTTCCTTTGATTGTGAGTATATCAGAATGTCGTCGATGAATACTATCACAAACTTGTCCAAGTAGGGCTTACAAATCCGATTCATAAGGTCCATGAATATGGCAGGCGCGTTGGTCAATCCAAATGGCATTACCAGAAACTCGTAATGACCGTAACGTGTTCTAAAAGCCGTTTTTTGGAACGTCCTCTTCTGTTATCAACAGTTGATGATATCCTGATCGTAAATCTATCTTCGAGTAGTAGCTGGATCCTTGTAATTGATCGAACAGATCATCAATTCTTGGTAGTGGGTATCGATTTTTAATGGTGAGTTTATTTAATTCTCGGTAATCAATGCACATCCTGAATGATCCGTCTTTCTTTTTGACGAATAGCACCGGTGCTCCCCAAGGAGAAAAACTTGGTCGAATGAATCCCTTGTCTAATAATTCTTGCAGTTGTTTTGACAATTCCTGCATTTCAGAGGGTGCCAGTCGATATGGTGATCGTGCTACTGGTGCAGCTCCGGGTATCAAGTCAATTCGAAATTCGATCTGCCTTTGTGGAGGTAACCCTGGTAGGTCTTCGGGAAATATCTCTGGGTATTCTTGTACAATGGGGATGTCTTCCATTCCTTGTTCCTCATTTTTAGTGTCAGTGGCCTTTACTAGAAAGGCGGGATACCCTTCGTTTAGATATTCATAAGTTTTCATGACGCTTAAAACTTTAAACGAGGGTTTTCCTTTTTCTCCTTGAATGATTAAGAGTTCTCCACTAGGAGTTGGCAATCGGATGATTTTCTCAAAACATACTATTTCGGCATGATTTTGAGAGAGCCAATCCATACCAATAACAACGTCGAAACTTCCCAGATTGACAGGTAATAAGTCGATACTAAAGAGATGATTGTTGAGTTGTATCGTGCAATTTCTAATTATTTCATTAGATTCTATTTTCTTTCCATTAGCTAGCTCTATAATATACTTCTTTCTTAGCTTACATGGTTTAATCCCCAATGATGGTTCGAACTCTTTAGATACAAAACTTAAATCAGCACCAGTGTCAAACAAGATGGAGGCATAGTGATTGTTGATAAGAAACGTACTGTTAACCACTGACGGTTCTTGTTGTGCTTCCTTGACATTCATCTCAAAAGCTCTCCCTCTGGCCCTGGACTGGTTCAACTTTGGGCAGTTCTTCTTGAAGTGTCCGATCCTACCACACTCATAGCAAGCTTGATCATTTCTGATTTTCCTTTCATCAGGTTTTGCTCGGCAGTTTTGGCTCAGATGTCCAAGTTTATGGCAATGAGTACAAATCTTACAATCACCCGTATGGAGATATCCGCATTTGTTACATTTCCCTTGAGATTCCTTGTTTGCCCCTCTGTTGTTTGATGTTGCGACATAAATTCGTTCGGATCTTTGGTCAAAGTTTTTTCTGTTGCTTGCTTGTCCCTTGGGGTTTTCAAACCACTTCCTTTTTCCATCAAATGGTCTTCTGTTTACTTTGATCGCCTTCCTCCCGATTTCCATCGCACTTTTTCCTTGTTCATTCTTCTTGATCAGGGTTCCATTTCGTATTGCGTCATCAGTTAAGGAGTGTGCAATAGCGATTGCACTTTGGATGGTGGTAGGCTTGGAAGCTGTAACGTTGCTTCTTATTTGGGGTGTCAATCCCCATATGTATCTTTCAATTCGCACGTATTCTGGTGTAACCATGCGGGGCACCAATCTAGCAAGATCATTGAATCTCGACGTGTATGTCCGGATCTCGGCTCCTTCCATGGTATGATTCCAGAATTCGGTTTCGATCTTCTGGAGCTCGTTGCGTGGGCAGTATTCTTTAAGTAACATCTCCTTTAGTTGTTCCCAAGTAAGTTCATATGCGTTCTTATCGCCCAAAATTTGGCGCTGGGAGTTCCACCATGATAATGCTGCATCTTGAAAGGAACAGGTCGCGTATTTGACCTTTTGTTCGCTAGAACAATTGCTTATTACTATAACAGTCTCCATTCTCTCGATCCATCGGACTATATCTAGTGGTCCTTCAGCGCCTGTGAATGTTCTTGGATTGCACCCTTGAAAGGTCTTGTATGAGCATCCTTGTGGTTGTCCACTTGACGAACTTCCTGGATTCCCGTTCGTACCAGATCCATTATTGGCACCAACACCAGATCCCGTGTTTGATCCATTTCCCGTTCCATTACCAAGGCCATTGCCCGTGTCCTCTTGCCTCCTCCCTTGACTAGCCACTAGGTTTGCATCGTGTTGTTCTAAGGCGGACTTAACATGCTGAGCTATTAGTTGTGCTAATTCTTCCGCGGTAGTTGGTAAATTGACGTTTCCACTCGAGGGTGTGCCTGGGTTACGGGTGGCATGGTTCAATTCTGTTTTGAAGATAGGGAAGAAGGTGTTTAGTTTACGGATGTTCGCTGTTATAATGACTTACCTTATATAAAAATATCCGTATAATAATCAAGTATTAATCACAGCCAACATAAATCATAAGGATAAAACTTTTTAAATTTCATAGGCGTCTAATTACACATACATAAATATCAAAACACCCAACAGTTAGTTATCAAAAGATCATAAGTTAGAGTCTACATGCATCCTCGAGTCATAACTCGGTCAAAAGAAAGAGTCCAAGCTCTCCGGCTTACATCAATAACTATCCTAAGACAAACCTCCAGCACCAACATGCGTAAGGCATGAAATCGTCATCAGACATAATGTAGCCATAGTCAATGCGGTCTCTGTCTGCTCTCCCATCACCATCGCGTACTGTTGTACCGTCACTAATGCTGATTCGGCCACATCTGCTCTCTGTTCCGCCTGGGTCAGTCGATCCCTAGTCTCTGCGAGACTACTCTCCAAATCCGCTATACGGAAGTGCATCTGGCTCAGAGCGCTTTCATCCAGTAGTCTCTCCTCTTCAATCGTCATCAATCTCTCATCCAAAGCTTGGCTCACCTCATCCCGGATACTCATCTTCTTTCTGACAGTTAGCAATTCCTTCTCGAGTCGAGCACATTGTGCTACCAGAGTGATCATCATATGTTCGACGGCTCGATCTCCATAGTAGTTCCACGTGGTGCGGAAGTCGACTCTCCCACCTCAAAGGTGGAAGAAATCCCATCTCTTGATGCCCATCCTCTCATAGTTTCCATGATCCGTCCCCACTGTTCATCTAGCAGTCTGGCCCGTTTGGGCATAGATGTACTCTTCATACCGGCACCATCATTCACCTTTCTCGTCTCCCTACGTTTCTTTCGTTCATACACCATCCTGATCTTTGGTGGTGCATCATCATCCATCGTCTTTCTCTTCTCTCTGCGCTCCCTCCGCTCATACACCATCCTGATCTTTGGCGGGCACTGTGCGAGAGGAATAGGGGCTGCTGGGGTCACATCTGTGGGGGTCTCACCTTCCGGGGCCATGCCTTCTGGCTCCTCGGTAATGGGCTCAAGGGTGACTACAGGTGGTGTGGGGTCCTCATCGTCAGACACAGATATCCAACCGTTTCCCGAATCTTCCATTCCCGGGTACAAGGCAGCTGCAAAGTAAGGCTGGGTCGGGTGATACCATGGTGTAGGGGAGATGGGTTCTGATGGGTCCTGATGGGTCCTGCATGCTACTGCTACGGTTAGGTATCCTCTCTCGGTTAACACGATCAGACATCTACAATAAAAGAGAGTATGCATGCGTACTTAAGATTTTGCAATATTCTAGATAATATTTTGCTCAAATATTAATATAACAATTATGCTTGCATGGTACCCTAATCTAGGTAAGACTTATAACGTGGAAATGTCTTTGGTGCCAAAAGTCCTTTTCAAAAGTTATAGTCTAGATTTAAAATTTCTAGTTCACTATAACCGTTGGCTCTGATACCAACTTCTGTCACACCCCGAAAATCGCAGCGGAAGATTCGCGTGACGTGGTGGTAACGGAAGTTGGAGTTGACCCAACTATTATAGTCAAACGTTCTTAAGTTAACGTTAGTCGTGAAAGTCGTACATTATTATCATAAAAGTATTTTATTAAACAACATTAAACATTTCGGTAGTAACACATAGTTCCGTTTTTATTACATGAACCCAACTTTATTTAAAGACGTTTTGAAACGTTTGACCCTCCAAAGACAAAGTTCCAGAATATCCATATAGAGCTCACCTATAACCCTGAAAAGCATGAAGGGTAAAAAGTCAACATAAGGTTGGTGAGCTTTCGGGGTTTTTGTAGTTTCGCAAACAATCATTTGAAAATAATATGATGAAACAAGGCATAATATATTCATCATAGACTAGCTAGGTACTATGATAATTTAGGTCATAAGCCCATAATCAAACCAAGAAACACGTCGTTGCCCCACAACTATCCAGACATATAAACTCCCTCGCCACAAACCTGACCAGCGCGACTGGTCGCGAGAGCGGGCCATTCTAACCCGATAGATCTACCAATATATTCTGCGGCCTCACCCCTGAGGTTAATGATTATAGGGGGATTTAGGGCTCAATAGTATATACATCCATACTATGACCCGAACTTATACCCTCATATAATATATTATCTTGTTTAATCCATCATATATTCAAAGAAACATTATTTCATGCTTTTCACCCCAAAACAGTTGAAATGATATTAAAAATGGGGCCGAAGAACTCACCTTGAGTGCGGTTAATGAAATGAACCAATGTGCTTTAGGCTTTTTGATAATGAAACCCTAATCATTAGCATCATGGTCAATACATAATGATTTATGCTTACGAATGCATTTCACCCATTTTATTTGGTTGTTTTTAATATAGCATGTTTTTAGAAATGTATATTTTTGTAAATTTTTAATAAAACTATTATTTTTCCTTGTTAGGGTTACATATTTTCTTACTATTATCTATACCTTGCTCATATACTAAATGTCTTATGTTATAAAACTTATAATTTTTCCAAACATATATATATATTATAAATCCTATTAGTCGTGAGTCAAGTTTGTTAGTCATAGTGTTCTTTTGGTCTTTTGTTTGATCTTAACCACAATTCCTAGTCTCGAAGTTTATTAGTAGACTTTTATCTAATGAAGACCTTCAATTATGTCCAAATATCTCTACCTTATCTTAGTCATTTTTCAATATTATTTTCTTATCATCATTGTCACCCAAAATCTTCAACCTAGTCATCATCCTATGTCATTATACTAACAACAATACTTCATCCATAATATTACTTAATGTTTCTAACAAGGTCATAAGACATCAATCCCCAACTAATATGCTTATATTCACTATGTGTACATCCATATATGCATTCTCACCATCTAGATTACCCAACTAATATACTTTCATCCAACATTAACCTATTCTAACAAATTTTCAGATTTATATTGCCATTTAAAAGACCATTTTTACAATATTATCAACTAAACAACTATTTTACAACCTCTTTAAATGGGTGGATCAAGATTCATCAAGATCTTCATCTTGATTGTTCATGCATGAACAAATATAAGCAATCCAATAAAAGAAATACCTTTGAACACAAACGAATGATTCAAAGACTATAATGATAGCACTTTATCTTCTACTTCCGATTACAACTTCGGGTTTTATTTGAAAGTCTAACTAGATTCTTTAGGGAAGACGCAAGTGAGGTCACTAGTGGTGATGATGTTGGTGGCGGGTGGCGATGTTGGTGGCGGGTGGCGATGTTGGTGGCGGGTGGCGATGTTGGTGGCGGTGTGGGTGACGAGTGGTGGTCGCGGGGGTGGATGGTGTCGGGTGTGGGGGTGGTGGATGGTGTCGGGTGTGGGGGTGGTGGTCACAGCGGTAGATGGTGATGGTGGTGGCGGGCGGCTGGCGGCCGGCGGCGGCAGGTGGCTGGCGGCGGCAGGTGGTCGATGGGGGGTGATGGTGTGTGTGTGTGTGTGGAAGATGGAGAGAATGAGGAGATGAAGAGATGGTGGTGTGGGTGTTTATAGGGATTATGCAAATGGTTATGTGTCAACCATGCAAAAATCCCAAATCTAATCACTAGATTTTGTGTCATATATATTTTTATTATTATTATTATTATTATTATTATTATTATTATTATTATTATTATTATTATTATTATTATTATTATTATTATTATTAACCAATTGTCTAAATTGATTAATTTAATAACAAGTTTAGTCAACTTTGTCAAATACTGATCATTGACTTTCATGGGTGCAATGCACTGTGTGATAATTCCAAATTCAGCAAGACATTTTTACATTAAGAAAACATTGCTCAATTCTTAAAGAGTCAAACGAGTCAACTACGATTTTTAGTTATTTAAATTTTATAGAATTGAGTTGGCATTGACCTGATTTTGCCGGTTGTTAAATTATAGGCAATGATGGAGGGGAAACTTAGCGGTGGTCGAATAGTTCTTAGAGATGGTTGATAGGCAATGACAGAGGGGAGACATTTAGATTAGGTTTTAAGGGGAGTGAGTAATAGAGAAAAGTGTTATGTCAAAAAATATAATTTTGTCGATTTGTCTTTCGTATCCTTTCATAAATTTTAGAAGGATTCTAAATTGCTTCAATCTTGCTTCTAGGCTTAAGGTGAATTCTAGAAAAGCAAACTTCTTGAAATTGGAGTTCAATTATGTGAGCTTCTTAACATGGCAACAACATGCATTGCAAAACAGATTCTTACCCTTTACTTATCTTAGACTTGAGATAGAGGCAAATATGAATCTAGTAAACATTTAGGATCCGGTAATCATGAAGTCAAATAAAAACTTTCAACTTGGAAAGTCGACTAACTTTCCATAGAGGGTCGTATTATATTACTAAATTTGTACTTGACAATCTTCCTTTATATTACTTATCTTGTATAGAGCATCATTGTAGGGCATCACAAACTTAAACGATTAGAAGATGTTTTTTATGGGGATCAAATGACTTAAAGTCCAAGGTATCTTAAATTGCTTGGAACAAATTATTAAGTTCCAAAAGAGCCGAAGGATTTAAGATCAGGAGTATTAGAGCTATAAATATATCTCTTTTGTCCAAATAAAGTTGGAAGCTAAAAGATAGGTCGAATAGCCCTTGGTCCAAGCGCGTTAAGTCAATCCAAGACTCTAAAAGGCTTTAACAAACCAGCCCACTAAGGAAAAGCATCAATAGAGTATGAAAAAACATCCAAAAAACAGTCAATGACCAGGACGATTTGGGTGGGAACCATCGTAACTCTTAAGAGAACTTCGTTGGCAACCTAGCTCTCAAAAAAATGATAAACTTTTTGGACCTAGAAGTACCCTTCAAATGATCATGACCTATCTGAAATTGCTATATGCACGACCATGATGCCTCAAGACAATTCATCGACAAAGATAAATGGTCGATATTACAGAACACTCCCGATATGTTCTTCGTGAGTTGTTGCAGGAAAAAGATAGAAGAAAAGACGTTTGATGTAGAATATTCATAGGTACTACGGTTGATACAAATAAATACCTCTGAAAGTAAGTTTTTCGGCCAACGAGCTCTCCTAAATAGGCTTCCAACCCAAGCTACGCTAAGATTGAGGGTCATCTCTATTAGATATTTTGGTGTAATTGGATTGGCTAACGACCAATTTGATCATAATATCCATCAAACAAGTCAAGAGGTACGGAGTTCACACTTGTTTTGATTTTATTATGATCTTCGAAATTAAAAACCTTATTAGGGACGAAGCCTCTAAGCATGTGGGGATTCCATGGGGGCAACACCCCCTTGGTGGGGGTCTGTGGGCAGCGCCCCTAGGAGCGGGGTCCAAGGGGCGGTATCCCCTGGCGGTGTCCAAGGGGCTAGCCCCTGGCGGGGTCCAAGGGGCTAGCCCCTGGCGGGGTCCAAGAGGCCGAGCCCTAGGCTGTGAAATTCAGGAGTAAAAAGTGTATTATTTGACTATGTCAACCCTTCCCTGCAAATATTGATTTCGAAACATTTTTTGGTCATCCTGTTCTTTCTTCTGGTTCACGAAAATCACATAACAAAACATACTAATTCTTGGTCTCGTCCGAGTTAAATCTGATCGAGTGGTGAAAATTCGACGTTTAAAGGCTTAATTTTCATGTTTACGTGTCAAATTATGGGAAATAGAGTTACTTTTGTGATATTATCATGCTTGGAGGATAAATGTGAAGTCTATGAAGAAGTTGGAAGAAACTGGATGAAAATTGGAGCTTGGGAGGTGAAGATATGTAAAAGAGAAGTTGCAAGACAATGGTAACTTAAAATGTGCATAACTTGAGCTATGAAAAGAGTTATGGGGCCCACGACCTATTAACGGAAAGATTTCGAAATGTTATACATGAAAATCAACTTTGTGCAGTGGGTGGATCCACCGACGCCATTTTGGGTGCCACTGATGCCATCAGCGTCAATAAACCCGAAACCTTCTGACTGACGCCTCCTCTGACGCCTAGCTTGACGCCAAACTGAAGCCACCGACGCCATTGTTGGGGCCACCGACGCCGAGCGCCGCATTTTGGTGGGTTTTGACATAATTTGAGAGGTTTTAAAGAGGGATTAACCCTAGGACGAAAAATACCTTTGACATCATCAATCTTGGACGAAAAAGAAACATTTTTCACCATTCTCAAGCCCTTACAACATCAAGATCATCAAATCTACATGCTTAATTTAATCGGCTTTGAAGATTCAATAATGAGGTAAGGTTTAATACCTTTGTGATTCACTTTGGGGGATGGGTTTGTGCAAGTTTTTCTTTTCCTTACTTGTAACTTAGATTTGAGGTTGGATCTTGAACCTTTTAAGTTCTTATGGATTCAATTTATGATTTGATCTTTTCAACAGTTTGATTATGTTTAAACCAAATTTTGATTTTCTATAACTATGGTTTTTTTTAATCATTGAGTGATTGATTTTTAGAGTTAGGGTTACATTATTCAAATTGGTGATTATATGAATGAAGTCCTTTAATCTTTAATCCATAATTATCACTTAGATATTATCATGTGTAAGTCACCATTAATGACTTCTCACTAGGTTTTAGTAAAAAAAACGTAACATTTTCAAACCTGAATCCTAAAGTGGATTGCTTTTTCTCTAAGATTGTTAAAAACCTAAACTTTTACTTCGTTAATTTGATATTTCTCAATTCAATTAGTCAAGCAATTTACTTTTTAATGTGTAATGTTCTTATATTAATCGTTACTAGCATTTTTCTGTGATTTTTTTGGATTCGACACTCTTATTAACCTTTTATTAAGGGTGATTAAGGACTCTTTAATTAATATATTTGACCGACCATACGACATAGATCAATATCCGATTGATTTATTTGGGTGAATCACTGTATAATTTCGATCTGAAAGTGATCTAAGTTTAATTTCAAGTAGTCTACAATCTCTGCCACCAATTTGTGCTCATTGCGGAAAAATTGAAAAAGACGCTGATCATTCACGTATCACGTGTCATCGGGCTCATTAGATATGGAGAGGAGTTTGTTCTAGGTGTAAAGTACAATGGCAAATCTAGCCTAAAAATTAAGGGGTATAAAAAATTTGCGGTACATTTATTCTAATGAAACAATTTTTTTCCGGTACATTCATCATAATGAATTTTTTTTGCTAATAATAATTTGTTTAATATGAGGTTTCATCTACGGTAACGTACCCATAAAATTTTTACATGGGGACTTGAAGTTTTAAGGGTCAGTTTTCTATCGTTAATCATTAAATCTTTTTGATACGGTTTAATTCGGGTCAGGCCGGATCACACAACGAGAAGAAAAAAATTCATATTAAAACAAATAACATTCAACACTGTAGATGTAAATGTGACAAGCAAAGTCGTGAGTTGTTCGGGATCGGCTCGTTAAAATCTCGGATCGAACCGAGCTTAAACAATCTCGAGTTCAAGCTTATACTATTTATCATTTAATAAACGAGCTTGAGTTGAAGCTTGATGTATCAAGCGCTCTCGAATTAACTTTTTTTTATATAATTTTTACTTAATATATTAAATATATATTTATATAGATAACTGTTATTATATAAAACCTATGATAAAAATAATTAAATTATTAACAAGGGATCTTAATTAATCAATAATATACAACAAATGATCTACTAATCAATAATTTGATAATTGATCTATTAAATAATCAGCTAATAAGATAAATGACTTAGTTATCTAAACTAACTATTTTATAGTTGCTACTTATTTTATGTGGTCGTTTGATAATAATTGGATTGGTCTTAAAGTTTCTTAGGGATCGTATTAACTTCTTTTTAAAGTTGGTCTCATAATTTTATGGTGATTGGTATTAACATTTTATGGGGTCGGTTGGAATTTGATAATATATACCATTAGGAAAAGAAGTTCATGGGGTGCGGGCGACACTGTGCCTAAGCATTAGGTTCGTCCTTGGTCATTTTACAAGTTTCAAATCCTAAATTTTGTAACAAAGAAAATATAAACAAATACACAATAACAATTAATAACAGAAATTACAAACTAAACCGTAACCTAAAGTCTAATATCGTCCATCTTGTGTTATATAAATAAATAACTAAATAAATAAATACAATTTGCACAAGTGCACGTACTTTTATAAATTCTAAAATTTAAAATCAAAAGTAAAATAAACTATAAAAAATACCTTATAAAAGTTGATCTTAATTTTATTTGTGCTTTTAATCTTATATTAGTTTAGACTTGTGTCTAAATTTTTTCTCAATGATATCCTAATAAATACAATGATGAAAATAAGGTAGCGTTTGATACGCAGAAATAAGGGGCATAATAAAATAAGGGGTTATTGTTTCCCACACCACCAATTACGCATTTTACACCAGACAAAGCAAGCGGCCGTTTGTCAAGAAGCAAACTGTTGTTTGTCAAGAAGCAAACGGTCGTTTATCACACTGTAAACGGCCGTTTACATGAGATTCTACTACCGTTTGCAGAGAAATAAACTGCCGTTTGCAGCTTGACAAACGGTCGTTTACATGGGGCTAAACGGTCGTTTTCATTTTTTAAATATTTATTTTAAGTTTTTCTATTTATAGTTATATTATACTAAATTGTTAAGCTTTTATTATATTAAAATTTTCTATTTATATTTATATTATACAAATTATATAAATTTATATATTGTTAAGTTTTCATGTACATGTATTAACTTTTAATATTTATAATTATATTAATTTTTTCTATGTATAGTTAAACGACGGGTCAAAGTTAATCCATGTACATAAAAACTTTTAATATTTATAATTATATTAATTTTTTCTATGTATAGTTAAACGACGGTTCAAAGTTAATCCATGTACATAAAAACTTATGTACATGTATTATACTAAATTATATAATTTTATATATTATTAAGTTTTTATTTATAGTTATATTATACTAAATTATATAATTTTATATATTGTTAAGTTTTTATGTACATGTATTAACTTTTTCTATTAGATAATTTAGTTTTATATAAATTTAGAGGGCGGGCCTTGGCGCGGGAGCTCTTTGCAGCACCAGGTACGCCCTTTTTAGTTTTATATAAATTTAAGATAAAAATTATATATAAGTTTAAAATATTTGAACCTTATATAGTTCGTATAATTTAAACTTATATATAATTTTACAAATAAAATTATAATTAAGTAAATGACCAATTTAGTATATAAAACTATAAATAGTTATATTATATTAAATTAATATATTGGTAAGATAAAATGAATAGTTACAAATGATACTAGTCTAATCTATATTGAAACGAGTATCGATTTTATTTTGAAGTATATATTGACTATATCTTTGAAGTCTCTCCTCGTACATTTTTTCCTACACAGCCGCATTATTACTTTTGTGAAAATTTCATAACGGCATTATGAAAGGCAATGGATATTCACCCTCTAAACGCACATAGACGTAGTGGCAACCATACACATGTGTAATAGTAATGAATTGGTGGTAGATGAGTTCATCCGGATCTGTCCATAGCGGAAAATAAGTTGCACTTTCAGTGGGAGATAAGCATTGAAGAATCACATTAAATCTGTTGGCGATCAATAATCCTGTGTAAGGCATTATCATCCAGTGTTGATCAGGAGCTGGACCCGGTTGTAACCATGATAAAGTATGTTATGTCTCATCATATGAGCTGGAGAAAAGATTTATGTACAAATTAGAATTGTTATGTAACTCGTTTAAAAGCTCATACCTCATGTTCAGCCAATATTCTTCACCGAATCCTAAGGAAAAGGAAACTGCACGAAACCCACAATTACCATCACTGTTTATGTTCTCTATATGTGTTATGTATGGATGAAAAAGTTTTGGAATCTGTGTTAGTAAAGGATGGTGATATAGAGAAGATTGAGTTGTGTTATCTACGTTTGAAGTATTTTTCTGGGGGCTCAACCCCATAAAATCATAACTAACAAAATCATTTGTCGTGTAGGTATGACCTCGGGTAGGTTCAACAGGTGAAGGTTCTGGTTTGTTTTATTTTTGAGATTTGAGTGTTGGCCTTCCACGAGTTTTTTTTGCACCATAGGCTCGTTAAGATTTATGATGATAGGATCCCTTATGCTTTTTATCCTTTTTAACCAATTCTTTTTCACCGTGGGATTTTTTTGTTTCTGGTAAGCTTCTTTGAACCTCTCAACTTCGTCATCACATTGAATATCTTCTTCATCTTCGTTTAACGATACCGGTGAAAAGTCAAGCCTCCTCTAAAATATATCTATAGAATGTAGTGGAATAGGTTTACCTGCTTTTAAATACTGTGCGATTTCACAAGCACATGGTAAACCGCAACTAGTAGGAATATGGCTGCCACAACTTTATGATTGGTTTTGAATTTTCTTAACTCGTGTCAGCTCTCCAAGTAATATATCCAGAGCTTCATGAGAAACATTTGATAACAAAGAAACAAATAAATTATGTTTATGTTGATGTTTTATTTTAATCCGACTTTCCTCGAAACTTGCCTTTATTTGTGTTTCCTGTAAACGTACTATGTTATATAATATTCTTATAAATTTATCTAAATTTGACTTGTCAGAATTCAAATGTTTTTTAACAGAGCATGTTAGCTTTCTACTCTGTTTGTTGTTCGTTCTCCAAAATTTAGATGTTGATAAATCCATGCAGACACGAACATCTCTTTATAATTTTGCAACCAGTTAACATCCAAATAATTAAACATATCTGCAAAGAGAAATCAAATGTGTTAGTTTCAAGTTTATTAAAATAAAAACAATAAATTGAATAGATCAGGAAAATACTTCGATGCTTGTTCATCAACTTTGTCTGCAATCGCGTTCGATTTTCATAGTAGGCCTCAATTGTTGGAGATTGAAGCAGAAATCTCCAGTAATACATAAATTTATCCCACTCCGTTTGAGACTTGAAAGATGGTCTGCAATGCTTTCTGATATTCTCCTGTATATAATATCTACAAAGCAATCGGGTTGCTTCTGGAAAAATTACTTGGCATGCATCCATTAATGCCAACTCTCTATCGGTGACTATGACACGTGGTACCATGTAGCCATCCAATGTTTTTCTTAGACAACTTAAAGCCCACTTGAAATTATCTTTTTTCTCATTTCGTATGAACGCGAAAGCAATACAAAATGTGTTGTTTGTTAAAGTTAAGCCAACAATTTGAAGAAAAGGGAGGTGATGCCTGTTCATCTTGTACGTGCAATCTAAAATAATCACATGCGGGAACGCACACCATAATTTTAATGAAGTGGGGTTGACAAAAATCAAATCATTTAATTGATTTGATTCGTCATCAGTAGTAAAATCATAAATGTATCCGTCCATCTGCATAGATTGAAGAAGTGCTTGCATTGGGGTGTTTCCATTTTTTTCCAACTTTCATATCCTTGTCCGTGCATCATACACGGTTTCAATTGTGGATATATTTTTATCATTATTTTCTTTTAAAGCCGTAAGAATATCACGTGACTGCATATTTTTTCTTGTAAGATCTTCCACCAATGCATACTCTTCTTTAGATAATCTTTTTACATAAGCATGACCCTCCAAAAATTTAGAAGGTTCATGGTTATGTTCGTCACAAACAACATGTATTTTCCAACCTCCATCTTCTTCATGATATTTTGCTATAAGTTGAAATGGACAACCTGTCTTCTTTGTGCCTGAATGCGTGGTTGAATCTGATGTTGACTTGTATACACCACCCCGATCGCACATAAGAAATGCCTTGTTGACGAAGCCGTATACAGTCTTCTTCGTTCGTTGTATGACAATAACGTATCCAAGGATCCGTGCAGTGTTTTGCACCCAATCCATTAACTCCTCTCTTGTTTGGTACACCCGATCATTATAAAATTGAGACATTATTAACTTTAATTACGATGATGTGTGAATGAATGAATTTGAATATTGTGAATTATGAATTGTCAATTGTGAAATGTGTATTGTGAATGAATTTATAGGCATCTTTCCACAACAATCATTGTAAACAATTATTTCTCTTATCTGGCACAATTCCCTAAAAATTATTTCTTTTATCTACAATTGTGGGCTTTTGGAGAAGAAGAGAATTTTGTTTTTGACCATTACATTCTACGAATATTATTTTTGAACAATTATTTTGCATAACTAAAAATTATTTACAATAAACCAAACATAAATAAAATTATTATATAAATAAAAGTAAATCACAATTTTACAAAAGTAAAAAAATTATATTTCTATACAAATAAAAATAAAATTACATTATAAATTCAATTCATCTATTGATACGGGTCATCAGGAGGGTCTTCATATTAAGGTATCCACATTTGATTATTATGTTTAAACCTCCACCTAACTTGTGGATAATCTGCAATCATGTCCATTCGTATAACATGTTCATGATCAACAAATCCGGACATAAGAACCGGCCCGTTTAACCTTGCCACGTTCTCAGGGGTGAGAATGTGTAAAGACTCGGCGAGTCCATTAACATATGTACCACCACAAATATGCCAACTTTTGTTTATACCCATGCAAGTAGTAAAATAATCAGCAAGCATATATGTGTAACACCCGAATATTTCCTTTGAAGCTGACGAAAGAAAAAAAGAAATAAAGTCCAAATTCGGGGGACCAAACTTGCCAACGTGAGAATGTTGGGTAAGTGGGAGTATTTGAAGGGAGAGGGCAGCCTTTACCCTCTCCCCACACTCACATTTTCAGCAAAAGAAAGAAAAGAGAGAAAGAAGAGAGAAAAGGGAGAAAAAGGGGTGATTCGGGTGGATTCGAGCGCGAAAATCGTCGTGTAGCGGGTTAAAATGAAGCTCTTCTTCTTCTTGTAGTTTGTGTGAGTTCTAGGACCCTATTTTACTCGTTTTCAACTGATTTGGGGCTGGAACACATAATAAATCCGTTTTTATGTGTGTGTGTGTTTGACCCATTTGGGTGTGTTTGCGTGTGATGCTTTTAGAGTATATTTTTGGGCTTGTGTGTGCTTGAATGGTGTTGTAGTATGCATTCCTAATGTTTAGGATGGTTGATTTGGGCTTAGAATGGGTTTGGATGGGCTTGGAGGTAGAAAATGGTAGATTGGGTTTGGGATGAACTTCATTCTGCATCAGTTAGGGCTAGGCGACTGACTGAAGACCATTCGGCCGATTGAAGTGTGATTGGAGTCCATCTGCACGACTGGGGGGTCCAGTCGCGCGACTGGGGGTCCAGTCGCATGGAGAGTCATGCGAATGAGGGTCCATCAGCATGAGTGCTCATTCGCATAGTGTCCATCCGCATGAGGTCCATTCGCACGATTGGGTGTTCATCCGCATTGGTGTTCATCCGCATTGGTCCATTCGCATGATGTTCAGTCGCATGAAGGCCGTGCGACTAAAGGGTGCCTATATGCCCAAATAGGGTTGTTGTACCCGAAGAGAATCATAGTTTAATTACTGACAACTTTCGGGGGAAAGTGCAGATATAAGTTATGACGTGAAAGTTCCCGTAAGTACATGTAAGATGACCAATGGGATCTTAGAGGGTATGTTGGGTATGGTGATGTTGCATGTTTATGCATGATGTATGATTATGTATGTATGATGATGCCCTGTATGATGATGCTATAGTGTATGTTGATGTTCATTATTATGACGTATGTTTATCTTTCTGTGGCTTTACGTGTTACGTTAAGGAATGAATGAGAAGTATTATGTAACGTGAAGTGAAAGATAATGAAAAGAGGAACATAATGAAAGAATGCATGCATTAACGAATGAATAAATGAAAGTAAGCAAGGCTAGAAAGCAAATGTATGGAGGTTCACACCCAATGAAGGGTGTTAGCTCAACGGTGTGCGGGTTAGCTACCCCAGAAGGATGCACACCGAGGTCCAATCCTTGTGATTGACCATATGTATAGGATCCTTACCGCTTGCCCTAGGTACTGGAGTCAGATTCGTGCACAATGTTCGAGGTCTATAAAAGACCTCAGGCCTAGTAACCAGCTTCGTGCACAATGTTCGGGGTATAGCACATGGCATTGATCCGTAATGAAAGAGAAAAGATAAGTGGTGAATGTACTTTCCTTAGGTACTGGAGTCAGCTTCGTACACAATGTTCGAGGTCTATGAAAGACCTCAGGCCCAGTAACCAGCTTCGTGCACAATGTTCGGGGTATTGTACATGTCATCGAAAGTAATGAACGTACGAATGAAAGAATGTATGAATTGAATGTTAATGATATAACGTACTAAAGAACGAAACGGGGTCCTTGTCACTCGACCTCGGTAATCATGGCTGCGTGCCATGAAGAGGGTAAAGCTTGACAGGATCTAGATAGAAGTGAAAGATAATAAATGATGTACGTCAAATGAACGAAAGTAATGAATGATGAAGATAATAATGGTATTATCTATGTGTACGTATGATGTATGATCGCATGAAAGTAAAGAAACGGTTTTAACGAAAGAAAAGTATGTTTTATTATAAAACTAGAACTCACTCAGTAATGCTGACTTTTTATGTGTTTTCAGTTGGCAGGTAGTGTTGCTGAGGATGGCACGAGGCGGCTACTCAGCTCTTTTTGGATGGCATTCCTTGTTTAACGCTTTTATGTTGTAAACGATGTATTACTTTGCAAAAATGTTTAGTTAAAGGAAATGATATGTTTATTTTTAAAGTTTCCGCTGCATGATTTTAGTAAAGATCATATAATGATGTGTTTTAAGTGCGATGATGACCAGCTGTAAGGTGCTCGGGAACGGGGCCTTACAAGTTGGTATCAGAGCCAAAGTTTAAGTGAAACGGGTAAATTTTCAAAATAAACCTTAACTTAAACTGAAAATGGGACGGAAAGGGAAGGGATGCAGTCTGAGTAGTTGCGTGCCATCAGGTATTTTCTTAATGTTAACCGGTATTATATGCGCATGTTATGTGGTTTATGTGTTGCTGGTAAATTTAGATACTGATATAGTCAGGACAGGTAATGCTCGGGGTACGAAGAGTAAAGTAAGTGGCTAATCACAACTGGACACTGTAATTAAAGACTTACTATACTTGACATAAACTAAGTTATTCCCTTGAATGATCGTGTTGGTGTTTAAATCTTTCATTGTGTGATAGAGGATGGCCGGAGGTAGATCATCCAAAGCCTCGCGTGGTGGACTTGGTGTTGCATCGCGGCCCAAAAGAGGCACGGCTAGAGTGGAAAAGGTGGTTCCTGAAGGACCCGAGACCCCTCATCCGGAAGGGGGTGATGAGTGTGCAAATTTGAGAGCCACGGTGAAAGAGGCGGTGGTTGAAGAAGTGCATCAGGTCATGCAGACAAATTTACTGTCTGTGGTGACCGAAGTGATTAAGGCAGTACGGGAAGGGGAAAGGCAAGAGAGGAACCGGTCCTCGGGAGATCGGGAGCAACCAGAGACTGAGACGATTCCCTCCGATGATAAGGAGGAGGAGGAGGAGCCTGTGCGGGAGCCGACATGAGGTTGTAACTACGGGGCGTTTCAACAATGCAAGCCCCCACCTTTGATGGAAACGGCAATGCTGTTGCCGCTCACCGATGGGTGAGGGAAATGGAAGCTGTTCTGGATATCAGCGAGGGCCGAGAGGACCAAAAGATGAAGTTTGTTGCCCATTCTTTCGTGGACTCGGCTTTGTGCTGGTGGGACAATATAGTCCAAGCCGAGGGTAGCAGGGCAATCGGGAGGATGAGATGGTCTGAACTGAAGAAGTTGGTGATTAAGGAGTTTTGCTCTCATAGAGAAATAGATAAAGTTAAGAGAGAATTCCCTACAGCTGGAGGCAGGAACGATGACACACGAGCAGTACACCACTAAGTTCAACGAGATGGCACGTCTGGTGCCGGATCAAGTGACGCCTCTGTCACGGAAGATTTTGAGGTACATTCAGGGTTTGCCAGCGGATATTCGCAGACATATGATAGCTGCCCGACCGAGCACGTTTAAGTCGGCGGTGGATTTGACGGGGAGACTGTATGATGAGAGGGCTGTAGTGGTGATGGATGAAGGTAGTAGGAAGGGTGGTGGTGATCGGAACTGAAGTGGGAAGAAGTTTGGTCGAGATGAGGCCTCGACGGGTAACAAGAAGGCACGGGTGGATGATCGCCGTGTAGCCACACCGAGTACGGGATCGAAAAAGTGTGGCAAATGTGGGAAGGAGCACAGTGACGAGTGTAGGTGGGGGCTGAATGTGTGCTTCAAATGTGGGAAGCTAGGTCATATGGCATGGGAGTGCAAAGCGGGGAAATGTTTTAACTGTGGCGGGGAGGGCCACATGAGCAGAGACTGCAAGAAGCCAAGGGCTGAGGGTTCCGGGGTGAAGAAGACGGGAAATGAAGAACCGAGGGCGAGCGCCAGGGCATTCACTATGACACAGTAGGAAGCTAGGACGGACCCTGATATCGTGTCCGGTACGTTTCTGGTGAACGAAACTTTAGCTTTTGTGTTAGTTGATTCGGGTGCCAGTAAAAGTTTATTTCTGCTGCTTTCTGTGCTAAACTGCCTGCTAGTAGTAGACGTGTTGACGCGCCCTTTGATGTAGAAACTGCAATAGGTAAGTCTACCAGGATTTCTGAGGTGATAGAGAACTGTGATATGGAATTAGAAGGTCATAAGTTTCCTATTAGACCGTTTGTGATGATCTGTGACATCGGGTAATTTTCCGTTACCAAACTCCGTTAGTTCCGTTAAGTTTTGCATACACGTGTCGTAAGCACACACTAGTTTTCGTTTGACGTTGGTGACTAATAATAATTAATAATGTTAATTTAATAATCCTAATTTACCCTTTAACCCCTTGTGTTTTGTGTTTTATAACAATTAGTCTTTAAACTCCTTTTTAAAGATGTTTCTAACTAAGTTATTAATCATATAACTAATGGTAACCATTATATATTTTATTTTATTAAAAACACAAGACATACGAATTAACACACGCGTTCCCGCGTTACGCGATAAAATTCACCGTTTACATTTAAATCGCGTAAACATATAAACATAACACAATGATCATCTAAACATAACATAAAAGTTATTGCGAAAAGATTGGTATCAGAGCCATTGGTTATAGAGAACTAGGTTGCATAGACACTAGACTATAACCACACACAGTTAGTTAGTTACTTGTTCCTGATTTCTCTACTGTATACTCATTGGCATACACCTCACACTCTCTGTAGCATGGCATCTTCATCGAGAGCACCTGGTAAACGACCGGCATCACCCACCCAATCCGAGTCCCCACCTCCTGGACCAGTACCCGATGATGGACTTGACTGGCCTTGTTTGGACTACCCACGAGGTGAGTTCGACTGGGATCAACCGTTTGTGCCACCTGAACGCGACCCTCCACGAGACTGGAGTTTCTACCCTGAGTTAGTAGATCACCTCATGTATAGGGAACGTGTACCAACACCGAGACCCAGAACTAGGACCAACACCGAGCAACCATTACCTTCACTTCCACGGACGGTACAGTCCAATGAGCAGGTGATTGCTGCATTGGTGGCAGCACTGGACACGGAACAACACTGGGTCCGGCGACTCACGAGCGATGTTTGTACACTACAGCACGAGGTGTATACGCTATGACACCAGCTGGATGCACTTGAGGAGCATCATTGTAAGACCTTGGAGGGGTGTTACCAAATGCGGGACGGCTACCAGACACTTAATGGACGCGTGACTGCTCGAGAATAGCGTGACGAGGCAGCCGACAATAGGATTACTACACTAGAAGCTCAATTGGCGGCGCTTCAGATCGCCATAGCTCCTGCTCCTGTGGAGGCCCCCCGAGGAGGAGGAAAACCTGAGGAAGAACCTGAAGAAGAACCAGTGGAGATGGAAGATGACAGTGATGGTTCAGGTATAGTTGATTGATTCTATTTCATTTCCTTTAAACAACTTGGACTATGTAGCGTTTCTTTCTTTTGGAACCTATGTGGGAAGGGTTGTTTCCCCACCTGAACTAGAAACTTAAATTTTGACATTGGTGAATACATTGTGACTTACTTACAATTTATTTATCTTGGTTATCATTTGTGTTATGAATGTTGTGGATGTGATGATTCATTATTCTTATTGTTTACTATACTTCAATGAGTAACCTCAAACAACGGTTTTGTTCGATTGATTCATTACTCATTATTGTGTTTGTGAATGTAAAGTGAATAATGGACGCCCGAGGATGTGGACGTGGTCGAGGACGTGGGCGCGGGCGTGGACGAGGCGCCGGTGACCAAGGTGCCGGTGACCAAGGTGCCGGTGACCAAGGCGCCGGTACTATTAATATGACTCCTGCGGAATTGGCTGCTTTAATAAATGCACAAGTCCAGGCAGCAGTAGCTGCTGTCCAAGTAGGACAGGCCGCAGGTAAACGATGATGGAAAAGTTTGTCAAATACCCTAGTTAATCAAATAAGATATCTAATCAATATTTATCGTGTTAAAGCAGGACCACCAGTGTGTACTTACAAGTCCTTCATGGACTTCAAGCCTCACACCTACAGTGGAACCGAGGGAGCTGTAGGGTTGGTAAGGTGGTTTGAGAAGACGGAGTCCGTGTTCTCAAAGTGTAACTGTCCACCTGCTGACCAGGTGAAATACGCTACCGGGACGTTGGATGGTGCTGCATTGTCTTGGTGGAATGCTCAAATGCAGATGCTAGGGCAAGCCATGGCAAATGAACTCCCGTGGAATGAGTTTAAAGATATGAGACCGAGGAATACTGTCCTCGAAGCGAAGTCCAAAAGCTGGAAATGGAATTTTGGCAGCTGAAAATGCAAGGTTTAGAGATCGAGGCTTATACCACAAGAACTCATGAGCTGGCCACCCTATGTCCAGGGATGGTGAACGAGATGCACAAACGAGTGGAACACTACATTCGGGGTTTGGTGCCCGAGATTAGGAGTATGGTGACTTCCTCGAACTCGACCACTATCCAGCAAGCTATCCGCCTAGCCCACAAACTGACTGATGAAGCTGTGGAGCAAGGACGGTTGCCAAAACAGGGCGCTGCGGCGGGCGTGCCCGACAACAAAAGGAAGTGGGATGCCTCCAACACTACCAGCAACAACAACAATAGAGCATCATCGTCCGGTGGTCAACACCAGCCCTAACAACAACAACCACAACAACAACAAAGGAGGTTCGACAACAATCGAAATCTCAACCAGTCAGCCCCGAACAATCAAGGACCGAGCGGCTATGGTGGTAAACAGCCGAGGTGCACGCGGTGCAACTATCATCATGTTGGGAGATGTGACAATTTCAAGTGTCAACGGTGTGGCAAAATGGGACACTTGGCTAAGGATTGCCGTGGTGAGTTAGTTAAGAAGCCACAGCAACCTCAGGAGACTCCCAAGGGGTGTTTCGAGTGTGGAAAGGAGGGGCACTACAAGCAAAACTGCCCGCAGTTGAGGAGGAACCGTAATGGCAATGGCCAAAACAACAACAACCAAGGCAACAACCACAACAATGATGGAAACGGCAATAGAAATGGTGGTAATAATAATGGACCCAAAGGGAGAGCCTTCGTCATTGGCTCAGGTGAGGCTCTAAATGACCCTACAACTGTTACTGGTAGGTTCTCTATCAATGGATGTTTTGCTACCGTATTGTTTGATACTGGAGCCGATAGGAGTTTCATATCCTTAAAGTTTTGTAGTCTTTTAAGTGATATTCCTTCTGCCTTAGAATCCAAATATACCGTAGAATTGGCCGACGGTAAACAAATCCATGTAACACACATCCTTAGGGATTGTAAGATAGAACTCGCTGGTCATACCTTCGCTATAGATCTTATGCTTGTTACACTGGGAAGTTTTGACGTGGTGGTAGGCATGGATTGGCTCTCTAATAAACAAGCGGAAGTCATATGTCACGAGAAGATTATATGAATTCTTGTTGGTGACGAAATCCTTACGGTCAGAGGTGATAGGAGTGGTGCAGTGATGGGCATCATCTCTTACATGAAAGCATAAAAATTATTACGAAAAGGTCGATTGGCTATTCTGGCACTCGTCACCGATAAGCAACCGGAGGAAAGGCGAATGGAAGACATACCCGTGGTACGAGACTTTCCCGAGGTGTTTCCAGAGGATCTTCCTGGATTACCACCTCATCGTCAAGTGGAATTCCAAATTGAACTGACTCCCGGTGCAGCCCCGATTGCTAGAGCACCTTATCGATTAGCACCGAACGAACTACAGGAGTTGTCATCACAACTTCAGGAGCTTTTAGATAAGGGCTTTATTCGACCTAGCTCATCACCTTGAGGAGCCCCTGTTCTCTTTGTTAAGAAGAAGAATGGCACGTTTCGAATGTGCATCGATTATAGAGAGTTAAACAAAGTCACAGTCAAGAAGCGATACCCTCTACCCCTTATCGACGACTTGTTTGATCAGCTTCAGGGATCCAGCTATTATTCGAAGATCGACTTGAGGTCTGGTTATCATCAACTCAGAGTCCGTGAGGAGGACATCTCCAAAACTGCATTCCGTACTCGTTATGGTCATTACGAGTTCTTGGTCATGCCTTTTGAGTTGACAAATGCACCTGCGGTGTTCATGGACCTCATGAATCGCGTGTGCAAACCCTATCTCGATCAGTTTGTTATTGTGTTTATCGATGACATACTGATATACTCTAGGACCAAGGAGGACCATGAAGAGCATCTACGATTGATCTTGGAATTGTTGAAGAATGAGCAACTGTATGCTAAATTCTCCAAGTGTGACTTTTGGATACGAGAAGTGCAATTTCTAGGTCACATTGTTAATGAGAAGGGAATACATGTTGATCCTGCCAAGATTGTGGCGATAAAGAATTGGGCTATACCCAAAACACCGAGCGAGATAAGGCAATTTCTGGGATTAGCAGGGTATTACCGACGATTCATAGAGGGATTCTCTAAAATCGCACAACCTCTCACATCCTTGACCCACAAAGGAACGACATACAAATGGGATGAAAGTCAAGAGGCGGCTTTTCAGTTATTAAAGCAGAAACACTGTAGTGCACCGATATTGGCACTGTCAGAGGGAACAGATGATTTCGTGGTGTATTGTGACGCGTCCATTCAAGGATTGGGTTGTTACCTGATGCAACGTGACAAAGTGATAGCTTACGTCTCGAGACAACTAAAAGTTCACGAGAAGAACTATACCACCCATGACCTGGAATTGGGTGCAGTAGTTTTTGCCTTAAAGATTTGGAGACATTACTTGTACGGTACCAAATGCACTATCTACACCGATCACAAGAGTCTTCAACATATCTTTGAGCAAAAAGGAGTTAAATATGAGGCAACGACGTTGGGTAGAACTTCTGAATGATTATGATTGCGCTATCAAGTACCATCCTGGAAAGGCGAACGTAGTTGCCGATGCCTTAAGCCGAAAAGAAACAGCTAAACCCAGGCGGGTGCGAGCCTTACAACTTACAATTAGTACCCATCTACCCGAATAAGTTAAGGGAGCACAGACAGAAGCCTTGAAAGAGGAAAATATTAGTTCTGAGTCATTATGGGGAATGGATAAGCAATTGGTAGTGAAAGAGGATGGAATTCGATACTTCATGGATAGACTTTGGGTGCCTGTCTATGGAAATATGAGGGACTTAGTGATGAGTGAGGCACACAAGTCTAAATACTCCATACATCCTGGATCTGACAAGATGTATCATGACCTAAAGGCACACTATTGGTGGCCTAACATGAAGGCGGATGTAGCTACGTATGTGAGCAAATGTTTGACCTGCTCAAAAGTCAAGGTCGAATACCAAAAACCATCTGGACTGTTACAACAACCCGAGATACCAATATGGAAAAGGGAACAAATTTCTATGGATTTTATCATGAAATTACCCCGGACTAATATTGGTTGTGACACAATCTGGGTTATTGTGGACCGGTTGACGAAGTCCGCTCACTTCCTTGCAATTAAGGAAACGGATAAGATGGAGAAATTAACCCGATTGTATCTTAAGGAAATCGTTTCCAGACACAGTGTACCGATCTCGATTATTTCTGATCGCGATGCTCGTTTCACATCACACTTCTGGCAGTCACTGCAGAAATCCCTGGGTACACGATTGGATATGAGTACTGCTTATCATCCACAAACCGACGGACAGAGTGAGCGTACCATACAGACTTTGGAGGATATGCTACGTGCTTGTGTGGTTGACTTCGGAAACAACTGGGAAGTTCACCTGCCTTTGGTGGAATTTTCCTATAATAACAGTTATCACACTAGCATACAGGCAACACCTTTCGAGGCTTTGTATGGGAGAAAATGTAGATCACCGGTTTGCTGGGCTGAAATTGGTGATAGTCAACTAACGGGTCCCGAACTAATACACGAAACAACTGAGAAGATCGTGCAGATACGAAATCGTATGGCTGCAGCACGAGATAGACAAAAAAGTTATGCTGACAAGAGACGGAAACCTCTAGAGTTTCAAATTGGCGACAAGGTCTTATTGAAAGTCTCACCGTGGAAAGGCGTAGTTCGGTTTGGCAAGCGAGGGAAGCTGAATCCGAGATATGTTGGACCATTTGAGATATTGGAAAGGATAGGTCCAGTGGCCTAACGGCTAGCTTTACCCGATTCATTGAGTGGAGTCCACAATGTGTTTCACGTTTCAAATCTGAAGAAGTGTTTATCGGATGAGACACTAATTGTACCACTAGAAGATGTTCAAGTGGACGAACAATTACGCTTTATCGAAGAACCAGTCGAGGTGATGGATCGTGAGGTGAAAACACTTAAGCAGAGCAAAATACCTATAGTCAAAGTTCGTTGGAACTCGCGACGTGGACCGGAATTCACGTGGGAACGTGAGGATCAATGAAGCTTAAGTACTCTCAACTGTTCAAGACGATGCCTGCAGACAAAGGTATTGATTTAAATTTCGGGACGAAATTTCTTTCAACATGGGGATGATGTGACAACTCATCCAAAACTCACTCGATTTCGATTTCTGTATGCCAATGCAGTAGACCAGTGATGGAACACTCTTGCCATGTGATGGAACACTCTCACCATGTAATGCAATTTTCGGGACGAAAATTCTTTCAACATGGGGATAATGTGACATCCGGTAATTTTCCGTTACCAAACTCCGTTAGTTCCGTTAAGTTTTGCATACACGTGTCGTAAGCACACACTAGTTGTCGTTTGACGTTGGTGACTAATAATAATTAATAATGTTAATTTAATAATAATCTAGTAGCTTAGATGATCATTGTGTTATGTTTATATGTTTACGCGATTTAAATGTAAACGGTGAATTTTATCGCATAATGCGGAAACGCGTGTGTTAATTCGTATGTCTTGTGTTTTTAATAAAATAAAATATATAATGGTTACCATTAGTTATATGATTAATAACTTAGTTAGAAACACCTTTAAAAAGGAGTTTAAAGGCTAATTGTTATAAAACACAAAACACAAGGGGTTAAAGGGTAAATTAGGATTATTAAATTAAAACAAAACAAAAACCCTAGCCCCCACCCTCCCATCGACCGCGACCAGCCCCCTCTCTCCCTCTCCCTTGCTATTTCAGCCAAGAACAAGCCTTAGAAGGCTGATTTTGATCGATTGCAAGTGTTACAACACGTTAGAAACATCAATTGCAAGCCATTACAAGTTTAAAGGTTAGATTTTTATGGGTTTTGCATGCATATCCATAGAACCGAGACTAGGGCTGCGAATTGGGGTTAATGTTGCTGAAATCTTGATGTTTTGATGATATTAATATGTTAGTTAGGTTGTATGTATGTTGTTTAACATTGATTATGCACAAATGACACGTTTGTAATGATTGGATCATGAACCTTGATGAATATGAACCCTAATTAGAAAATTATGATGATTATGTGGAATTGATTGTTGTTTGATGTTATTGGGATGTTAATTAAGTTGTATGAATGCTAGCAAACATGAATCATGCAAGAAATTGTGATTTTGATGCTTGGATCATACCTTACTATTAATAGTAACTTTTATGCATGAATTTGATAATCCAATGATGAATTGATGGTATTAGGGTGTGAATGATGTTGTATGAATGTTGGGATTATGATATGAATGCTAAATTGTTGATAGGAATGCTAGAAATCTTAGGTTGGATGTTGTTGTTCATATCTTGCCAAAAGTAGAAACTTTTTAGATACAAATTGATGAATTAGGTTGGTTAGTTGTTGTTGATCATGGTTAGTTGTTGTTATGAGTTTGAAATAGTATATTATTGATGAATTATGTGTACACTGGGTGTTTACTAGATTTTGGGATGAACTTTCCCAAAAGGGAAACTTTATTGTGCATGAACATTGGATATTAGGAATTGGACGTAATCATGACTCTAGGATCATGTTAGAATGCTTGTTGTGGATGTCTAATATGATAGAATTTGTAAACTGGGCGTATGGAATGTTTATTTGTTATTAGGTGATTCATGTACTTTGATGATCATGTATGGTTTGGTATGTTGATTAGTAACTAGGACATCATGTTGGGACTGGAAATTGATCATATTGATGGATGTTGTATGTATTGGGCATATTGAATGTGTTGTGGATAGTATGGATGAATTTTTGGTAAATTATCTGTTTTGACCCGTATATGCTAAATCACGGTTATAGGTCATATAAGTAGGTTATGCGTGATCTGACCTGTTATATGATACACTAGTTATGTTATGAATACACTGAGTATGCTAGATGCTAAGAACTTACATGATTTGTATGATATGTGCATAGTATGATTTAAGCAAAGCATTGGGAATGTAGCACCATATGTGATTTATTGGAATGTTAATCATGTATGATAAATACTCATATCTGTTTAGATGTCTTACAACACATAATGTCACCAACGGGTCAACTAGGTCAAACATGTCTATTCTTCCTAAAACCTTAAGTCTTGGTTGTAATGCACTTAGGGTTTCTCATATTCTCTGTTTACACATACTCATGTATTTACATGATCTAGGTAACCTCTGAGGGTTGATTGTCCACTTTTCTTGAAAGTAAACTCTAGTACTCAATACGCGTATCAGGTGAGTTCATGCCCTACTGTTTTACTTAATCTCTTTTGGGGGAGATAGCATACTGGTAACTTTATAAACGCTTTTTATATTTAAGATGTGTATGATATTAATATAGTGCTGTTTACCATGATAAAGTCCTCACACTTTCTAATTGTTAATATTGAATAGCGGGGAAACTTGGGTAGTACTACTGGGTCTGACGAGCCCCACCTGTGTGACTCGAGGTCAACCGGGTGCAATTTGTCCTATGTACATTTGTCACGACATGGTAAAGTCGTGACAGGAGGCAACCATAACACAGTCAGCTTCAATTGTGAAATCACTATGTATTAATATTTGTTTGTTAATGGATTAGCTATCTATTGCAATGCACATGCTTATATATATCACGATTGTTAAACTGTTATGTTTATACGCAAACTCTTGAACTCACCAACCATTGTGTTGACTCCTTTAGTATGCTATTCTCAGATCGTTAATACGGATTGTCAGTAGGAGCACTGCACGAGTCAAGCATGCATCCTAATATTTAAACAATGCTACAATTGCTTATGTTTACATTTTGGGTTTTAAACAGTTGGATGGCGCATGTTTTGTCATGTTATACATTTTACATTTTGGGTTTGTTTTACTTACAATACGCTTCTGCACGCTTTTTAAAGTTTGAACTCTGGTTTGGTTTATGTTAAACGCGGCATATAGAGTCGTTCCGAGTAACTATTGACTGTGATCCTGGTTTGTTCACACGCCTCGCGATAAAACTCCGCACGTGGATTTGAGGGTGTGACATGATCCTAGGTGGTTTCGATTTGGTGCTTGGGATGGATTGGTTGGCGGACTTCGAGGCGAATATTGTGTGTCACAAGAAGATAATTCGTTTAATAGCGCCTGGCGGGAGTTCGGTAACTGTTTATGGGGATCGGGTCACGACGATCTCGAAAGTAATCTCAATAGCGGTGGCGGGAAAGTGTATGAGGCGTGGATGTAGCGCCTACTTGTGCTATGTAAAGGATATGGATACGCCAACCCCACAACTATCCGATGTTCCGGTTGTGTGTGACTTTCCAGACGTGTTCCCAGAAGACTTATAAGGAGTACCACCTGACCGAGAGATTGAGTTTCAGATTGATCTGATACAAGGTGCCCAACCTGTTGCCAAGGCACCGTATCGGTTAGCTCCGACTGAGATGAAAGAGTTGATGGAGCAATTACAAGAGTTGCTCGATAAGGGGTTTATCAGACCGAGTATCTCTCATTGGGGTGCTCCTGTCTTATTTGTAAAGAAGAAAAACGGTAGTATGAGGATGTGTATAGACTACCGGGAGCTGAACAAATTGACGGTGAAGAATCGGTACCCGCTACCGAGGATTGATGATTTGTTTGATCAACTTCAAGGTGCCAGTTGGTTTTCAAGGATCGACCTTCGATCAGGCTACCATAAGCTAAAGGTGAAAGAGCAGGATATTCCTAAAACAGCTTTTCGCACGCGTTACGGTCACTACGAGTTTCTTGTCATTTCATTTGGTTTGACCAATGCGCCAGCTGCTTTTATGGACTTGATGAATCGAGTGTGTCGGCCGATGTTGGATAAATCAGTGATTGTGTTTATTGATGATATCCTGATTTATTCAAATAGCGAGATAGAGCATGCCGGTCACATTCGAGAAGTGTTAGAGAAGTTGAGAAGGGAGAAGTTGTATGCCAAGTTCTCCAAGTGCGCGTTCTGGTTACGCGAGGTTCAATTCTTGGGACACGTGGTGAATCCGGAGAGGATTATGGTGGACCCGGCAAAGGTGGAGGCAGTGATGCAATGGAAGTCTCCAAAGACGCCATCCGAGATTCGCAGTTTCTTAGGTTTGGCGGGCTATTACAGGAGATTTATTCAATACTTTTCAAGATTGCTTCTCCACTAACCAAGTTGACCCGGAAAGATGTAAAGTTTGTGTGGAGTCAGGCCCAGGAGAAGGCATTTGAGGAATTGAAGGCCAGGTTGACTCAAGCTCCTGTATTGTCATTACCCGATGGAAGTGAAGATCTGGTGGTTTATTCTGATGCTTCCTACTCGGGATTGGGGTGCGTGTTAATGTAGAGAGGAAAGGTCATAGCCTACGCCTCCCGACAATTGAAGGTTCATGAGGTTAACTATCCTACTCATGACTTAGAGCTAGCAGCCATGGTTTTTGCACTAAAGATTTGGAGGCACTATCTCTACGGGACGAAGTGCACCATTTTCACTGACCACAAGAGCTTGAAATACTTCTTCGATTAGAAGGACTTGAACATGAGGCAGAGAAGATGGTTGTAGCTTATAAAGGATTATGATTGTGAGATCCATTATCATCCGGGCAAAGCCAACGTGGTGGCGGATGCCTTTAGCCGAAAGGAAAGACCCGAGCCGATTCGGGTGAAGGCGTACCAGCTGATTATGACCTCTGAAGTGATGGAGCAATTCAAAGAGTTTCAAGATGAGGCATTGAAAGAAGATCATCTTAACTCTGAAAGAATGAGAGGTCTGGCCACGGAGTTGGGCGAAAACACATTTGGTGTTAGAAGCCGGTTTGGACGAATGTGGATTCCTCGTTTTGGAGATCTACGGGTGAAGATTATGGATGAAGCTCATAAGACTCGATACTCTATTCATCCCGGTGCTACAAAGATGTACCAAGATATGAAGAAAGATTATTGGTGGCCGGGTAATAAGCGTGACGTAGTGGAGTATGTGAGTAAGTGCCTTACTTGCTTCCAAGTGAAGGCCGAGCATCAAAAGCCGTACAGGAAGATCCAACCTTTGGATATACCGGAATGGAAGTGGGAGCACGTCACCATGGATTTCATTACGAAGCTGCCGCGTACTCCGAAAGGGTATGATGCTATAAGGGTGATTGTTAACCGCTTGACGAAGAGTGCTCACTTCCTTCCGATCCGCGATACATATTCATCTGAGAGGTTGGACTATCTGTTCATCAATGAAATTGTAACTCAACATGGTGTGCCGGTGTCTATTGTGTCCGATCGCGACACCCGGTTTACATCCAAATTCTAGAAGAAATTCCACGACGCCATGGGGACGAGGTTACATATTAGCACGACTTATCATCCCCAGACTGATGGTCAGTCAGAAAGGACCATTCAGACATTGGAGGACATGCTTCGGGCATGTGTGATTGATTTTGGGGGAAGATGGGATGACCACTTACCGTTAGCTAAATTCTCATACAACAACAGTTATCATGCCAGCATTGGTATGCCACCTTATGAGATGCTATACGGTAGGAGATGTAGAACACCCGTCTGTTGGGGTGATATTGGTCACAAAGAGTTAGGGAGCGTCGAGGTGATCGAGGCTACAACTGAGAAGCTTGAAATGATCAAAGCCTTAATGAAGGCAGCCAAAGATAGATAGAAGTCGTATGCTGATAAATGACGCAGACCGATTGAGTTCCAGGTGGGTGACCGGCTTATGTTGAAGGTCTCACCTTGGAAGGGTATCATTCGTTTCCGAAAGCGGGGCAAGTTGAGCCCGAGATACATACGCCCTTTTCGAATCATTGCTCGAGTAGGAGAGGTGGCCTATAGATTAGAGTTACCAGATGAGTTAAGTGGAATTCACCCGACATTTCACGTATCTCATCTAAGGAAGTGTTTGGCAGATGAAGATATGATTGTTCCACTGGAGGATATTAAAGTAGACGAACGGCTCAATTATGTGGAGCAACAAGTGGCAATCATCGATTGAAAGGAGAAGATGCTGAGAGTCATGCGACTGAGGGTCCATCCGCATGAGTGCTCATTCGCATAGTGTCAATCCGCATAAGGTCCATTCGCACGATTGGGTGTTCATCCGCATTGGTGTTCATCCGCATTGGTCCATTCGCATGATGTTCAGTCGCATGAAGGTCGTGCGACTGAAGGGTGCCCATACGCCCAAATAGGGTTGTTGTACCCGAAGAGAAGCATAGTTTAATTACTGACAACTTTCGGGGGAAAGTGCAGATGTAAGTTGTGATGTGAAAGTTCTCGTAAGTACAAGTAAGATGACCATTGGGATCTTAGAGGGTATGTTAGGCATGGTGATGTTGCATGTTTATGCATGATGTATGATTATGTATGTATGATGATGCCCTGTATGTTGATGCTATAGTGTATGTTGATGTTCATTATTATGACGTATGTTTATCTTTCCGTGGATTTACGTGTTACGTTAAGGAATGAATGAGAAGTATTATGTAACGTGAAGTGAAAGATAATGAAAAGAGGAACATAATGAAAGAATGCATGCATTAACGAATGAATGAATGAAAGTAAGAAAGGCTTTCAAGCAAATGTATAGAGGTTCACACCCAATGAAGGGTGTTAGCTCAACGGTGTGCGGGTTAGCTACCCCAGAAGGATGCACACTGGGGTCCAATCCTTGTGATTGACCATATGTATGGGATCCTTGCCGGTTGCCCTAGATACTGGAGTCAGCTTCATGCATAATGTTCGAGGTCTGTGAAAGACCTCAGGCCCAGTAACCAGCTTCATGCACAATGTTCGGGGTATAGCACATGGCATTGATCCGTAATGAAAGAGAAAAGATAAGTGGTGAATTTACTTGCCCTAGGTACTGGAGTCAGCTTCGTGCACAATGTTCAAGGTCTATGAAAGACCTCAGGCCCAGTAACTAGCTTCGTGCACAATATTCGGGGTATTGTACATGTCATCGAAAGTAATGAACGTACGAATGAAAGAATGTATGAATTGAATGTTAACGATATAACGTAATAAATAACGAAACGGGATCCTTGTCACTCGACCTCAGTAATCATGGCTGCGTGCCATGAAGAGGGTAAAGCTTGACAGGATCTAGACAGAAGTGAAAGATAATAAATGATGTACGTCGAATGAACGGAAGTAATGAATGATGAAGATAATAATGGTATTATCTATGTGTACGTATGATGTATGATTACATGAAAGTAAAGAAACAGTTTAACGAAAGAAAAGTATGTTTTATTATAAAACTCGAACTCACTAAGCAACACTGACTTTTATGTGTTTCCAGTAGACAGGTAATGTTGCTGAGGATGGCACGAGGCGACTACTCAGCTTTTTTTGGATGGCATTCCTTGTTTAACGCTTTTGTGTTGTAATACGAACGAGCGATATTTTGTAATGAACGATGTATTACTTTGCAAAAGTGTTTAGTTAAAGGAAATGATATGTTTATTTCAACAGTTTCCGCTGCATGATTTTAGTAAAGAACATATAATGATGTATTTTAAGTGCGATGATGACCAGCTGTGAGGTGACCGAGAACGGGGCCTTACAATATGACAGATTACAAGGCCTCCTTTTAATCAAAAAAATAAAAAGAACAGATCCTTTTTAGTCACCCCACCACTGGTCATCCTACGTCCAGCTATTGTATGACCAATAACGTGATTAAGATATCTATACAACGGATCGTTCAATCTTGTAGCTTTCGTTTTATTGTTAGGCTTATATTGGCCATCACCAATTTCTTGCCAAAATATTTCATCATTATAATCTTCTGGAAATTGCGTAAGACCGTTCAAAAAATCAGATTGATGGGTCTCTTGAACTGTATATAAACCCATCAAAACACCAAACTCGGCCACAGAATAATTACGTGGCACTCCCCCGAGCACGAAAATGATTGCATCGTTATCACTGTAAAAAAAATATAAGTTCAATTAAATGTAGATTCGAAATTATATATAATCCAACTAAATTGTTATACCTATAGCTATGGTTATTCGAGTCGAAATTAAATGTAGAGAAAAACTCCAAACAAAGCTCCTTATATTGCGAGCCACTAATTGCAAAAAACCTGCTCCACGGCTTGTCCATCATGTTACGAGCACGAGTAAATTCACCCACGTCCCGTAACAAGCTCCAAGATATCGAACGTGAAAGCTCAAATTCTTTATCTAAAAGTTTTTGAAGCCTTTTATATTCATCTGATCCTCGAAGAAACTGAAGCCACGGATGATTCGAAGCACGAACCGACGCTGTATCTTGACGTGAACTTGAAGCCATTACCTAAAATAATTACAATTAGTAACAAAATAAAAATATATTAAACTCAATTTTATTATAATAATAATAAACTAACCTTTATTTTAAAAAGAAGAATAATAAGATGGTGAATATGTTGATAAAGAATAATAACGATAAATTCCGTGCATGAGATAAAGAAGATGAAGAAGATGAGTTGAATGAAGATGAAGAAGATGAAGAAGATGAAGAAGATGAGTTGAATGAAGATGAAGAAGGAAGATGATAATGGTGGGTGAAGATAGATGAAAATGGTGGTATATATTGATGGAGTGGGTTGTGGGTTCGGTTGAAAGGCTAGCAAACGAAATTTGAATTGTCAAATCAAACTAAAAGCAAACGATCGTTTACATTAAAGTAAACGACCGTTTGCAGAACAGTAAACGACCGTTTGAAGTCTGACAAACGACCGTTTACAGCCGGCTACACTCCCATTTGCAGTGGTCTAAACGACCGTTTACTAGGATGTGTCAAATCAAGTGGTGTATGAAACAGAGAACCCTAAAATAAATCATTGAGGGTGAATAAATAAAGAATGTTTGATTAATTGGTAAATGTAATGAAATGAACTATTACATAGTTGTTCCATTCTATCAAATTCATTTTATTCACCCGCTTCTTTTTTTTTTCATTCCATCATTTCTTCCATCATTAGTCATCACCACCTTCCACTCACCCATCACAACAACCACCACCAGACGTGGCCGCCAACACCACCATCGACCACCACCACCGACCACTACCATATCACCGTCGTAACTACTTTTACATTTCATTCCTTCCTTTTCTCATGCCTAACAAACAACAAATTCATTACATCTTGTATTTCAAGAGAGATGAACTCACGCTACTCATACCACCTAAATCAACTCGATCGCAATTCTCAAAACTAATTTTATACAAATTTTTAAATAAAAAAACAAATAACGTAAAGAACAAGATTGCAATCAAATATAAGAAGATGCTCGATCAAAATTGCACTTCCATATTTCTTCTCTGAAAAGACAATTAAGTATAACAACTATATCATATTATACAAATTAATATATTGTTTCTTTTTTTTCAGGAAAAAAACATGTAAAAAAGGCACCGCCGAAGTAATAATAATAATAAAATATATTTATACAGTTAATATTGATATGGAAATGAAGAGAATAGTAGGTATGGTTATGGTATGTCTTAGAAAGTGGAGGCAGGTGGAGTGTTCCCGTGAAGCTGGCAGCCCCAAATTCTGATTTTGATCTGCAAGTCGGTGACGGCGGCTAGGAACTTGACGTTCTGCAGCGGCGTCAGTATCTCCACCACCCTCTCAGCCGTCCTCGTCCTGAGCATATCAGCCTTGGCCACCACCACCTCCATGGCCCCTCGCAACGCCTCCATCTCCCGATCCATCGACATGTCATTATTAACACTATTAATATTACTATTACTATTAGTATTAATATTAATATTAATCCTCCTGGTGACCTCGACCATGGGCAGAGTCGCCACGCTCTCCTGGACCCCGGCCAGCTCCTTCTCCAGCTTCCTCTCCTCGCCACTGGTCTCGGCCCTCAGGCGCTCCATCATCTCCGCCTGCTCCCGGCTCATGTCCTCCACCGACGCCCCCACGATCCGAAACGCCAGCCCCGGCTTGAACCCCGCGATCCAGAGGAAGCTCTGCTCGAAGCACGAGAACCACGGAGGCCAGAACACCAGCCACACGTCATGGTTGGCCATCCGAGACTTCTCCTCGTAGTACTGCTGGTAATGCGCCAGCACGCCACCCACCAGATCTCGGAGATCAGCGTCGTCGTCTTCGTTAAGGTTGCGCAGAGCGGCCGACCGGAGCTGCTGTCGGTAGTTCTCCTGCCGGACCAGCCATCCTTGGAAGAAATGGTCGAAGTCTCTCAGGTTATAACTAGCGTTGGATGACGTTCTTCTAGACATTTTGGTCAAATTAAGACTCAAAGAGCTGGGGAGGGTGATCCAAATTGAGTTACATTATAATAGGGCAGCTAGCTAACGGTGGGTCGGTGGGCTGGGGTGGGGTGGATCACTGGATATGATGTGACGACTGTGAGAACAGAGAGAGGTATATTTAATTTATTTATTTAATTTAATTTAAGAACGATATGATATGATGATATTTGTCAAGTGGAGGATGCAGCAAAAAGTGACTGACGCATGCATGGTAAAAACCTAGCATAGAAGGAAATCGCCCATGTCTGACACGTAAGCGCCTTTGCAATCGGCCATAATGACTGACCCGCACAAACCGACAAAACACCCAAATATCAACCTCTGAAACTAAATAAAAATATTATTTATTATGTTTGCTTAACTTTTGTCCGTGATGGGATACACTATTCTCGTTCATGACGTAAGTTAAATGTTTCATACCAACTAGGATTCGAACCCACGCGTTGCCGCGGGGATCTCTTGTAACGCCATGGAAGCGATATTAACATGTATGGATGACGTCACGATTGTACAAAGATTGGTTGTGTTTAGTAGCCCAGCTAAATGCAAAGACATGATAATATATTAAACCACATATAATGAATCCAAGAGTAACATAACTGCATACATTATAAAACTATTTCTTTATATGATAGTGCTATAGTAGTGAAAAATGTAACAATAGAAAACTAAAATATATAGTATTTTGTAAACTTGTAAATGCACACTTGAAATTCATAAACAATATAGCATAATTTTACCCGTTAAACCTTACCACAATATTTAGACTTTTCAGATAGGTCTTTTCTATTTGCAGGTTGGCCCTTCTATTATTTGTTTCTCAAAGACTGCAAAAATCACAATAATTTAAGGGTTCATCGTAAATAAAACTTGAATAAAAAATATAATAAATAAAATCACATATATCCTAGCTACTAAGCAAAAATTCAAAAACCAAAGGAACATGATTTTAATTAAAAAGAAAACCTATTAATTGCATATGACAATAGACAATTAGCCTTCAAATGTAACAATAGACCACAAGGCAATGCAAATTAGATAAGGCCTTCTAACATAACAATAGATAAGTAGATTTTGTATACTTTTTGTAGCATTTAGTAATTATCAGACTTCATATTGTAATGGGTCTCTATCAAAATTTAGTCCTTTGATCCAATGCAAGTGTCATTACCCTACAGACAAAGGTTTGAGTATGAAAGAGTGTTGCATATTATGTATCAAAAAAGTTATGTAGTAAAGAACTTGGTCACCTTCATTACCAGAAAACGTACATCGAGGTTGTCTTCCTAACTTACAAACAATTTGTGGAATCTGTTCATCTGCAGACATTTTTCATTGATATTGGTTAAACTCACAAGGAATCACTATCATTGATGAGTAATTAGTCAGAGATACTATTGCTAATACTACTATTAATCAAGGAAACTCAATAATAATAAAGATCACAACACTGTCTTCTGAAATACAGATTAATATTTCATGGAGCAACTTGAAACCGCAACTTCCTAATTAAATATATACATAAACATATATATGATTCTAATCACACTAATCACTCGAAAAAATAAACATTTAAACATACCTTAAAGATTGTAGCTAATAATATTTATGTATGCTCGTCATGTCCATGTGGATGTCCTTGTGTGCATGCAATATTCTATTCCAAATAAAAGTAACACAAGTAATATCTTATTACATCTCCTCATATTAAAACAAATACAGATTTACACATAATTATATCTTAAAAATAAAGCAGACAGTCCAAAATCATCCCATAAACTTTATAACGCCTCATCTAAAATATCAAGTATGATGTAAAAGCTTCAACTAAAATACCACAAAAATTAACGCTTTTGATGACAACGACGATGATGATAAGAAAGCCCAAGTTCAATCTGGATAATAAATTATTAAGTAAAAGTATCAAATAAACACACCGTATTCATCGGCATATTTTCTGAGCTGCTCTAGCCCTTCTTATCTTTATAAAATTTAGTAAAAGAGCTTGATTAAAAAGGCATACAACTTCTTGTAGGCACCCTCATTCATCCTTGTGTTCTATGACTGAAAATTCAGACATATTATATCCCCTTAAAAAGGCCACATTGACCACACTCAAATGAAATTTCCAACAACTGCTAAAGTTCAATGATCTAACATCAATGCATATATGCCGCTAAAATAAGTCAGAATTCAAAATAAATAAAGCACCATAACAAAATTTACCTTCCACTACTCGTTAGTGCCACTTTTCTTGTATTCAACATAGAGATACCTTGAAATTGATCAATATACCTAAACAATATGACAAATACATCAATTTGCACTAATTAGATTCATAACGCAATAAATAGTCACAAAAAGTATGACCTTTATTGAAACATTTCGCTTTAGTTGTAGCATTAACAACATATAGAGAAACGGATGGGATAACAACAGCAACTAAAACCAATGTTCTCAATTGTACCATTTTTTTCTCTTCCCCATAATAATCAATAAACTACAAAACACGAACATAACCTGAAAATCAACATCCACAAAACCAAAAGTCAAACATCAAATTCTTCAAGATTGTTAGTAAATTCTTCAAAATGATTCCTTGCTGCTCATTCTTTTCACATCTTCAAGCAATAATTTCTCCTATAATCTTATTGTTTCCATCTACATTCATCACCATATGCCACATTAGATAAAATCAATTAGTGTAACATCTTAATCACTATAACCTCTTTAAGCATTAATTTCTCCTACAAGTCGAACCCTTTGCACCCCTTTGTCTTTATGGCTGATGCGTCGATAAAGTGTTCAGGAGTTACGTTTTCATCTTGTTCGATTCATCTAAAAATACCAAAGAAGGTCACGAAATCATTGTAGTAAAATGAAACTCTTTTAGAATTACAACTTAAAATACCATTTAGATCATACCTATGGTTGCAATTGAAGTTGAAACAAAACCCTATAATAAATGAAGTTGAAACAAAACCCTAGAAATGACAGTTGTTAAACATCGATAGGTTGTAGGAATCACAACCCCATCATAGATTAGCTACTCTGGCCTGTCTTTGTCTTACTGTCACTGGTCATGGTTGGTTATCTATACTTACACCGATGTAATCACCGACGTTGTAGCTATGATTGACTCCACAGTATCATCCATACCCCTCACCATCACGATCGCCTCCAAGCTGCGAAGATCATCTTCACACCCACCGCCTCCGCCACTCACCTTCTTGCTCTCATGTTTTTGATCTCTCTCTTCTCATGTTGGTAGCAAAGACAGAGAATCCAACACTTAGCACTGCACTTGAAATACTCAAATTACCCTTGGTGGTTACTGTAGTAACCGACCAAAGGTATTAATATAGATTATAATTTGCTTTGTCAAATAATAATAATAATAACAATAATAAAAACAATAATAATAACAATAATAAAAACAAGGAGGAGGGGGAGAAGGAGGGGGGAGGGGGTTACGATTAAACTCTGGAATTGTAGTGAAGAATGATGCACTGTACGCCAAATTCTCTAAGTGTGACTTTTGGATACGCGAAGTACAATTCCTAGGCCATATTGTAATGAGAAGGGTATACACGTTGACCCTGCCAAGATTGTGGCAATAAAGAATTGGGCCATACCTAAAACAACGAGTGAGATACGACAATTTCTGGGATTAGCGGGTATTACCGACGGTTCATAGAAGGATTTTCTAAGATTGCACAACCTCTCCCGCTTTGACCCACAAGGAAAACATACAAATGGGGGGGAAGTCAAGAGGCGGCTTTTCAGCTATTGAAACAGAAACCTGTAGTGCACCGATATTGGCACTGCCAGAGGGGACGGATGATTTCGTGGTGTATGTGACGCATCCATCCAAGGATTGGGTTGTGTTCTGATGCAGCGCGATAAGGTGATAGCTTACGCCTCGAGACAGACACTAAAGGTTCACGAGAGAATTATACTACCCATGATCTGGAGTTGGGTGCAGTGTGTTTTTGCCTTAAAGATTTGGAGACATTACTTGTACGGTACCAAATGTACTATCTATACCGATCACAAGAGTCTTCAACATATCTTTGAGCAAAAAGAGTTGAATATGAGGCAGCAGCGTTGGGTGGAACTTTTAAATGATTATGATTGCGCTATCAAGTACCATCCTGGAAAGGCGAACGTAGTTGCTGATGCCTTAAGCCGAAAAGAAACAGTTAAACCCAGGCGAGTGCGAGCCCTTGCAACTCACGATCAGTACCCAATTGCCTGAACAAGTTAAGGAAGCACAAATAGAAGCCTTGAAAGAGGAAAACATTGGTCCTGAGTCATTACGGGGAATGGGATAAACAATTGGTAGTGAAGGAGGATGGAATTCGGTACTTCATGGATAGACTTTGGGTTCCTGTTTATGGAAATCTGAGGGATTTGGTTATGAGCGAGGCTCACAAGTCTAAATACTCTATACATCCTGGATCTGACAAGATGTATCATGATCTAAAGGCGCACTATTGGTGGCCTAACATGAAAGCAGACGTAGCTACATATGTGAGCAAGGTTTGACCTGTTCGAAGGTAAAGGTGGAATACCAAAAACCATCCGGACTGTTACAGCAACCTGAGATACCGATGTGAAATGGGAACAAATTTCCATGGATTTTATCACTAAACTACCCCGGATAATATGGTTGTGACACAATCTGGGTCATTGTGGATCGGTTGACCAAGTCCGCTCACTTCCTTGCAATTAAGGAAACGGATAAGATGGAGAAGCTAACCGATTGTATCTCAAGGAAATCGTTTCGAGACATGGCGTACCAATCTCAATCATCTCTGATCGTGATGCTCGTTTCACGTCACACTTCTGGCAGTCACTACAAAAGTCTTTGGGTACCGATTGGATATGAGTACTGCTTATCATCCACAAACTGATGGTCAGGTGAGCGTACCATACAAATTTGGAGGATATGCTACGTGCTTGTGTGATTGACTTCGGAAACAACTGGGAAGTTCACCTGCCCCTGGTGGAATTCTCCTATAATACAGTTATCACACTAGCATACAGGCAGCACCTTTCGAGGCTTTGTATGGGAGAAAGTGTAGATCACCGGTTTGCTGGGCTGAAATTGGTGATAGTCAACTAACGGGTCCCGAACTCATTCATGAAACAACTGAGAAGATTGTGCAGATACGGAACCGTATGGCTGCAGCAAGGGATAGACAGAAAAGTTATGCTGACAAGAGGCGGAAACCTCTCGAATTTCAAATTGGCGATAAAGTGTTATTGAAAGTCTCGCCGTGGAAAGGCGTAGTTCGGTTTGGCAAGCGAGGAAAGCTGAATCCGAGGAGTTGGACCATTTGAGATACTGGAAAGAATAGGTCCGGTGGCCTATCGACTAGCTTTGCCTGATTCGCTGAGTGGAGTGCACAACGTTCCACGTTTCAAATCTGAAGAAGTGCCTATCTGACGAGACACTCATTGTACCACTAGAAGATGTTAAAGTGGGATGAGCAATTGCGCTTTATCGAAGAACCCGTCGAGGTGATGGATCGTGAGGTGGAAAACAATAAGCAGAGCAAAATACCTACGTCAAAGTCGTTGGAACTCGCGACGTGGACCGGAGTTCACGTGGGCGTGAGGATCAAATGAAGCTTAAGTACCCTCAACTGTTCGGGACGATGTCTGCAGACCAAGGTATTGATTTAAATTTCGGGACGAAATTTCTTTCAACATGGGGATGATGTGACAACTCATCCAAAACTCACTCGATTTCGATTTCTGTGTGCCAATGCAGTAGATCAGTGATGGAACACTCTCACCGTATGATGGAACATGCTCACCATGTAACGCAATTTTCGGGACGAAAATTCTTTCAACATGGGGATGATGTGACATCCGGTAATTTTCGTTACCAAACTCCGTTAGTTCGTTAAGTTTGCATACACGTGTCGTAAGCACACACTAGTTGTCGTCTGACGTTGGTGACTTAAAACTAATTCATAATGTTAATTTGATTATAATCTAATTGAAAGATGATTACTATGTCATGTTTATGCTTTTACGCGATTTAAAGACTATTGAGAATTTTATCGCGTAACGCGGAAACGTGCCTATTTGTTCGTATGTCTTGTGTTTCGCAAAATAAATTATATGGTGAATAATATTAGTTTGTATCTTTACATTATTAAGTTAAAAACATTTTAAAAAATGTTAGAAGGTTAGTTTTTATAAAACACAAATTAAAAGGATTAAACTTGTAATTGGCCATTAAACACAAACTTACCAAAAATTACAACCCTAAATTCCCCCCCCTAACCCATTCGGGCCGCAACACCTCTCCCTCACCTCTCAAACCTGCGATTTTGACCAATATTAAGCAAGAACACATTGGATTTGATCGATCTCAAGGCATACAACGCATTACAAGTCTCAATTTTGTTACATTACACGTTTAAAGGTAGATTTTTCATGTTTGTGTGTTGCTCAATTATGGCCGAACCTTAAGACACAAAATTGGTGTTCTTGGTGTTGAGTTTCGATCAAATTTATGATGTTTATATGTTAGTTAGGTTGAATACATGTTAGTTAACGTCGATCATGCATGAAATCTATGTTTCTAGTGGATTGATCATGAACTTTGTTCTAGTCAACCCCTAATTCGATTTTTAGTATAAAGTTGCATGAATGATGATTGTTTGATGTTGTTATGATGTTAATTAGTGTTGTATGAATGCTAGAAAACATGGATTTTACAAGAAATTGGTGAATTGAAGGATTGTTCATAGGTTACTATAATAGTAACTTTATTTTGTATGTAATGTGAATTGCTATGTGTTGATGTTTATAGATGTGTTTAGGATGATAATTGGATGTTGGATTGTTGCTATGAACATTGGTAATTCAAGATTTCATGCTAGAACACATACATTACTAAAGATAGTAACTTTTTGAGTATGAAATTTATGAATCATGTTGGTTAGGTGTTGTAGATCATGTCTAGGTATGATATGAACTTGAGTAGGCATATAATAGTTGAATAATGGTTGAATTGGATGTTAAAACCACTTTTGGGTATTACTTTCCCAAAGGGAAACTTTATTGTGCAAGACTTTGGATATTGGTAATTTGACTTGTTCATGGTTTAGGATCATGCTAGAATGATTGTTATGGATGTTTAAAGTGGTAGAATCTATTAATTAGGTAGCATGGAATGTTTATGTGGTTTTTGGGTGATTTATGCACTTGGATGGACATGTATGAGTTAGCATGTTGATTAGTAACTAGGACATCATGTTTGGGACTGGAATTGATCATGTTAATGCATGTTGCATGTATTAGGCATCTTGTATGCGTGTGAATAGTATGAATGACTATTTGGTAAATTATCTGTTTTGACCCATATATGCTAAATCATGGCTATAGGTCATGTAAGTAGGTTATGCATGATCTAACCTGTTATATGATACACTAGTGTTTTGAACACACTGAGCATGCTAGTGCTAAGGATTTATACAACTTGTATGATATGGGCATAGCATGATGATTTAGGTAATGTATTGGGAATGTAGCATCAAATGTGAGTCATTGGAATGTTAAACATGTATGTATATGCTTATGTATGTTTAAAGTTTACAACGCATAATGTCACCAACGGGTCAAACGGGTCAACTAGGTCACATGTATGTTGTTTTTTTTATAGAACCTTGAGTTCTTTGTTTGTAGAACACTTAAGGTTTCTCTTGGGATTGGGATTTCTGTGTACATGTACTTATGTACTTGTGTGTTCTAGGTAACCTTTGAAGGTTGTCTTTCCACTCGTCCTTGTCAAGTTAAACCTTACTTGTCTAACACGCGTATCAGGTGAGTTCATGCCCTACTGTTTATTAAATCTCTTTGGGGGAGATAGCATACTGGTAAATTTTACAACGCTTTATATTTAAGATGTGTATGATATTAATATAGTGCTGTTTATTATGATAAAGTCCTCACACTTTCGAATTGTTAATATTGGATAGCGGGGAACTTGGGTAGTACTACTGGGTCTGACGAGCCCCACCTGTGTGACTCGAGGTCAACCGGGTGCAATTTGTCCTATGATTATTCGTCACGATATGGTGAAGTCGTGACGGGAGGCAAACATAACACAGTCAGCTTCAATGTCGAAATCACTATGTATTAATATCGTTTGTTAATGGACTAGCTAGCTATTACAATGCACATGCTTAATTATACGCTATTGATAAACTGTTATGTTTATACACACCTGATAAACTGTTATGTTTATGCGCAAACTCTTGAACTCACCAACCATGTGTTGACTTTTTAGTATGCTATTCTCAGGTCATTAAGCTGGATTGCTGATAGGAGCACTTCACGAGTCAGCATGCATATTTCTTTTAGAGATTTATAACTACCCGTCTTTTACTTATGGTTTAAACTATTTGGTTGGCACTTGTTTTGCCATATGGTACTTTCATATGTTTTGGGATTGTTTTATTTACTTTACGCTTCCGCAGGTCTTTTAAAGTTTAAACTCTGGTTGATTTACATTAAACGTAGCATATAGAGTCGTTCCGAGTAACTATTGACTGTGATCCTGGTTTGTTCACACGCCTCGCGGTAAAACTCCGCACGTGGATTTTGAGGGTGTGACATTACATCTGTTCATAACATCCCTAATTACTTTATTCACTAACTTATAACTTGAGTTGCCATCTTTTATATAATTATTGTATGAAAACTATGGAAAGCTCACCAACTTTATGTTGACCCTTTATTTTTAACATGTTTCAGGAATTAAATCTGCTTAGCATGCTTTGAAGGCTTACATCTAGGATTGGAGCTTATGCATGAACCTTATAGAATAATATTTATTTTCGTAAATATATATATGGTTTGCATGCTACATAATGCTATGCCTTCTTATTTGCAACTTGATGCCTTAGCATAGGACTGCCTTGTAAATGTTTAAACTTTGTTACTTGTCTCCCCTAGACTTAACTTTGACTTTTTTACTCTACCCGACAAATAAAACTTCCTAAACTTATTCTCGACGACATTTGGAATCTACACTTATTATCGTGAGTTTAATTCCTTAGACTCTATGTCTAATCTATGAAAATCTCATCAAGGTTTTGATTTCTTGAACCTAAGAAATTTCTGTGACACATAGACACCTGTATTCTGGATTTCCTGGCAAAAGGCCTTTGGGCTAAGGCAAGCATATCGTATAAATCTCATTGCGAGACCAGTTATGCTTACCAGGGGATTTCTGGGGTGAGTGATAAACTATGCTCAATATACATAAGTTTCTAAGGTAAATGGGTCAACTCACCTTAACGTGTCAACGTTTCTAAATAATAATGCGTTACCAAATGGAACCATCCTAATTGTATTTTAAAAATATCAAAAAATAATTGATTCCTTGAACTTGTTTATCACCAAAATTCTAATATTTTCTTATTATTATCTTACAGAATGTTCCCGTTAATATCGAACTTGTTTTACTTCTCAATTCCTATGTTTAAACGTCATTACACGTTGTGTGCCTCATGTAACTACCTTTATACCTTGACCAACGTGTACATGGATCTTAATATATCCAAAGATATTGGGCGTCTAAACCGAATTGTTTTCAAAACTTTAAATTATTACTTATGTTTTTCAAATCTCTTTAAAGTGTGTCTCATAACGGAAATCATGCAATGCCGAAAGGTGGAATACCTGCATCTCGGGATACTTTATCTAGGCAAGGTAAACACATAAATCTGATTCGACCGTTGGATCTGTTTACCTGACCTGGAACTCATGAGATGAGTGTTCACTTATAGGTACGCGTGTCTTCATTAAAGTTGTGGTTGACGTAACACTTTGAGAAGTCAACGCACTTCCCTAACGTTTACGTCTCATTGTTGTATTGAATCATTTTCGTCATCGATCTTGTTTTCCTGATTTAAACCATTCAAGATTTGAGAACTTATCACAATTAACTATGTAATCCCGAACTTTAACCTTAATCCTAGTAAGTATGATTTCTTTTCCTGTTAATGTTACATTGATGTAATTTGAAGTTTCTGAATTTCTAGCCGATATTCTCTTCGTTTGCTAAGTCGAGCTTTGTAAAATCTTTTAACCGTTTTGCACCGTAGGCAATGCAAGAGTCTACAAGTCAACTTATGACTAAGGAGACTCATGTCTCCTAAATGAACCTATCTCATCAAACAGGGGTGAATCCCTTACTTTGGTGATGATTGTCCATTCGTCACTATTGTTCTTAAGAAATCTCATCATCAAGACAGGGGTGAATTCCTTACCTTGATGACCATTTCTTCTTGTTGTTCTTGTGAATTCGTATTTTACCAATGGAAGTACCTCAGGAGTGAATTTCGTACCTCGATGATGGTTTCAATTTTTCTATTGTCCGTTTTATGAAATTTTATCCTCTGGATCGGGGTGATTTCCTTATCTTGAGGACAGATTTCAATCATTTCCTCTTGAACTCATATTTCACGAATGAAATGACCTCACCAAAATAGGATTGAATACCGTACTCCGGTGACAAATATCAATTCTCAATTGTTTTCTTGTTATTATGAAATCCAATCATCAAGATAGGCGTGAAAATCATACCTTGATGATACTTTCACCTATTTAAATTTTATGGATTGTATTTCCTCAAATGAAATGATCTCATCAAAGTAGGAGTGAATTCTGTACTTTGCTGAAAATTTTCATTTTGCTATATTTTATTTCTATAGAACTTCACTATTTAGGAGTGATTTTCCTTACCTTAATAATAAGTTACCTCATTTTATTATTGTGGATCCTTAACAATGAGTTAGAATCAAGCTCTCGTTTTAGTAGTTAAGAGTTATGTTTTAGAAAATACACCACCAAGCTAGGAGTGATATCCATACCTTGGTGCTTATTCCCATTCCTTGATTTTTATTTTACCAAGATTTTAAGACTTCAATTGACCTGAAATATATAGTAACTTGAAGGGCGAACACCGTTACCTGACTTATCGACGATAGTGTTCCAACCTGTCAAGCTAAAGCATGATTCCTGAACTCAAAGGAGGTCTTTGTCATTTTAGGTTAATCTTAGTTCTAAGACTAGAACATTTAAATCAATTTCTCTTCTCACGGCGTTATGTTTCAATTTGTCGTTTGATCTAACTTTATGGAACCTTTCATTTCTCACTTATCGATTTTCTTTTGGGTTATCATCAAAACTTAATTGCACGATGATAACACTCCTAAAACAATCCTTCGTACAAGATAAAGTCATCATAAATTTATGTCATGCCTTTCTAGTTATACCAATGTACGGTTATGTTCATGGGTTTGATGAACCGCGTGTGCAAGCCGTACTTGGAAAGCTATTTGTGACTGTCTTTATCGTTGAAATTTCCAAATTATTTAAATTCTAATCTGATCATGAACGACATCTTTGTTTCATTCTTTACCCATAATTAAGAATGCAATTCCATTATTTTGGATAATCTTTGAACTTCTAATCTTGAAAATCTCTAAACCTCTATCTTGATTGCGACTCACAAGACTTGTTATTACATTCATTTCGATGTGGACAAAAAGGATCTTGAATTTTCGCGATTTATACTCATGGTTTGGCATAAACGAAAAGTGGACATAGCTTGGTATATGTCCAAATTGCCTCGTATTTCTTGTTGACATAATGACATTTGGTGCATTATTGACCGATTGACTAGTTTCGCACATTTCATATTGATTCATGTGAGATAACGATTCGAGAAATTGACTCGTACCTACCTCAAATAATCGGTCATCGTGGGTGTCGTTAGACATCGATCGTTATTTTGATGATCGATTCACCTTCTGTTCTTAGCAATGTCTCTAATCATCTTTGGGAACCCAACTCAAAATCTCAGCATATCGTATCATTCTTAATCTGAAGGGTTGACGGAAGTAACAATACAAATTCACAAGATACGCGTTAAGCTTTTGTCATTTTATATAGTGGCACTTGGGATTCTTAAACTCCATCGGTCAAACTTTCATACAGTTACGAGACTTTTTAATGGATTCAAGACGTCACCTTCTTACATAATTTCAGTCTAGTTGAGAAAGTGACTTATAATATACCTCAGGAACTCATCATCGTTTTTCCAATGTGTCATGTGTCAAATCTCAAAGAGTTAGTTTATCAATGATAACTTTCGCATTCCACTGGAAGAGATCAATTTGGTTGTATCGTGAAGAATTCCATAATTCGCAAAGGAAGCATCTCACCCGTGATCAAACGCCAATCACAGTCCGTTAGTACACTTATCTTTCATCATAAGTCTCCTGTTTGTTTAAGTTTCATTCTTAATTTCGGGACGAAATTCTTAAAAGTTGAGGAGACTGTAACATCTTGTAATTTTGTTAAATTAAATGTTAACTTTGTTAAGTTCTTATAAGGTCTATTTATGCTATTTATGAAACGTATGGGTTACTTATGTTTAATTCTTGATTTGTTTTAAAATTTTAAGGTAAAAGCCATTTAACCTAAATATTAAATTGAACCATGTTAATAATTATAATAATAATAACACTAACAATAATGTCAATAATAATAATAATAAATTGTAATAATAATAATGATACAATAATAATAATATTAATAATGATAATAATAATTATAATAATTTATAAAAGTTATTAAACTTAAGAAAATGTTTAAAACCTAAACTAATTAAGTTAGGGGGTTGGTTTTGCCACTTTGGAACTTTAAAAGAAAGTATTTGCATGAAATGATAAACAAATCAAACTACAAGGGGTGAAAGTGTAAAATTTAATAAAAACCCAATTTTTTCCTCCTTCACCCCCGTCTTTCCGGCAACCCTTCGGCCACCGCCGGAGCGGCTCCGGCCACTCACAGAACCACCTATTTTTACCGATTTCAACCCAAAAACCATTACAATTGCTTCGTAGAGGTGGATGGAACCTGAACACAAGGTTTAATTGACCTTTCAATGCGATTACAGGGATCCACTAACTCAAAACCGAAGCATTCATCGGTTTCTAACCGTTCATTGTGCAAATCATAATAATAATCGAATTAATCGAACAGAAACGTTCGTATAATCATTACAAAGATGAATGGTTAGTTTAATTCGAGTTAAACACTCATTTAATCACTTAATCATAACCGAAACATTCAAATCAAATTCGAAACCCATTCGGGGTGAAATCGTTCAAATTGAAGCTATATAATAGATGGCAAACACCCCATTTGATCCCTTTCAGCTCTCTGTAAACTCAATTTCGTGAAACACTCACTCGATCGACAATTCCTAGTACCTCTGTTCTTCGCGAACTAACCGAGACAAACCCGAGCATAAACATTACAATCTGATCGTAAACAAGTAAGTCTGATACATCATTATGCTTGATTGCATCTAGGGATCAAAAGCCCTAAAGTTAATCGAGTTGAAACACTTGAATCGGTGTTCAATTTGAATCAAATGGAAACTAGGGTTCTTGAGAATTGGGCATTCTTTAAAACGATGCTTTTAAGAATTAAAACTCATCTTCTACCATGGCTACGACCCTGGTCTATTGGTTACATACTCACATTCTGAATTCGAGGTCCCGGGTTTGAACCCGGGCACCCTCAACATAATTTTTAGGCTTTTGCAGCCTTTAAAAAAATTATATAAAATTTCTAATAATTTGTTTTGTAAACTTTGTTTATTTTAAAGTTATCTAATTATTTTCTATAAATTTATCACTTTAAATACTTTAACATTTTTTTGTAAAATGTTATTAACAAATATTATGCTTAGTTTATTTTCACAAAAGTAGACTTTAAATAATTGTTTAAAATATTAAAATATTATTGGTTAATACGTTATTTTAATCATAGATAAGTCATGCTTATTTCAAATGATTATGAAAATTTGTTACATTTTATTATGCCTAGTTTCTTTCCTATATTAGACCACTTCAAACCTACCTATTACAAATACTTTAAATGTTTACATACATAAATAATTATTTAAATAAACATTTAAATAGTTAATTATCTATCTAATCATTTAACCATGTATATCATATTTAGTTAATTTCCTCTAAACTTTTAATGAAACTCTTGAAACTTATAAAACAATATATTATACTTTACTCTTATTACTAAAATCTTGTATTATAAATTTTTATAATAAATCATTTAGAAGTTCAAAACTTTATAAAACGATTTTAAATAATTTTAAAGTCATCTAAATAAGTATTCAGTTAAGTATCTTTATCAAATTTTAAATAATTAATTATTAATTTAATTATTTTTTTCACACATCATATTTAATCTTTATTAATTAAATAAATTTAATTATTGAATCATTCACTATCATTCTTATTCTTAATTGGTTCATACCATCTTTCTTGAATCAAAACATAACTGATGGCAGTATTATATATTATTTGACATAAATATTAAAACCCCCAGTGAAACCCTAGTTGTCGTTAGAACGTAAATCTTATTATTAATCCTAATCTTGTAACATATATGTTAGATTTCTTGTAAAGAAATATGTTAGATTTCTTGTAACGAAATATGTTGGAATATCATGGATAAGATGGTATATTGGGTTATTGAGTTATTACACTAGTACATATTTTAGTAATCTAGTTATAAACCGAGAAGAGTGAATTATTATGAGGGGTGTGTGCATGAGACTAAAAATCAAAAGTACATTAAGCCTAGTTGGGTAATTTCCTACTTTACTTGACTATAATTAACTTGCTAGGATGTAAATCTATTGAACGATGTAAGTCTTGTGAATGAGGGCATGACTTTGGACCTTAATCGAGTTTTAATAAGTGATTAGTGATATGTAGTTGCAATGATCATTTTATAAATTAAAATTGAGCTTTGCTTGAGGACAAGCAAAGGGTAAGTGTAGGGATTGTGATCGGTGGTGAAAGTTTAATGTTTAAAGGCTTTATTTCCGTGTTTACGTGTCAAATTATGGGAAATATAGTTACTTTTGGGATACTTTGTGTTTTTAGGATAAATGTGAGTAATAAAAAAAAGTTGGAAGAAATGGAACGAAAATTGGAGTTCGGGAGGTGAAGTATGTAAAAGAGAAGTTCCAAGATAATGGTAACTTAAAATAGGCATAACTTGAGCTAGGAAAAGAGTTACGGGACCCACGACCTATCAACAGAAAGATCTCAAAAAGTAACACATGAAAATAAACCTTGTGCAGGAGGTGGCGCCATTATAGGCACCACCGACGCCGCCGGCCTCGGTAAGCCCAAAACCTACTGACCGATGCCACCTCTTATGCCTAGCTTGAGGCCAAGATGGAGCCACCGACGCTAATCGCCGCATTTTAATGGATTTGAACCTAACTTGAGAGGTTTTAAAAGGGGATTAACCCTAATACGAAATTAACCTTTTACAACATCAATCTTGGACGAAAAAGAAGCATCTTTCACCATTCCAAAGCCATTCCAACATCAAGCTCATCAAAATCTACATGCTTAATTCGATTTGCTTTGAAGACTCAATGATGAGGCGATGCTAAATCAATTGTGATTCACTTCGGGGGACAGGTTTGTGCAAGTCTTTGTTTTTCTTAGTTGTAACTTAGATTTGAGGTTGGATCTTAAATTTTTAAAGTTCTTGTGGATTCAATTCATGATTTGATTATTTAAATGATTTGATTATGTTTAAACTGTAACATCATGTAATTTTGTTAAATTAAATGTTAACTTTGTTAAGTTCTTATAAGGTGTATTTATGCTATTTATGAAACGTTGGGTTACTTATGCTTAATTCTTGGTTTGCCTTTAAATTTTAAGGTAAAAGTCATTTAACCTAACTATTAAATTGAACCATGTTAATAATTATAATAATAATAACACTAATAATAATGTCAATAATAATAATTTATTGTAATAATAATAATGATAACAATAATAATAATATTAATAATGATAATAATAATTAAAATAATTTATAAAAGTTATTAAACTTAAGAAAATGTTTAAAACCTAAACTAATTAAGTTAGGGGGGTTGGTTTTGCCAGTTTGGAAACTTTAAAAGAAAGTATTTGCATAAAATGATAAACAAATCAAACTACAAGGGGTGAAAGTGTAAAATTTAATAAAAACCCAATTTTTCCCCCTTCACCCCCGTCTTTCCGGCAACCCTCCGGCCACCGCCGGAGCGGCTCCGGCCACTCATAGAACCACCAATTTTTACCGATTTTCAACCCAAAAACCATTACAAATGCTTCGTACAGGTGGATCGAAGCTGAACACAAGGTTTAATTGACCTTTCAATGCGATTACAGGGATCCGCTAACTCAAAACTAAAGCATTCATCGGTTTCTAACCGTTCATTGTGCAAATCATAATAATAATCGAATTAATCGAACAGAAACGTTCGTATAATCATTACAAAGATGAATGGTTAGTTTAATTCGAGTTAAACACTCATTTAATCACTTAATCATAACCGAAATATTCGAATCAAATTCGAAACCCATTCGGGGTGAAATCGTTCAAATCGAAGCTATATAACAGAGGGTAAACATCCTATTTGATCCCTTTCAGCTCTCTGTAAACTAAATTTCGTGAAACACTCACTTGATCGACAATTCCTAGTCCCTCTGTTCTTCGCGAACTAACTGAGACAAACCCAATCATAAACATTACAATCCGATCGTGAACAAGTATGTCTGATACATCATTATGCTCGATTACATCTAGGGATCAAAAGCCCTAAAGTTAATCGGGTTGAAACACTTGAATCGATGTTCAATTTGAATCAAATAGAAACTAGGGTTCTTGAGAATTGGGGATTCTTTGAAATGATGCTTTTAAGAATTAAAACTCATCATCTACCACGGCTACGGCCCTGGTCTACTGGTTACATACTCACATTCTGAATTCAAGGTCCCGGGTTCAAACCCGGGCACCCTCAACATACTTTTTTAGGCTTTTGCAGCCTTTAAAAAAATTATATAAAATTTCTAAAAATTAGTTTTGTAAACTTTGTTTATTTTTAAAGTTATCTAATTATTTTCTATAAATTTTTCACTTTAAATGCTTTAACATTTTTTATAAAATATTATTAACAAATATTATGCTTAGTTTATTTTCACAAAAGTAGACTTTAAATAATTGTTTAAAATATTATAATATTATTGGTTAATACGTTATTTTAATCATAGATAAGTCATGCTTATTTCAAATGACTATGAAAGTTTTTTACATTTTATTATGCCTAGTTTCTTTCCTATATTAGACCACTTCAAACTTATCTATTACAAATACTTTAAATATTTATATACATAAATGATTATTTAAATAAACATTTAAATAGTTAATTATCCATCTAATCATTTAACCATGTATATCATATTTAGTTAATTTTCTCTAAACTTTTAATGAAACTCTTGAAACTTATAAAAGAATATATTACACTTTATTCTTATTACTAAAATCTTGTATTATAAATTTTTTATAATAAATCATTTAGAAGTTCAAAACTTTATAAACAATTTTAAATAATTTTAATGTCATCTAAATAAGTATTCAGTTAAGTATCTTTATCAAATTTTAGATAATTAATTATTAAATTAATTATTTCTTTTCACATATCATATTTAATCTTTATTAATTCAATAAATTTAATTATTGAATCATTCACTATCATTCTTATTCTTAATTGGCTCATACCATCTTTATTGAACCAAAACATAACTGATTGCGTTATTATATATTATTTGACATAAATATTAAAACCCCTAATGAAACCCTAGTTGTCGTTGGAACGTTAATCTTATTATTAATCCTAATCTTGTAATATATATGTTAGGTGCCTTGTAAAGAAATACGTTGGAATATCGTTTAATTCTTATTATCATCTTATAATACATACATCAAGTGAGTTTTTCCATACCCCTTTTTCATATTTTCACACTTTTGGGTGAAATATGTTAAACTTATTATCGTTGCACTTGTAAACTTATTTGAGACTTGTAAACATCTTGGCAATTCATCATATTAAGTTGTGGTTAGTTGAACTTTTGTGATTACCATGTTATGGCGTTTATATGTACAATCATTAACTATTGCTAGCCTGGCGGCGTCATAAATCTATGGGCCTGACAAGCCTATTTGGTGGCCCTAGTGTCTTATGTAAGACTCCGTTCCCGGGCACCCCACAGTTGGTTATTCATCGCACATAAAACACACAATTATTTAAAACATTACAGCAGAAATTTAACAAAACTATTTCACATATTTTAATGACAACTTTTGCAACGTAATATAATGCTGTTAACTATTATAAAATATTATAAATTGCATTACATCACAAAAATGTCAATATTATACGAATGGATGCCATCACAAAAATACCAAGTAGCTGCCACGTGCCATCCTCAGCAACTATTACCTGCCAACTGGAAAACACATAAAAGTCAGCGTTGCCGAGTGAGTTCTAGTTTTATAAATAAAATACTTTACTTTCGTTAAAACCTTTCTTTACTTTCTTACGTGGTCATGCATCATACGTACATGTAGAGAATATTACTTTTACTTTCGTTAACATTCATCATTCTTCATCATATTAGCTTTCATTTCATGCTTTTCGTTAACATTCTCTTATTTTCATTCTCATTCTTTCATAACGTACTCATTATCGTTCTTTTACATTCATACTTGTTTACTTACTTTCTTTCTTTCTTTAGTACGTTACGTCATTCTTTTTACATTCATATGGATTGATGAACAATACCTCGAACATTGTGCACGAAGCTGATGCTGGACCTGTGGTAATTAAACCACGAACATTGTGCACAAAGCTGATCCAATCACCTAGGGCAAGTCATCTCTACCATTCATACAAACCGTTTGGTCTTACCCCGAACATTGTGCACGAAGCTGATGCTGGACCTGTGGTGATTAAACCATGAACATTGTGCACGAAGCTGATCCATTCACCTAGGGTATACCAAAGGGCCTTATCAATCTCAAAGATTGACCCTGTGTGCATCCTTTGGGGTAGCTAACCCGCATCACAGTTGAGCTAACGACAACATGGTCGTGCACCTCCTTTCATTTTGCTTGCAAGCCTTTCGTTCGTTCATTACGTTTTACTTTTCATCATTGTTATCTTTCCTTTCATTACGTTATTCTTTACTTGATTTCATTTATTCATCATACTACGTAAAGTAATAACATAATATATAACGTATTTTATAATATAATACAAATACGTTTAATCATTGTTAAAAGATAACACATCATACGTACTGTACCTTATTCATGCATTTTATACCCATCATACATCATACATACAACCCATAACCCCAAAAACGTCTCATAATTATACTTAAATTGGGTAATCATTACCCATAAGTCAACCTTAGTCAAAACCCTAGACTATCTATTTTTCCCCGAATTTCAAAAAATTACTCTAAGGGTCTAGACGCATGGGAACTATTTGGGCGATTCTGCCCTGTTCAGACGTGTTGCTACTATGCAGACGTCTAGGCATAACTTAGTCACTTTTTCACTTAGACGTATGGGCCTATTTAGGCGCATGGGCCCTGTTCGGATGTCTGGGCCTACACTTGGCCATTTTTCTACTTAGACGCATGGGCCCTGTTCAGACGCATGGGCCCTGTTCAGACGCATGGGCTCTGTTCAGACGCATAGGCATATTGGGCGATTGGGAACACTTAGGAAACTAAGCCGTTGGACGCATGGTCCACTGTTTAGGCGGTTGGGTAACTAACTTCCACTTTAACATCATAAATCAGTCCCAAATCATTCTAAATCATAATCTAAGCTTAGTACCAACATCCTAAGCATAATAACATGTACATACATACGTATAAACCTCAAATTTACACCACCCACATACACATTCATACACACATACGTACGGGTAAAACCTATTTTTATAAAAACATGTTCACATGCATTTTCCAGCCCCAAATCAGTTAAAAAAGCATGTTAAAAAAGGGATGCTAGAACTCACATTTGCTGCTTTCGAGCTTATACCCTTCTCTTGAGTTTCAAGACGTTTCTAGCACCTAAAACACACATACTGTAACACCCCAACCCGAAGAGGCTGACGTGTCACTATTACAGATATCAAATCAAAAACCAAATCCATGATATTACAGAGACAGTCAAAAGAAATAAATTCAAACAACCAAACAATCCGAAAGAACCTAATTAGGTTGTTCATTACATCAGTTAATATAAGCTTGATCTTCAACCACTCTTCACTGGTTTCCCGGATTACCCTGATTACCTACAATCAAATAAGAAAACACCACAAAAGAAAATACGGCTGAGCCAAAAGTTGCTCAGTGACGGAAATAACAATAGTAACCATACGAAGCATAAAATACTTATATCTGAATACCGAACGGATCATATGATACTGAAACGGAAATCTGAATCTAAACATATAATGCTGATACTGAACTGAACATGTAATACTGAACTGAACTGATCTACACGACGCGTATATACAAACAAAATAAGTCGTGTAATATAAGAAGTACCCAGAGCCAAAACTGAACTGATAAGTACATAGCTAGCTAGACTATGCACTAATGAGATGGTGTGTGGGGCGTACACACATGATTCCATCCCCCAGAACTGAACTGAACTGAACTGAACTAGGATCGATCCATCCGCCTCCCAGATATTATGGCCAAAGTACTACCTGAGTACTAACGTGTTAACGGAGACGCCGTGAACTATTTATTACACACCGTCACGAAAAGTGTCACATTATTGTCGTCACAATGATGTGTCGGAGAGCTCGGGTAACAGAGTATCAAATCAAATGGTAGTACAACTACCAACATATGACATATCAATAAAACATTTATAGGAACATGCAATAATGAGCACAATTCATAAAATATATATTGCATGCTACAGGTCTCAATAAATAACACTAATGAGTCGAACGAATCGGAGCATAATTAAATAATAAGGATATACGACTAATAAAGGCTAAACGATTCATATTAACGGAAATAACGTATCAAAATCCGTACTACAAAGTAACGGAACAGAATTTATACTATGATAAAGATAACCAAGAATCCGTACCTTATACACGAATGATAATAATCAGAAACAAGGTCTAGGCTCGGTTAACGCCGCGAGAACCTACGATATCGTAACGCAAATTATAGTTTGGAAAATTCCAGTTCTGCCCTGTCTTTTCGCACTTGTTAAAAATACTAAACGACGTTTAAAAATTCTGAAAATCTCCAGTTTACTAGATTAGTGATTTCTAAACAACTTTTATTTAGAAAGGTTTCTGATTTGGATTACCGAAACATGAGAAAAACGTGGATCTTTACAGCTGCACAGAACTGCTAGCTGTTACGAAAACGACTGTTTGGAGGTCTAAACGAATGAGTTTTTCGATGTTTTATATATCAACAGATTCGTCTTCCGACGAACTTTGTCATAGACATAAGGTTTAACTGATTTGAATCTGTTATGAAAAAGTTATGGCCTCCGTAAGTTGGCTGTAAAATACGTATAAATCAAGGTATTTTGATAAACCGTGAAAATCATTTCTGGTTAAAACACATCTGTTACAGGTTTGGAAATATTTTATAAATAAGTATAAATCATGATTTATCCGTAATTAAAGATAATACAGTGTTCAATAACAAATCAATAATTTAATCTATTATTTAGAGTCCATTTTTATAAAAATGACTATTTACAACATTTATAAACAATTCTTATAAATATTATTAAGGTGTTTTTAATAACTAAATTTTTCAAAAAATTACTTAGATACTTTTAAAATAAAAGAAATTTATAAAAGTTATATTTATGATTTTTAGGAATTTTTATTTGTTTTTTAAAAGCTTCAAAATGGCATAAAAAAAATATAGGAGGTGCACAAGTTCGAACCCGTGACCTCCATCCCACACTCCCATACACAAACCAGTGAACCAAAGGCATATAGCCGCAAGAGTTCATGGTTTTATTTGGTTTTAAACACAAACAAGCCAATCCCCAAATCCATTACAAGCCCTAGGTTCGAATCCCATCAAATTGGGCCCGAATTCGATTTCGATTGCTTCTGAAATCATAGGGCTTTTAATCCCCATCTAAAATCGAGCTAATAGGTGTGTTCAATTACCTGTTAACCAATCCCGAATCCAAAATCCCCAATTTCAAACCGTATAAACCCTAGTTTCATCTAATCCAAAATTGAATATCAATTCGCAGTTGTTTATGAAATTAAGCATGGGGCTTTCATTCCTAGACTAAAATCGAGCATGTATGTATGTTCAATTACCTGATTTACTTTCGAATTGAAGATGGACACCCGAAGAACAAGTCGCGGTCAAGTGGTGATCGATTGATGCTTCAAACCACAATTATAATCAAATTAAACTTGAGGTTAGCTTCGTATTATGATCTGTAAGCAAAGCCCCTTATCAATTTTGATTAAAATTGATCGCAGATTGGGTTTCAAATGAGTTGCAGGTCGCGTGAAAGATGGAGATCGAACAGGATGAATTCGTTGATTGCAGGTGTAATTGAAAGCGTAGGTATGTTAGGAATTGATATATGATTGATTTGGTCGAATTAATTTGTTTATTATTATCGTTTGAGTGGTTTATGCGATGTATCTGATTGGAATAAAGTGGGTGCTTTCGTGAGTTGTAATCCGGTTGTTGATACTCGAATTAGTGGGTGTATTATTGTTAGAATCTTGCCCACGATTGTTTTGGTGCGTTGTGGGGTCTTAAAAACCGGGTTTTAAGTGCGTTTTGAAGTCGCCGGAGGGCCGCCGGACTTTGGCTGGAATAGTGGCCGGAATTTCGGGGTAGGGGAGAGAGAAAGAGGGTATTATAATTCTACCCCCCTTAAAACAATTTCGTCCATGAAATTGCTAGGTGCAAATCGAACAAAGATATGACATAACGTATACGGAGTAGTAAAAATCAACAAATGAACGAAATCACTCATAATTATTCAATTTCTAAGACGGAATCGATTCGATAGACGAAATCGTATAAGAGATGACTAATGTGATGTTCAAGAAACAGATAACTGATAACTTCATAACTGATAACAGAAACATATAAAAGATAATAACTAAGAGGTAAATAGATACGGATATTGAGAACGGATTTCATCTTCTATCTCCCATGTAGCTTCGCGTTCGGAATGGTTTTTCCATAATACTTTAATAAAAGGAATAGTTTTCCTTCGCATAATGCGTTCTTGTCGGTCAAGGATATCTTCTGGTTCTTCCTCGAATGATAAATCCTCACGAATCAAATGAAGTGGATAGTTAACCACGTGAATAGGATGATAATTGTATCCCCTTAAAAGAGATACATGAAAGACGTTATGCACATGTGACAATTGAGGTGGTAAAGCCAAACGATACGAAACCTCGCCAACTCTTTCTAGGATTTCAAAGGGTCCGATAAACCGTGGACTAAGTTTCCCTTTTAGACCAAAACGTCATACACCTTTGCAAGGCGAAACCTTCAGGAACACTTTGTCACCGATCTTAAACTCCAAAAGTCGACGGTGTCGGTCTGCATAACTTTTCTGTCTACTTTGAGCTTCCTTTAACTTTTCTCTAGCAATAGCAACTTTCTCATTCGTGATTTGAACTAACTCGGGTCCTTCAATGATTCTCTCACCGACTTCTTCCCAACAAATAGGTGCTCTACATTTACGACCATACAATAATTCGAAAGGTGCCATGCCAATGCTAGCTTGCCAACTATTGTTGTAAGCAAACTCGACCAAACACAAGTACTCATCCCAGTTCCCAGTCCACTCTAAAGCACAAGCTCGAAGCATGTCCTCAAGTGTCTGAATAGTACGCTCCGACTGACCGTCAGTCTGAGGATGAAACGCCGTACTAAACCTCAACTTGGTACCCTATGCAGCTTGCAAACCCTTCCAAAAGCGAGAAGTGAACCTCGGGTCTCGATCAGACACGATAGACACCGGAGTGCCATGAAGTCTAACAATCTCTTGTGTAAACACTTCAGATAGTTTGCTAACCGAAAATCCTTGCTGAATTGGGAGAAAGTGAGCCGACTTTGACAATCTGTCAACGACAACCCATATTGCATCATTCTTCTTAAATGTCCTTGGCAACCCTGTCACAAAATCCATGGAAATATCATCCCATTTCCATACTGGAATAGGTAGTGGCTGAAGCAGTCCACTAGCTCTTTGATGCTCAATCTTAACTTGTTGACAAGTAAGACATCTGCTAACATACTTAGCCACATCCTCTTTCATTCCATTCCACCAAAAGTTCTGACGAAAATCGCGATACATCTTAGTAGATCCTGGATGGATAGAGAACGGAGAACTATGTGCCTCAGCTAATAACGATTCTCGTAGAGAAGAATCATTAGGCACACATAAACGTTTACCACACCAGATTACTCCATGCTCATCTACTCTGAATTCTGATTGTTTACCAATCTCCACATTCTGTAAGATTGACCAGAGTTCACCATCGTCTTTCTGTGCGTTCTTAATCCGGGATATTAAGTCTGACTCAATCTGAAGTCTAGCGAGATATCCATCGCTGTTGCCAATATGTAGGCCAATACCCAATCTATCAAGATCGGTAATGTTCTGAGGTTGTAGCTGTAGGGAGGCTAGTGTTCCTGAGCTCTTCCTGCTAAGAGCATCAGCTACCACATTGGCCTTTCCCGGATGATACTGAATGTTGGCATCATAATCTTTTAACAACTCTAACCATCTTCTCTGCCTCATGTTTAGTTCTTTTTGTGTGAAGATATATTTTAAGCTCTTGTGATCAGTAAAAATATCACAAGTCTCTCCGTAAAGATAGTGACGCCATATTTTCAACGCGAAAATAACAGCAGCGAGTTCAAGATCATGCGTAGGATAATTAACCTCGTAAGGTTTCAACTGCCGAGAAGCATAAGCAATGACCTTACCATGCTGCATTAGCACACATCCAAGTCCCTTTTTAGAAGCATCGCTGTAAATCTGATATCCACCCGTGCCCGATGGAAGTGTGAGAACAGGTGCAGACACCAATCTTTTCTTGAGCTCTTCAAAACTTTTCTCTCGTTCATCATTCCAAGAGTACTTAACCCCTTTCCTTAACAGTTGTGTAAGGGGTAAAGCTATAACGGAAAAACCTTCGACAAATCTGACGTAGTAACCAGCAAGGCCAAGGAAACTACGGACTTCGGTGGCCGAGGTAGGTCTAGGCCACTTAGTGATCGCCTCTATTTTAGCAGGGTCCATCATAATACCATCCGCAGAAACGACATGACCCAAAAAGGCTACCTTGCTCAGCCAAAATTCACAGTTTGAAAATTTTGCATAAAGCTTCTTTTCACGTAGTGTTTCGAGCACGATACGAAGATGATTCTCATGCTCCTCCTTACTTTTAGAATAAATTAAGATGTCGTCGATAAATACAATGACGAACTTATCGAGGAACTTGCGGAAGACTCGGTTCATTAGGTCCATGAATACGGCCGGGGCATTAGTTAACCCGAATGGCATAACCAAGAATTCATAGTGACCATACCGAGTACGGAAAGCAGATTTAGGGACGTCAGAATCTTTGATCTTTAACTGATGATAACCAGACCTCAGATCGATTTTAGAGAAACACTTTGCACCCTGAAGCTGATCAAATAAATCATCAATACGAGGCAGAGGGTAACGATTACGGATAGTGATCTTGTTGAGTTCTCTGTAGTCAATGCAGAGTCTCAAAGAACCATCTTTCTTCTTCACGAATAGGACCGGTGCGCCCCAAGGCGAGACGCTTGGTCTTATAAATCCCAAATCTAGTAATTCCTGTAACTGCTCTTTTAACTCCTTAAGCTCCATAGGTGCCATACGATACGGTGCCTTAGAAATCGGCTCAGCACCTGGAATAAGATCAATAGTGAATTCTACCTCGCGATCTGGTGGAAGTCCGGGTAACTCCTCAGGAAACACGTCAGGAAAATCACATACAATCGGATAATCAGATATGTTTGGCTTTTCAGAAGATGTAGCTTTCACTGAAGCTAGGAAGCCCACGCAACCGTGCGATAAGAGTTTCTGAGCCTTAAACGCAGAGATGATTTTCAACGATTTCCGAGGCTGAGTCCCTTGATAAACAAGTTCAGGGCATTGAGGATTTCCAAATAAAACACAACGAGTCTGGCATTCTATAGTAACGTGATGTCGAGTTAACCAGTCCATACCAAGTATGACATCGAAGTCACTCATTTGCATAGGAAACAAATCAGCTTTACGAATAATAGACTCGATTCTGATCGGACAATCTCTATAGACATGCGAGATGATAGTCGACTCTCCTAATGGAGTCGTAATAGCCAAAGCGTTTTCTAATGTAGTCGGTGTATTCCTTAAGTACTTAGCAAACAAAAAAGATACGACAGAATGCGTAGCGCCCGTATCAAACAAGACATAAATATCCCGCTTTCCAATGCAAAGGTTACCGGAGATCATACCTAGGGCGTTTATTATCAGTATCGGATAAGACATATATATGCATATAATACGTTGCTAACTAAGAGTGTCAGAAATATACCTGGTGCGTTAGCCGCTTCATTTACAGTGAGTGCAAAAACTCATCCTCCAGTTGCAGGTTTAGCTTGATTCCCTCCAGCGTTATTACGAGGGTCGTGCTGAGGGCAATCCCTAATCATGTGTCCTGCACGTCCGCATCTGAAACATAATCCTCCGGCCAGACGACAAGCTCCCTTATGAAGTTTCCCGCATGTGTTACACTGAGGAATAGCATTCCGATCCTGATTAGGGTGTTGCTGATTTGGTGGTTGAGTACGAGTAGGAGCCTGCTGAGTCTGATTATGAGTTGATTTCTGGTTCTGGTTCCGATTCTTCCATGATCGAGAGTTATTGTTGTTGTTGCGATCGAAACGGTTTCGACGGTCTCGTGGTGGTGAAGACTGATTCTTATTCGTATGAGAAGATGATTGATCATGGTCATTCTCTCTAGGCCGCTTGCGGTTATCATCATACGACTTCCTTCCATTCTTCTTATCATTATATAAGTTTTTAACAGCATCAACCACTTCAATAATATCTTTAAACTGATGATTCAATATAAACTTTCGATCTCTTTCACATATGGCCCACTGAAAATTTTCTGTCTGCTCATACGGTGAGCCTGCAGATGCACCAAGAAAACTCACTAACCGCGTAAATCGTGTCTTGAAATCTGTTATGTGCTCGTCATCCCTCTGTCTAATATTAGCATACTGTCTACGATACTCAGTGCGGTCAGCAGCAGTGAAGTATTCCTCATAAAACATTCCTCGGAATTTATCCCAAGGAAGTGTAGCTGCATATTCGTTTCCTCCTCTAGCTTGTTTCACAGTCGTCCACCATCTGTGAGCATCATCTTCTAACTTGTATGTAGCCAACCTTACTTTGTATACGTCCTCAACACCAAGTACCTCAAACAATTTCTCAATATGACTGATCCAGTTTTGCACCTCGACCGGATCATTGGAAGTACTGAAAGACTTGGGCCTTTGCTTCTGAAAACGTTCCAACCAGACATGAATACCATCACGGGATGGTGCTGTATTATCACCGGAAGGTGCTCCTGTGTTGTTCCCGCCAGAAGGTGGCTCTGAGTTATTTACACCGGGTGGAGGTCCTGTGTTGTTTCCCTCCGAATTTGCCTGTTGCATCTGCTGGATGACTGTTTGAGCAGTCTGAGTCATCAGACTAGGGAGTATTCCAGAAATAGCAGCGTTTACGGCATTAGCAACGAGGGTTTCAAGAGGAATATCAGATGAGGGGCCATTCGAGTTATTACGGTTGTTCTCACGTCTCTTAGGAGCCATCTGAAATGAAGATACACGGGTGAACACTGGAATTTAGATTGGGAACAAAAATTAGATCCTAACCCAACGTCTACCCATTACCTCACAAGTTTATTTTAATGTTTAAGTTTTCTACAGGAAAGAGCCTTTGCTCTGATACCATAACTGTAACACCCCAACCCGAAGAGGCTGACGTGTCACTATTACAGATATCAAATCAAAAACCAAATCCATGATATTACAGAGACAGTCAAAAGAAATAAATTCAAACAACCAAACAATCCGAAAGAACCTAATTAGGTTGTTCATTACATCAGTTAATATAAGCTTGATCTTCAACCACTCTTCACTGGTTTCCCGGATTACCCTGATTACCTACAATCAAATAAGAAAACACCACAAAAGAAAATACGGCTGAGCCAAAAGTTGCTCAGTGACGGAAATAACAATAGTAACCATACGAAGCATAAAATACTTATATCTGAATACCGAACGGATCATATGATACTGAAACGGAAATCTGAATCTAAACATATAATGCTGATACTGAACTGAACATGTAATACTGAACTGAACTGATCTACACGACGCGTATATACAAACAAAATAAGTCGTGTAATATAAGAAGTACCCAGAGCCAAAACTGAACTGATAAGTACATAGCTAGCTAGACTATGCACTAATGAGATGGTGTGTGGGGCGTACACACATGATTCCATCCCCCGGAACTGAACTGAACTGAACTGAACTAGGATCGATCCATCCGCCTCCCAGATATTATGGCCAAAGTACTACCTGAGTACTAACGTGTTAACGGAGACGCCGTGAACTATTTATTACACACCGTCACGAAAAGTGTCACATTATTGTCGTCACAATGATATGTCGGAGAGCTCGGGTAACAGAGTATCAAATCAAATGGTAGTACAACTACCAACATATGACATATCAATAAAACATTTATAGGAACATGCAATAATGAGCACAATTCATAAAATATATATTGCATGCTACAGGTCTCAATAAATAACACTAATGAGTCGAACGAATCGGAGCATAATTAAATAATAAGGATATACGACTAATAAAGGCTAAACGATTCATATTAACGGAAATAACGTATCAAAATCCGTACTACAAAGTAACGGAACAGAATTTATACTATGATAAAGATAACCAAGAATCCGTACCTTATACACGAATGATAATAATCAGAAACAAGGTCTAGGCTCGGTTAACGCCGCGAGAACCTACGATATCGTAACGCAAATTATAGTTTGGAAAATTCCAGTTCTGCCCCTGTCTTTTCGCACTTGTTAAAAATACTAAACGACGTTTAAAAATTCTGAAAATCTCCAGTTTACTAGATTAGTGATTTCTAAACAACTTTCATTTAGAAAGGTTTCTGATTTGGATTACCGAAACATGAGAAAAACGTGGATCTTTACAGCTGCACAGAACTGCTAGCTGTTACGAAAACGACTGTTTGGAGGTCTAAACGAATGAGTTTTTCGATGTTTTATATATCAACAGATTCGTCTTCCGACGAACTTCGTCATAGACATAAGGTTTAACTGATTTGAATCTTTTATGAAAAAGTTATGGCCTCCGTAAGTTGGCTGTAAAATACGTATAAATCAAGGTATTTTGATAAACCGTGAAAATCATTTCTGGTTAAAACACATCTGTTACAGGTTTGAAAATATTTTATAAATAAGTATAAATCATGATTTATCCGTAATTAAAGATAATACAGTGTTCAATAACAAATCAATAATTTAATCTATTATTTAGAGTTCATTTTTATAAAAATGGCTATTTACAACATTTATAAACAATTCTTATAAATATTATTAAGGTGTTTTTAATAACTAAATTTTTCAAAAAATTACTTAGATACTTTTAAAATAAAAGAAATTTATAAAAGTTATATTTATGATTTTTAGGAATTTTTATTTGTTTTTTAAAAGCTTCAAAAAGGCATAAAAAAATATAGGAGGTGCACAGGTTCGAACCCGTGACCTCCATCCCACACTCCCATACACAAACCAGTGAACCAAAGGCATATAGCCGCAAGAGTTCATGGTTTTATTTGGTTTTAAACACAAACAAGCCAATCCCCAAATCCATTACAAGCCCTAGGTTCGAATCCCATCCAATTGGGCCCGAATTCGATTTCGATTGCTTCTGAAATCATAGGGCTTTTAATCCCCATCTAAAATCGAGCTAATAGGTGTGTTCAATTACCTGTTAACCAATCCCGAATCCAAAATCCCCAGATTCAAACCGTATAAACCCTAGTTTCATCTAATCCAAAATTGAATATCAATTCGCAGTTGTTTATGAAATTAAGCATGGGGCTTTCATTCCTAGACTAAAATCGAGCATGTATGTATGTTCAATTACCTGATTTACTTTCGAATTGAAGATGGACACCCGAAGAACAAGTCGCGGTCAAGTGGTGATCGATTGATGCTTCAAACCACAATTATAATCAAATTAAACTTGAGGTTAGCTTCGTATTATGATCTGTAAGCAAAGCCCCTTATCAATTTCGATTAAAATTGATCGCAGATTGGGTTTCAAATGAGTTGCAGGTCGCGTGAAAGATGGAGATCGAACAGGATGAATTCGTTGATTGCAGGTGTAATTGAAAGCGTAGGTATGTTAGGAATTGATATATGATTGATTTGGTTGAATTAATTTGTTTATTATTATCGTTTGAGTGGTTTATGCGTTGTATCTGATTGGAATAAAGTGGGTGCTTTCGTGAGTTGTAATCCGGTTGTTGATACTCGAATTAGTGGGTGTATTATTTTTAGAATCTTGCCCACGATTGTTTTGGTGCGTTGTGGGGTCTTAAAAACCGGGTTTAAGTGCGTTTTGAAGTCGCCGGAGGGCCGCCGGACTTTGGCTGGAATAGTGGCCGGAATTTCGGGGTAGGGGAGAGAGAAAGAGGGTATTATACATACACACACACCCGAACACATAATCACATTTATAAGCATACAACCAAGTCTAGAATCGTCTAATGCATCATAAACTCAAGAATTCTTACTAAAATTTCAAAGTTCTTGTTTCTTCTAAAATTCCCAAGAGTTTCTGCTCCCTCTCTCTCTCTTTCTCTCTCTAGAACAATCTGAATGTCAGGGTGTAAGAAGCAACATGGGCGACCATGTTGCTTTATTCACCAACTTTTCAAAAGTTGTGTCCTTTTGGATACTTTCAACTCCTCAACTTGGGTTGACTTGCATTTTCTTTCCTTTCCGTTGCTTTTATTTTTTCTTTTTACCTTTAAAAAATAATCGGGTGTTACAAGTCCACCCCCCTTATATAGGTTTCGTCCCTGAAACCTGTTATTCCTTAAACAGATGAGGGTAATGCTGCCTCATCTCTTCTTCAATCTCCCATGTGGACTCGGATCCCTTCTTGTGCTTCCACTGTACTCGTACAAGAGGAACCACTTTATTTCTTAACCTCTTCTCCCTACGATCAATGATCGCCACTGGTTGCTCTACGTAATTGAGCCGTTCATCCACTTCGACGTCCTTCAGTGGTACAATCATATCCTCGTCTGCTAAACACTTCCACAGATGAGATACATGGAATGTCGGGTGAATTCCACTTAACTCATCTGGTAGATCCAACCTATGGGCCACCTCTCCTACTCGTGCAATGATTTGGAAAGGCCCTATATACCTTGGGCTCAACTTGCCCTGCTTTCTAAACCGAATGATACCTTTCCAAGGTGAGACTTTTAACATGAACCTGTCACCCACCTGGAACTCAATCGGTCTACGCCTCTTATCGGCATACGACTTCTGCCTATCCTTAACTGCCTTCATGAAGGCCTTAATCTTTTCGAGCTTCTCTGTCATAGCCTCAATCACTTCAATGCTTCCTAACTCCTTTTGACCAATATCACCCCAGCAAACGGGTGTCCTACATCTCCTACCATACAACATCTCGTAGGGTGGCATGCCAATGCTGGCATGATAACTGTTGTTGTACGAGAATTCTGCTAACGGCAGATGGTCATCCCAACTTCCTCCGAAATCGATCACGCACGCTCGAAGCATGTCCTCGAGTGTCTGGATCGTCCTCTCAGACTGACCGTCCATCTGAGGATGATAAGCCGTGCTGATGTGTAGTCTCGGTCCCATCGCGTCGTGGAATTTCTTCCAAAACTTAGATGTAAACCGGGTGTCGCGATTAGACACAATAGACACCGGCACACCATGACGAGCCACAATCTCCTTGATGAATAGATCCGCGAGTCTCTCAGAAGAATACGTCTCTCGGATTGGTAGGAAGTGAGCACTCTTTGTCAAGCGATCAACTATCACCCATATAGCATCATACCCTTTCGGGGTATGCGGTAACTTCGTAATGAAGTCCATGGTGATGTGCTCCCACTTCCACTCGGGTATATCCAACGGCTAGATTTTTCCGTACGGCTTCTGGTGTTCCGCCTTCACCTGCAAACAGGTAAGGCATTTACTCACATACTCCGCTACATCGCGCTTCATACCTGGCCACCGGTAAACTTTCTTCATATCGTGATACATCTTGGTAGCACCGGGATGAATGGAGTATCGAGTCTTATGAGCCTCATCCATGATCCTCCCACGTAGATCCCCGTATCGAGGAATCCACATTCGTCCGAATCAGGTCCTAACACCAAGAGTGTTCTCACCCAACTCCGTGACTAGACCTCGCATCCTTTCAGAGTTAAGACGATCTTCTTTCAAAGCCTCGTCTTGAAACTCCTTAACCTGCGTTATCACGTCGGAGGTCATAATCAGCTGATAAGCCTTCACCCGAATTGGCTCGGGTCTCTCCTTCTGGCAAAGGGCATCTGTCACCACGTTAGCCTTTCCCGGATGGTAATGGATCTCGTAATCGTAATCCTCTATGAGCTCCAGGCATTGCCTCTGTCTCATGTTCAAATCCTTCTGCTCGAAGAAGTACTTCAAGCTTTTATGGTCTGTGAAGATGGTGCACTTCGTCCCGTACAAGTAGTGCCGCCAAATCTTCAATGCAAAAACCACCGCAGCTAGTTCAGATCATGCGTGGGATAGTTGACTTCATGGGTTTTTAGCTGTCGGGATGCATAGGCTATTACCCTTCCGCGTTGCATCAATACGCAACCCAGCCTAGAATAAGATGCATCTGAATATACCACTAAGTCTTCACTTCCCTCAGGCAATGTCAAGACAGGGGCTTGTGTTAATCTCGTCTTCAACTCCTCGAAGGCACACTCCTATCCTCGACCCCACACGAACTTCACGTCCTTGCGAGTCAACCTTGTCAAAGGTGAGGCTATCTTGGAGAAGTCTTGAATAAATCTCCTGTAGTAGCCCGCCAACCCTAAGAAGCTACGAATCTCGGATGGCGTCTTTGGTGACTTCCAATGCATCACGGCCTCAACCTTTGCCGGGTCCATCATGATTCCCTCCGCATTTACCACGTGACCCAGAAATTGCACCTCGCGTAACCAAAAAGCACACTTGGAGAACTTAGCATACAGCTTCTCCTTTCTCAACGTCTCCAACACTTCCCGAATGTGACCGGCATGCTCCTCTTCGCTCATTGAATAAATTAGGATATTATCGATGAATACAATCACTGATTTGCCCAACATCGGTCGACACACTCGATTCATCAAATCCATAAAAGCAGCTGGCGCGTTGGTCAGACCAAAGGACATAACGAGAAACTCGTAGTGTCCATAGCGCGTATGAAAAGTTGTTTTAAGAATATCTTGCTCCTTTACCTTTAATTAATGGTAACCAGATCAAAGGTCTATCCTCGAGAACCAACTGGCACCTTGGAGCTGATCGAACAAGTCGTCAATCCTCGGTAATGGATACCGATTCTTCACCGTCAACTTGTTCAATTCACGGTAGTCAATACACATTCGCATACTACCGTCCTTCTTCTTTACAAACAAGACCGAAGCACCCCAGGGATATATACTCGGCCTGATAAAACCTTTATCGAGAAACTCCTGCAGTTGCTCCATTAACTCCTTCATCTCAGTCGGAGCCAACCGATACGGTGCCTTAGCGACAGGCTGAGCACCGGGTATCAAGTCGATTTGAAATTTGATTTCACGATCCGTGGCACACCTGATAGGTCTTCTAGAAACACATCGAGAAAGTCACACACCACCGGTACTTCAGACAGTTATGGTGTTAGCGTATCCACATCCTTTATGTAACACCCGCCTCCCAGGGCTCACCGTGGGGAGTGTTACGCATTAGATATACAGAACACATATGAGTTATAGAGTACATAGCGGAAGTCTAACTTTAAATATACATCAACGTGTACAATACATTTGTTATAATAGATAATACCATTACATCAGTTTAACTATACTAGAGATCCAAATCTTCAACAACATTCTAGAACTTTATTTTCTCATAAATTAGCTCGTAATCTTCAATCCCTACAATCACTTGGCACCTACGATGTGTGTCCATAAAAATAGAAAACATTTGGGACTCAGTATAAAGCTTATGAGTTCATAAACATGGCATTCTTCAAAATTCAAACATGTTATTATTGACTATTGTATCAAGCAGATACAGCCATGGCAAATAGATAGGGACAGAGTAAGCACAGTATAAATTCACATAACCAGGCTATGTATACAAACTCCACTGGCTAAAACAGAATCATACAAGCAGCCCTCAAGCATCCTATCAAGCATTGCCACATATCACAGATGCTATTGATAGTCAATTCTACAATTATTACCAGTTATCAGAACATCACATCCCCTTTTAGAAAAGAGTTCAGAGGAACTCACCTCATCAATCAAGTCAGTGATATCGTCTGCTCAGGTTCACTGCTATCAGGTATTATGCTATAGGCAAAATAACATTATTTAAGCTATATTCTAGCTAGTTACAATTTAAGGGATGATTCGTTATCTTTTTCTATTTATTGGTTTTACTCAGGCACTTTCTTTTATCCTATGTCAACCCTTTGGTACAACCCTTATTAGTTGGCATAACTCGGGTGTTTCCATCATACTCGAGCCAACCCTCGGGGTTACCCAATATCTTCCCTAATGATAACCTTAAAGTCTAATAATAATAATAACAATAATAATTACTACAACACTAAAAATAACAAATAATAATAATACTAATTATAACAATAAAAATAACAACTAGAATAATAATAATAACTATAAAGATGATAATAATAATAATATTAATAATAACTATATTAATACTAATACCTACAATGATAATAATAATAATAATAATAATAATAACGACTATAATAATAATTAAAAATAACCTTAAACAAAGGCATACCTGAAAACTATCTACGACAATTTGATGTAGAGTCTCCCCTACTCGCGCTCCTAGTCGCGCTCCTACTCGAGTACCAAAACGACTACTAGCAACACCCAACGGGGTATTGAGATCTCAGGATTCTCTTTATATTAGAGCGTTCCCAAAGAAACTTATACTCTAAATCAAACTTATAAGCTTATATTTATAACAAGAAGGTAGGCACTTCATTTCTTTGATGAGTCGATATGGGATGATGTACTTTTGTGAATTCGATGTGGGATGCGAATATATGCATTCTGAAATCTCAAAGTACCATATTTTATAAATATTATATTATTATAATATTATATTATTATAATTAATTCAGCTGCTTAACTCGTTTTTCTTTTATAACTTTTAAAATATAACGTATTATGAAATTTCAAATATGTCGTTATGACGAGCTTATTTTTCTCTACGAGTCAACCTAAGTTTCGTAAAAAACGGAGCAGGTTCGAATATAATATATTATTATTATATTCAAATGGTCTCTTATAACATAAAAATTTCATCTAAAAACTTCAAACTTTAAATAGACAATTTACTCATTACTTACTCATTTAACAATATATGAAATGCGAAGTTCGTATGACCCAAACGCTCAGGTTGTTACATTCTCCTCCCCTTAAAAGAATTTCGTCCTCGAAATTCGAAAGTTACTCGAACAGTTGAGGATATTTGACTTTCATTTCTTCTGCTAATTTCCAAGTCTTCTCGGGTCCTTTCTGACCTTGCCACTGGACCAATACTAGTGGAATTATTTTCTTTCTTAATTTTCATTCTTGAGAATCAAGAATCTTTATCGGTTTTTCAGTAAAGTTTAATTTCTCGTCTATTTGCACGTCCTCCAATGGCATTGGTTGAGTCGGATCTGCCAAACACTTCCTTAGGTTCGATATATGAAAAGTATCGTGAATACCTTTCAAAGTTTCAGGTAATTCTAGCTTGTATTCTACTGGACCAATTCTTGCGATGATTTTGAACGGTCCAATATACCTAGGACTTAACTTCCCGCGTTTGACAATATATGAAATGCGAAGTTCATATGACCCAAATGCTCGGGTTGTTACACTTTACATAGGCCAAGTAGGTGCTACATCCACGCTCTATGCACTTTTCCGCCACCGCCATCGAAATCACTTTCGGAATTGTCGTAACTCGATCACCGTATACCGTCACCGTACTCCTGTCAAGCGCCGTCAGTCTAATCATCTTCTTATGACACACGATATTCGCTTCATATGTTGCTAACCAATCCATCCCTAGTACTACATCAAATCCACCTAGGGGCATCACATGTAACTTAGTAGCAAACCTATGACCTTCTAATTTTATGGCACAGTCCTCTATCATATTAGTAACTCTAGTGGACTTACCAATAGCAGTCTCTACGTCAAAGGGCTCATCAATGCATTTACTACTAACAGGCAGTTTAGCACAGAAAGTAGCAGAAATAAAACTCCTACTAGCACCAGAATCAAATAACACATAAGCAAGAGTTTGATCTACTAGAAATGTACCTGACACAACATCGGGGTCTGTCCTAGCCCCCTCTCTGGTTATCGTGAACGCTCTGGCGCTCGCCCTTTGCTCCTCAGTCCTGGTCTTCTTTCCTACTCCGGAACTCTCAGCCCTCGGCTTCTTGCATTCCCTACTCATGTGGCCTACTTCACCACAGTTGAAGCACCTCGCCGCTCTGCCATCTCTAGAGATGTGGCCGGGCTTCCCACACTTGAAACAGACGTTAAGACCCAGCCTACACTCACCGGCGTGATCCTTTCCACACTTCCCGCATCTCTTCACTCCTGAGCCTACGGCAACCACCCGTCGATCATCCATTCTAGCCTTCTTGTTATTCGGGGTGAAACCACCACGCCCAAACCGTTTCCAGTTCCAGTCATCACCACCCGTCTTCTTTCCTTCGACCACCATCACCTCCCTCTCATCATACAACCTCCCAGCCAAGTCAACTACCGACCTAAACGTGCTTGGTCGGGCGGCGATCATGTGCCTGCAAATATCCACCGGCAAGCCCTGGATGTATCTTTTGACCTTTTGTGACAAGGGTGTCACCTGATCCGGCACCAGCCGTGCCATCTCGTTAAACTTGGTGGTGTAATGTTGATGTGTCATGGTCCCCGCCCCCAGCTGCAGGAACTCCCTTTCCACCTTGTCCAACTCTCGATGAGGACAGAACTCCTCGATCACCAACTTCTTCAGCTCATTCCACCTCATCCTGCCAATTGCCCTGCTACCCTCGGCTTGGACGATGTTGTCCCACCAGCATAAAGCCGAGTCCACAAACGAGTGAGTGGCGAATTTTACCTTCTGGTCCTCCCGACACTCGCTGATCTCAAGAACAGCCTCCATCTCCCTCACCCATTGGTGAGCAGCAGCAGCAGTGCCATTACCATCGAAGGTAGGGGGCTTGCATCTTTGAAATGCCCCATAATTACAGCCTCATGCTGTCTCCGGCACAGGCTCCTCTTCTTCCTCTTCTTCATCGGTAGGGATCACCGTTTCAGTCTCGGGTTGTTCTCTTCCTGCCGAAGACCTATTTCTATCCCTCCTCTCTCCTTCCCTTACAGCCTTGATCACCTCGGTCACTACAGATAGCAGTATTGTCTGCATGACCTGATGAACCTCCTCCACCACGGCCTCCTTCACCGAGGCTCTCAAGTTAGCACTCTCGTCACCACCCTTCGGATGAGGGGTCTCAGGCTCCTCATAGGTCACCTTCTCAACTCTAGGCCTCCCTCTTGTGGCCCGTGGTTCAGCTCCACGTCTTCCACATGCTCCGCCTCGTGAAGCCTTAGAAGATCTACCTCCGGCCATTCCTAATCTCTATAAGATTCATAACACGATCATTCAAGGTAATAGCTCAGTTTATGTCAAGTATAGTAAGTCCCTAGTTACAGTGGCAAGTTGTGATAAGCCACTTACTTTACTCTTCATACCCCAAGCATTTCCTATTCTGACTACATCAGTATCTGAATCTACTAAGGGCAAACAGATCAAATAACATGCGCACATAATATCGGTTAACATTAAAGAAAATACCTGATGGCACATAGCTACTTAGGCTGGCATCCCTTCCCTTTGTCCCATTCTCAGTTTAAGTTTAGGTTTATTTTGAAAATATTTACCCATTTCACTTAAACTTTTGGCTCTGATACCAACTTGTAAGGCCCCGATCCCGGGCACCTCACAGTTGGTCATTCATCACACATAAAACATATAATTATTTAAAACATCACAGCGGAAATTAATTAAAACCATTTTATATATATTAATGACAACTTTTGTAAAGCAATACAATATGGTTAAAGTTACAAAATATTGTAATTGCATTACATCACAAAAATGTCATTCTTATTCTAATGGATACCATCCCAAAAATGCCAAGTAGCTGCCCCGTGCAATCCTCAGCAACTATTAAATGCCAACTGAAAAACACATAAAAGTCAGCGTTGCTGAGTGAGTTCTAGTTTTATAAATAAAATACTTTACTTTCATTAAAACCTTTCTTTACTTTCTTACGTGGTCATGCATCATACGTACAGGTAGAGAATATTACTTTTACTTTCGTTAACATTCATCATTCTTCATCATATTCATAGCATGCTTTCATTTCATGCTTTTCATTAACATTCTCTTATTTTCATTCTCATTCTTTCATAACGTACTCATTATCGTTCTTTTACATTCATACTTGTTTACTTACTTTCTTTCTTTCTTTATTACGTTACGTCATTCTTTTTACATTCATATGGATTGATGAACAATAACCCGAACAATGTGCACGAAGCTGATGTTGTACCTGTGGTAATTAAACCACGAACATTATGCACGAAGCTGATCCAGTCACCTAGGGCAAGTCATCTCTCCCGTTCATACAAACCGTTTGGTCCTCCCCCGAACATTGTGCACGAAGCTGATACTGGACCTGTGGTGATTAAACCACGAACATTATGCACGAAGCTGATCCAGTCACCTAAGGCATACCAAAGGGCCTTGTTAATCTCAAAGATTGACCCTGTGTGCATCCTTTGGGGTAGCTAACCCGCATCACAGTTGAGCTAACGACAACATGGTCGTGCACCTCCTTTCATTTTGCTTGCAAGCCTTTCGTTCGTTCATTACGTTTTACTTTTCATCATTGTTATCTTTCCTTTCATTACGTTATTCTTTACGTTCTTTCATTTATTCGTCATACTACGTAAAGTAATAACATAATATATAATGTATTTTACAATATAATACAAATACGTTTAATCATTGTTAAAAGATAACACATCATACGCACTGTACCTTATTCATGCATTTTATAACCATCATACATCATACATACAACCCATAACCCTAAAAACGTCTCATAATTATACTTAAATTGGGTAATCATTACCCATAAGTCAACCCTAGTCAAAACCCTAGACTTTCTGTTTTTCCTAGAATTTCAGAAAATTACTCTAAGGGTCTAGACGCATGGGAACTATTTAGGCGCTTCTGCCCTGTTCAGAGGTGTTGCTACTATGCAGACGTCTGGGCTTAACTTAGTCACTTTTTCACTTAGACGCATGGGCCTGTTTAGGCGCATGGGCCTGTTTAGGCGCATGGGCCTGTTTAGGCGCATGGACCCTGTTCGGACGTCTGGGCCTACACTTGGCCATTTTTCTACTTAGACGCATGGGCCCTGTTCAGATGCATGGGCCCTGTTTAGACGCATGGGCATATTGGGCGGTTGGGAACACTTAGGAAACTAAGCCGTTTGACGCATGGTCCACTGTTTGGGCGGTTGGGTAACTAACTTCCACTTTAACATCATAAATCAGTCCCAAATCATTCTAAATCATAATCTAAGCTTAGTACCAACATCCTAAACATCATAACATGTACATACATACGTATAAACCCCAAATTTACACCCACCCACATACACATTCATACACACATACGTACGGGTAAAACCCATTTTTATAAAAACATATTCACATGCATTTTCTAGCCCCAAATCAGTTAAAAAACATGTTAAAAAAAGGGGATGCTAGAACTCACCTTTGCTGCTTTCGAGTTTATACCCTTCTCTTGAGTTTCCCAGACGTTTCTAGCACCTAAAACATACATACACACACCCGAACACATAATCACATTTATAAGCATACAACCAAGTCTAGAATCGTCTAATGCATCATAAACTCGAGAATTCTTACCAAAAACTTTGAAGTTCTTGTTTCTTCTAAAATTCCCGAGAGTTTCTGCTCTCTCTCTCTTTCTCTCTCTAGAAAAATCCGAATGTCAGGGTGTAAGAAGCAACATGGGCGGCCATGTTGCTTTATTCACCAACTTTTCAAAAGTTGTGTCCTTTTGGACACTTTCAACCCCTCAACTTGGGTTGACTTGCATTTTCTTTCATTTCCTTTGCTTTTAGTTTTTCTTTTTACCTTAAAAAAATAACCGGGTGTTACATCGTATTCTTGAGCACTATGGGGACCAAGTACATTTAGCTAATCGTATAAACTTGTAAACGTGGAATCTTGTAAACTGTCAAGGTTTGATTGTTACATCTGTTCATAACATCCCTAATTACTTTATTCACTAACTTATGATTTGAATTGCTATGTTTTATTTACTTATTGTATGAAAACTATGAAAAGTTCACCAACTTTATGTTGACCCTTTATTTTTAACATGTTTCAGGAATTAAATCTGCTTAGCATGCTTTGAAGGCTTACATCTAGGATTGGACCTAGAATAATAAAAAGACTTATATGGTCACACGACGTTACGAAATTTTTGTATTTATGATTACTTGAGTTTATGTTATAATCTTATTGTTTGTATTGAACCTTGGAATATAATAATATAGTCATTTTAAATACCGTTGTGTGACATGAACAATCGTAACCCTCACATCTCAACGTTTCCGCCGTTAAGGTTGGGGTGTGACATAAACCTAATTTTGATTTTTTATAATTTTTATTTTCTTTAATCATTGTGTGATTGATTATCAGAATTAGGGTTACATTATTCAAATTAGTAATTGTGTGAATGAAGTCATTTAAGCTTTAATATATAATTATCACTTAGATCTTATCATGTGTAAGTCACCATTAATGACTTCTCACTAGGGTTTACTAGAAAACGCAACTTTACCAAACCTGAATCCTGAAGTGGATTGTTTTTTCTCCAAAATTGTTAAAAACCTAAACTTTTGTTTCATTCATTTAATTATTTCTCAAATAAATCCATAATCAATTTACTTTTCAATTTTTAATTCTTTTAGTTAATCGTTACTAGCACTTTCCTATGATTTCATGTGGATTCGACGCCCTTCTTACTCTTTGCTATTAAGGATGATTAGGCACTATTTAGTTAATATTTTTGATCAACATCTTGCGACACTACTTCTTTGGATTATTAAAACATTTGATATTCTAAGGTTTGTTTATTGTTGATATCCATACTCATATTTATCGTCTTCATACTTATAATCATCATCTCTTTTTTGACGGTTAGAGAGGATAAACGATTTAATATCTCTCTCCTACCGACTGTAACTAGGAAAGACGATACCACAAGTGTTATTTCATGTTTAAAGATTTTAAATAATAAAATTTTTAATGAAAATGTGTTCACCATCTCTCTCGTTTTCTACACACTCGTTTATGTCTTTATTGAAATATCATCTTGAGATTTGGAGTAAACTGTTAAGTGAAGTGGGCTTTTCTCATGAGTTAAAATTTCCAACACAAAAATTATTAGTTTTGAAGTCGTCAAAGACAATGATTTAAAGTTAGGTGTCAAATCCAACAAATAGTAAAGTATTATAATGTGAACCAACCGTCACACACACTAAGAATAGTATGAGCGTAAGTAGAATTCGTGTCCTCAAGGATACGGGTTAATCAATTTTATATCAAAATGATTCAAGTTCAAATACACTTATTATGAAAACAAAACAAAATCGGGGGATTTTAAGAAATAAAATAAAATTATAAAAAATATAAAAGTAAAAAAATTACAGCATGTTGACACGGCCGTGTCAAAACTGTAAAGGAAATCTTGCGCTGTCGTGTTAAGGTTCAGTCAAGAAAAAAATAAAGTTATTTTTTTTGTCGAAAATTTATTGAAACTAATAAATGTGAAGAAAAATCAAATTTTATAAAATAGTTTTAACACAAGAGTTATTTCTTGACTTGATTCGGCTTACGATCATTGACGATTATAATGCGATGATCATTTATGTAAACAATTTGTATCGATACTAGACATCACGCTATTCAGACATCCCCTCCATCTAATGTCTAACCAAACGCAGTTTGTTGATTAGAGCCAACCCGCTACTCTAAGCTCACGTCGTTCGGATCTTAGCGTGCGGGTTGCAGTGATAGAAATATCAATTATAGTTAAACACTCACGGCGTTCGGAATGCTTAACTAGATTGAATGAATTTATACTGATTTTGGGTTCATAGATAAACACAAAACATTATTTGTTCTTTGTATCAAAAATTAAAACTTGATTAAGGTTTTAAAATAGGAGAACTTTATTAGAAAAATTAATAAGCTGATTAGGTTTATTAACAATCTAATATATACCGGAGTAGATCCGGGTTTAAGATCAAAAATTATGCCAACAAACCATTCAAATAAACAATCACATAAACGTTTCACATAAGTTATGAATCAAAATCAAAGAAACAAACCCAAGTGTCAAAACCTAAAATTGTTCTAGCCGAACATGTTGACTAGATCGATCAAGCTAAAATTATAAAAGAAAATCTTATGACTGAATAGAAAACAATCTCTTCGTTGCTTGAGAAGTAAATCTTCAAATAATGAATTTCTCTTCCTCCGTTCGTAAACTTCCAATCACCAAAAGGAATGAATATTGTTACGTTGATTCCCCTCTTTGGGATGATGATAATGTCATTTATATATGGTTTATCTTTTCAATTGTTACTTATCCCAAGAACCAACTAAAAAGAGATTTTTTCTCATAATAGTTATTAAACCACATATAAAAAAACCATATCCCTTCTTTTCAGTAGATAAAATTAAATCTCTTATTTTCAAATCTCCAAGAATCATCCTTCATGTTTAAAATGCCTTCAAAGTTACCATCAATTTTTGTTTCCAATCCTCGTAACCGTTTTCCACCTACAAAATAATAAAATCCATCCAATGTAGATTCTATTCTACTAAAACAAACATTACTCAAAATAAACGAAAATACGTCTAATAAATGCATGATATGAAATAAAAACATATGCTAAAACAATGATAAATAATGCTTAAAAATACTATTAACATTTAACAACATTGGTTCAATAGAAAATAGAAGATGAAATTTTACAAGCATAGAATGATAATAAACATAGAAATGTTGTACTTGGGATTGTATTAATCATACATGATATAGTAACTATAAGATTCAATGTGGAGTTTGTATGCGAGGCATTATTTCTTGTGTTGGTACTACTGGAATTGTTTTCTCCAAAAGTGTCGCTATTAGCATCAAGATGAAGAGTATATAGGTCATGTTCTTTGCTTGCGTTCATTAAGCTACTCGTTTCCTTATAGTTTTCTGGACTAATCCAAGGATGTTTACCATGCTTCCTCAATGTTTCAAGCTCCATGGTCACTTCTTTCATGCTAGGTCTATTCCCACCTACTTGGTTTAGACATCTACATACTGGTTCACATGTTGCTTTCAATTGCTCATTAGTTGCTTCAATAACTACTTGACGATCGAGAATATCAGCTAATCGATTTTCTTTCATCGCCTTCAGAAAATATGTTGCAAGATTTCTATTTTCCGGGCATCTTTCCATATTTAGGGGTTTTTCATTTGTTAACAGTTCTGCAAGAACTACTCCAAAGCTATATACATCACTTTTGTCTGTTAGTTGTCCGGTATGAAAATACTTAGGATCCAAGTATCCAGATGTTCCTTGAACTAGAGTAATGACCTGATCATGTCCTAATGGGACTAACCTTGAGGCACCAAAATCAGCAATTTTTGCCATGTAATTTTCATCCAACAAGATATTAGCAGATTTTACATCTCTATGTATGATGGACATTCTGGCATCGGTGTGAAGATATGCGAGCGCACTTGCCGATTCATGTGCTATCCTTAAACGACTATTCCATGATAATCTCCCCATTCCATTTTTTCTATCATGAATGCGATGATGAAGAGTGTCACTAAAAACAAACTCGTAAACTAGTAACGGGACATCAGTTTCCAAATAACATCCTAAAAGCTGCACCACATTTTGATGATTAATTTATGTAAGAATCATCATTTCATTTATAAATTGTTCCCTTTGTCGTTGATCCAGTCTTTAGGACTTCTTGATTGCTACCACACACTTATCCTGTACAATCCCGTTGTAAACAATACTGTTACCTCCACTGCTTAAGAATTCTATCCTCTGCATAGTTGCTGGTTGCCACTTCCAGCTCTTAAGCTCGGAAAATTTTCATTGATCCAATACCAAAACCACCCTTAGTTTGTAGTTTATTTTCCACTAGCACACCCCCATTTTGCTCGAAGAACTTTTCTCTCTGCTTAGCTACTTTCCACTTCTTGATGGTGAAGTACAACACCGACAATCCGATCATTATTGCAAGAATTCCAACCCCCATACCTATATGTGATTATAGTTAAGATCAAGTATAATGAGTGTTAGTGTCAAATTAGTTAAGATCTTAATTATTTATATGATTACCTGAAGCTAATAGACGCACTGGAAATGGTTTAAGTCGACAACCATTTTGAACCTTGGCAACACCAGAATAGCCTTGCTTGCATTTGCACTTAGTAGCTTCCTAGAGTATTAGTGCAAGTTCCATAGCATGGAAATTTATTGTGCATATCTTTACATTCATCAATATCTATAAAAGAAACAAAATAACTTAGTGTATTTATAAAGAAGCAATAAGAAAGTAAGTAAAGTGCAATTACTTGGTTTCCAGGTGTGTGATAACTAAGTTATAGTAATATGATATAATCAATATTAAATCTCGGCGTCCTCTAAGATGGCTTCTTATTGTGATAAGTAGGATATCTTGGATCGAATCTATTCAATTTGAAATTGTGCAAAACTTATATATGCGTGTGTGGTTTATTATCTATATATCACTCAGTATACTTAATATGGGAGTGTTCTAGTGATTAGAAAAAGTATGTCAGGAAGGGTTACACGGATACACTTGTACGCACTCCACTAGTCAAAAGTTTGGATACAATCTCTAGTGAGTTCATAACATGACAAAACTACAATACATGAGAGAATATTGATACAACTTTATTGATTCAAAGATGTCTCACAAGATGTTCTTTATGACATGCACTAAAACTACTTGAAATAATTGGATCGAGCACGAACAAACACAATCGGATGTTGTTTTCCAACTCGATTTACTACTTTTTATATTATAAAATCAAAACCACACATCAAAGACTCTCTAACTCTCTATGTATACTATAAACGTGGTTAATCTATAAAAATAAGTCAAGATACACATTCCAAATATACAAACTAAGATTTTCCTAAAACTTTTAACAGTTTTTTTGAACAAATCTTTTTAATCAATTTCACTTAATTAAAAAGTCCCAAGGGGACATCCTAATGATGAAGTGTTGTTTGTGTCTTACAACCAAAAAAGTGAGGATTTAGATCTTACAGGTTGGTTTTGATGTATTTATTTTTAAAAAATCTAGAAATTATTGCTAAAAATATATTATGCATGAAAGACCGGTATTGAGTTACTTGCCTTGATTACAATGTATCGACCAAAAACTCAAAAAAGTACTTAAGAATTTGACAAACAAATATCATATTCAGGGGCGGACTTACTTCAAGGGTAGGGGTGGCCCGACCTACCCCTGAACTCTCATTCCGAAATCCAACTTTGTATTTTTTTTCGTCATTGTATGTATCGAGATACTCCTGAGCAAAAATTAGGATACCCCTCAAATTTTAAAAACTCAAATTAGTACATGATTGAGAGCATGAAAAATTAAGATTAATGGCCCATTCAAGTAAAAACTCAAATAAAATTGAGATTAATAGCACATTCAATTAAAATCCTAACTCCAAAATCAATTAAAACTAAATCCCATCAGGTATCATCACCACACCACAGCCAAAAAAACCCATCTGAAACGGGCAGTGTTGGCGATAGCACCATTTGGTGACCAGTGCGGAAGCCAAGGCCCGCCTTGGCGGAAACAAACGGCCACCACGACCACCACAACCAGAAAACCCACCCCGACGACCACCAACAAACCCACACCACCACCAGCTAACATCTGATGATGTTTAAAGGCCACGCACGGTTATCAAGGATGAACAAAATACCCAAAGTGCCCTCGGGTTACTGTTCATCAGACTTTTTTTTCATAATAGGGTAATGTATCATTAAAAAATTGGTATAGGCTTGATCCGTCATTGATCATAGCCACAATAAATTGTAAAATACAAAGTGAAAAATAACTTATCGATGATATCAAAGTGAAGTGTTATGCGCAGTGTTTTCACAACCGGAACGAACCGGCCGGTCCGACCGGTTCATCCGGGGATCGGTCCGGTGGCCGGTCCGGTCAGATATGAGTCGTTTTTGAGTGGTTGAACCGGCTGGTTCTTCCCAAACCGGTGGTCGGACCGGAAAACCGGACCGGTTTTCGGTTTTTTTTTTTTTTTGATTCGTTTGAGTAAAAACGGGGTGTTGAACTATAAATTAGTGTGTTAGATGTACAAATATAGTTAAGTTTTATATATTACTATAAAATACATATATAAATTACTTATATTTGATTATATATATAACTATATATATAATATACTATATATATAATCATGACGTTATCCGGTTTTTAAAATCCGGGACCACCAAACCAGTAAGGCGTCCGGTTCGACCTCCGATTCGGTTCTGAAAACATTGGTACTTGTGCGAAGACTACAAAAGAAGATGCAAACTAATAATCTGTCAGACTAATTGATAAATAATCCATCCCTCTAAAGCAAAAGTAGCTAGTGCCGATTAATCAAACAGAAATGGTCAGGCAAATACGATAATATAGCAACGGAAAATTGTTTGTCTTGTATTTAGTTTCAGTTTATTCAAAACCCCCAACTGATTGCATTATTTTAATTTGATATTAAACATGAACGAACGAATATATATGAAGACGAAAGCATGCATATGGCCTGCATACATTGTAACTAACGTACGTTGTCATGATGTGAGCCTTGAATCAGTTTGACCTCCATATATGTCGACATGATTAATTATTAGTTAATTTGCTCATCAATTCTCAAACAGGCAGGTTTTAAATTTTGTTAAACTTCTTATGAATCTATAATTATTTAAAACATACATGTCCGTTTACCTTAAAGTTAAGTTAATGTTGTCAACAGAAATGGAACAATAAATAAAAACTTAAGTGGTTTCTTACCTTGGCAGCCAGGAGACAAATAAGGATTCCCCTGATAGCCTTCTTTGCAGACGCAACGGTACCCACCCGAATCCCCCGTAGATCGAGTACGTCCACACACTTGCCATTCGACTGGCAAGCAAAACCATCCATTGCTTGCGACTCTGCGCAGCTCAGATTACCGATAGCCCATTCAAGAACTATTGGCCGGGACCGTAGCTCAAATCCTGTCTACAAAAGAAGCGTCTTTTAATTGAATCTGCTGCACCATTGAACTTGAACACATCCTCCTCACCCACAAAAGCATATGTTCTAGGATTTTAAAGCTTCCTAGTATTGTTTGCATCCCCAGCTGCATGCTTCGAGTATCTGAGTCTCATAGAAGCTTATGTCTTTGGGTATGGATGACTGACAACAGCAACTCCCAGAGCATTCATGTGCTAGAGCGTCATCAAGGTCTGAGCAAAAGACCATGTAACCTGTAGACATTTTTGTTTGTAGCGTTAACGAGGTTGTAAGTTTCAGGGGCAGATGCTGTACGTGACTGTGAATGGGTACACTAGCTAGAACAACTGCCCATAGGCCATAGTATTAGAGCAAGGCCGGATCTTCATGGCTTCAAAGGGTTGATGGGAGTTGGTCCGGCCTCTGGCATCGATCCATCTGACTTTATATAGGCCCCAACAATTAACAAATAACATCATCCGGCCTATAGAAAAAACAAACAAACAAACAATTTAATCAATAAGAAGAAGCTAACCAATTAGTTGTCCGCTCTGGTTGTTGAAACATTTATTTTGACGGTACATTCTAAGACTACTACGGAATCCGCAAAACTTTTTCTTTCTTCTTGATGTGTCTAGTGTGTTGTGTATGTTTGTCTACATTTGCAATTAGCATTTTATTGTCAACAGCTAGCATTGATTTAAGGCATTAATTGCTGTTTGCGACCTAGTTCCACATTAACACTGTAAGTAACCCTTATACTAATGTTTTGTTTTAGTACGTTGCAAGTCTTTCAGCCTACTTACTTTATATTTGGTCAAACAATATTATACACATGTTTTTGCTCGACTACTACCCACTTGGCTCTAAAGGAATCGACGAGTAAATCTGTCATATCAATTTGTTAGACGTGGACAATATGACGATATAGTGTCAAAAGACTGGTATACACAATGATATGATAAGATCAACAGAACACAATATTTGAAAGATATCAAATAATACGATTAACCTCAATATGAATCTCTACACCTTAAAACCAAGAACAAAACCAGACTCAGATCATCAACGTGATGATCTGAAGAACAATACAGAGAGAAGTCTAGAATAACAAGATCAATAGACTAAGCGACAGCGGGGTTCATTGATACAATGAAACCCTAGAGAATATTCGAGAGAAAACCAAAGATATGTGTGTGAGATCTCAGATATTTCTTATCTCATTCTCACACCCTCTCTCGCCTATATAGGCCACAAGGCCGAACAAGCAAACAGCAAAGCCCATAAGCAACTCCTTCGGCCCACGAGCAATTCCTTAAGCCCAGCAATTCCTTAAGCCCACGAGCACATGATCAGCAACTCAAGCCCAACCATAATACATACAAAAGAATAAAAGAGAATTAGAAACTAATAAACATGAAATACAATAGGATAGAGATGTACCTATTTAACACCCCCCCTCAGCTCTATCCAGTAAACGGATCAAATAGATTGAGCTGATGACACAAGAAATCATGAGACTTCACAGATAGACCTTTGGTAAACACATCAGCAACTTGAGTTTCAGATTTGATAGGATGGGTTTGAATCAACCCATCTGCAATTTTTTTCCCTGAGGAAGAATAAGTCCATCTCAAAGTGTTTTGTACGCTCATGAAACACCGGATTAGCTGCGATGGAAATAGCAACACCATTGTCACAGTGCAAAGGAATTGGCAAAGATATAGACACCTGCAGCTCACTAAGAAGATTATTAAGCCACATAACTTCACACACAGCAGCACACATTGACCGATATTCAGCTTCAGCTGAAGATCGAGCAACTGTGCTCTGTTTTTTACTTTTCCAGGAGACAAGTGAATTCCCAAAAAAATACAAAAACCTGTGACAGACCGGCGAGAGTCCAAACACTTTCCCCAATCACTGTCAGAATATACAGTCAGACCAAACTGAGCACCTTTAGACAAAAAAAGACCTTGTCCAGGAGCACTCTTGAGATACCGAAGTAATCGGAGAGCTATATGAAGATGCCCCATTAATGGTTTGTGCATAAACCGACTTAGGAAATGCACAGCATATGCAATATCAGGCCGAGTGTGAGATAAATAGATTAGTTTACCAACAAGTTGTTGATAACCAGTTATGTTTTCAACAGGATCAGAATGTTTATCACACAAGGCAGTTAGCACATAATTTGGTTCAATAGGGGTATTAACAGGTTTGCAAGCAGTCATTCCAAATTCAGATAAAAGCTCAAGGCAGTACTTTCTTTGAGAGAGGCAAATGCCTTTGTTAGATCTTATCACCTCAATCCCAAGAAAGTACTGAAGTAACCCCAAGTCTTTGATCAAAAATTTGAACTGAAGAAGTTGTTTTACTTTATTGATAGCAGATGAGCAATTTCCAGTCAATACAATGTCATCAACATAGACAAGAAGAATAACAAAGACAGAATTATTTGAAAAAATAAACAGGGAGTGGTCACATCTACTTTGCACAAACCCAAATTCTTTCAAAACCCCAACTAATTTTTGGTTCCACATCCTGGGGGCTTGCTTAAGTCCATACAAGGACCTACGCAATTTACAAACCCTCGGGTCTTTGGGAGAGTGAAACCCCTCAGGAGGAAGCATGTATACTTCCTCATTTAATTCACCATACAAGAAAGCATTATTAATGTCAAGTTGATATATTGACCAGTTATGTTCAACAGCCAAACTAAGAACACAGCGAACAGTTACCATTTTAACAACAGGTGAAAAAGTTTCATCAAAATCCACCCCTTCCTTTTGAGCAAACCCTTTTGCAACAAGGCGAGCCTTATACCTCTCTATTTCACCTGAGGATTTGTATTTTATCTTATAAACCCATTTACATCCTATTGGTTTTCTGCCCTTGGGCAGATCAACTAATTCCCATGTGTTGTTTCGATATAAAGCTTCCATTTCACTATTCATGGCATCAATCCATGCAGGATTGTTTTCAGCCTCTTTATATGTTTTGGGCTCAAAATTCTTATTTAGGTTTGACACAAAACACCAATGTTGGGATGGAAGGTGAGAATAGTTAAGAAACCTTTCAATACCATACTTAGGTTTGCTATTAAGCACATAATCCTTTAGTTTGGTTGGAAAAGTAATGTTCCTGGATGATCTTCTTAATTCAATAGGTTCAGTATTTTGTGAACCTTGCCCCTCAGAACCATGATTGTTTTCAGCAAAGGCTGTACCAGGAATGGTTTCCTCATCCCTTGCCCTGCCATTGGGAGCAGCAAAATCACTGGGCAGTTGGCTGTCAACTACACTGTCAGTGACATTTGAGCCACTACTACCAGGCTGCAAGGACCCACGAGGAAGATTATCATTGGTTCTATTTTCATCATCGGGGACTTGACCTCCAGGGTAAACATTAGATGTTTCATTGTCAAAGAAATCAAAAAAATTTAATTGATTCAGATGATCATGTTGTTCAGTGTGATTAGGTTCATTTTCATGACTTTGTTTAAATGGAAACACAGATTCATAGAATTTTACATCTCTAGAAAAAACAACTTGTTTATTTTCTAAGTCCCACAGTTTATATCCCTTTTTTGTATAAGAATATCCTAGGAATACACACTTAACAGCATGACTACTAAATTTGTCAGAATTATTGAGAACAGTATAAAAACACAAACATCCAAACACACGAAGATGGTTCAAGGAGGGCTTAAATCCATGAGTTAGTTCATATGGAGATTTTCCATTTAGGATAGATGATGGAGTCCTGTTGATAAGATAGGCAGCAGTTAAAATGCATTCATTCCAGAATTTTAAAGGAAGATTTCCTTGAAACAGTAAGGATCTAGCAACATTCAACAGGTGACGATGTTTTCTTTCAACCACCCTATTTTGTTGAGGGGTGTAAGCATGGGTGGTCTGATGTATAATGCCATGTTTATCTAGAATGTCACTAACTTGATGGTTAACAAATTTTGTGCCATTGTCCGTTCTAAACACTTTAATTTTTTAGTTTTACCAGATTTATAAAGGTGACCATGTTTTCAAAAACTTCATTTTTCTGTTTTAATAGAAATACCCAGACAGCTCTGGTGAAATCATCAACAACTGTTAAAAAATAACGAAACCCCTCTCTACTAGGCACTCTATAAGGACCCCAAACATCAAGGTGAATGATTTCACCAAGTGAGGTGGTCTTGTGGTCACTTAGAGGGAAGGGCTCCCTGTGTTGTTTAGCTTTGTGACAGATTTCACATGGATCATTATCATTAATCTGATTTAGGTTTAGATTTTGTTTTAGCACATTTAGGACTTGATTAGATGGATGACCTAGTCTAGTATGCCATAGGTTAGCCTTAAGATTGCTATTAAAACACACCTTGTTATCAACAGAAGAGTTCCCACAGAAGTACAGACCATCAAGTTGATTACCAGTCACCAGGATGCTCTTTGTGTGAGAATCCTGAATATGGCACATATTTTCATCAAAGACAACCCTAAGTTTGCTATCACGAGCCAACTTAAACACAGACATCAGATTTATGCAATAATCAGGAACATAGAAAACATCATATAAGGTTACTTTATCAGTGAGATTAATGTTTCCTATTTTTGTAACATGAGCACTAGATCCATTTGGGTGAGTAACTTTAATGCCATATTCAGAAACATCAATTTGATTTGTTAGAAATTTATCAGTTTGAACCATGTGTTGGTTTGCACCAGAATCAATTATCCACTTTGAATGTTCAGATAGGTCATTACCAGTGGAATTAAATGTGAACACATTATTTTTACAAGAGTAAGATGCATTAGTAACCCCACAGTTACCTGCTATATTAGTGGTTTGTTGGTCATCACAACTTCTTTCATTTAAGAGACCAAGCAACCTAGAAATCTGATCAGAGGTGAGAGTATTAGGGCCATTTGAGGAAGTGAGATCAGATTTGGAATTGTTTGAAGACCTGTTAGGTAGAGATCCTTTGTTTCTGAAACTAGGTGGATAACCCACCAGTTCATAACACTTCTCAACCACATGTCCCAGCTTGTTATAGTGGGTACATTTCAGATTAGGATTAGGACCTCTAGTGAATTTCTTTTGTTTTTCATTTGAGGAATTAGGTTTGTCAAAAAATGTATTTGTTTTTGCATTGAACCCAACAGATGAAGTTTTAGGAACAGATGATGAGTTTCTATGTGATTCTTCCCTAGAGACAATGGCAAAGGCTTCTTTAACAGTTGGAAGGGGATCTCTAAGTAACAGATTTGATCTTACAGGTTGATATACATTATCAAGACCCATAAGGAACTGCATTAGTTTAATAAGATGATTAAAGTCATTAAACTCTTTTGATGCTTTACAGGAACATGAAGGTAATGCAAGAATTTGATCAAATTGTTTCCATAGTGTGTTAAGTTTATGGTAATATTCAGACACAGTCATACCTTCTTGACTTAATGAGTTTATTTTTTTATACATCTTAATGAGTTTATTTTTTTATACATCCCAAACACAACAGACCCATCAATTTTATCATAAGTTTCCTTCAGTTCCTTCCAGACATCACTTGCTAATTCAGAAAAAATTTGGCCCATATACAGTTCCTCAGATATAGAATTTAAGATCCATGTTATAACAACAGCATTACATCTATCCCATTGCCTCCCAAGAACCTCATTATCAGTTGATTTCTTTAAAGTACCATCAATAAACCCTATCTTGTTTTTAACTTCAAGAGCAAGTTTCATAGATTTAGACTAGACAGTGTAATTATCAGTACCCTTTAGTTTTATTCCAGTAATTGTTAGATTACTTGTATCACTAGCATGCAAGTATAGAGGGTTACTAGAGTCCAATTTACTGACCAAGACCTCACTAGATTCACCCGAACCATTAGGCTCCTCGGATGAAGACCCCATCACACCAGACAATCACAATCAAAACAGACAGACAATAAGAAGATAACAAGCAACCAGAGATGACCACCAAGAACAAGACAAATTTCCACTGATTAACGAAGCCTGATCAGTGTCCAGATTCTTACCAGTTCTAGTGGTTCGATAAGTCTTAATCAGGGAGTTAATCAGTGAGTCCAGTTAATGGGTAATCAACAACAATACACACACACGACAAAGAATCACAAAACAGTAAAAAGAGAGAGAGAGGGAACGATCTCACAGCGCGGATTTCTCTTTGTCAGTAAAGAGTCTGAACCCCTTTGATTGGGGGTTCAGACAGTGTAATTTCTAGGGTTTTTACGACCCCTAGAACGCCGCCTTCAGTTGTTGGATCTAGGGTTTATTTTGACCCTAGATTCTTGATGTTGTGAGAACGATCAGCGTAGTAACAGGTATCCCAACTGATTTGATTCAGAAACCCTAACTTTCAGATGAACACAGCGAAAGTTACCAGAAACAGGATAGCGCATGAGAGCTCAAGGCTCTGATACCATGTCAAAAGACTGGTATACACAATGATATGATAAGATCAACAGAACACAATATTTGAAAGATATCAAATAATACGATTAACCTCAATATGAATCTCTACACCTTAAAACCAAGAACAAAACCAGACTCAGATCATCAACGTGATGATCTGAAGAACAATACAGAGAGAAGTCTAGAATAACAAGATCAATAGACTAAGCGACAGTGGGGTTCATTGATACAATGAAACCCTAGAGAATATTCGAGAGAAAACCAAAGATGTGTGTGTGAGATCTCAGATATTTCTTATCTCATTCTCACACCCTCTCTCGCCTATATAGGCCACAAGGCCGAACAAGCAAACAGCAAAGCCCATAAGCAACTCCTTCGGCCCACGAGCAATTCCTTAAGCCCAGCAATTCCTTAAGCCTACGAGCACATGATCAGCAACTCAAGCCCAACCATAATACATACAAAAGAATAAAAGAGAATTAGAAACTAATAAACATGAAATACAATAGGATAGAGATGTACCTATTTAACATATAGACCTCATGAACTAGAGGTTGAACGGAAAGTAGTTCGTCTTCTTCAATTGAACGTATGATATGTGTGTTGAAAATTAATCTTGATTTGTGAATTTGTTAAGGTAGAAGGGTTGAAGATGTGAGTCAAAGAAAAGATGTAAGAAAATCAGCCAGAGATATTATGTGATTGTATTATTGTATGTTTTATCAATTTAAAGATTATTGTTAAGAGTTCTAGTAAAGTAATTATTTGTTTATATGGTATTTCTATATTAGCTTTAATGTATTAGCTTAGGGAAACAAGTTATTAGAGTAGCATAAACAGATGTGTAGGGTTATTGTAATTTTTATGGTTTTGTTCATAGTAAAATTGTTACTGTGTTCTTGTGCTGTTTTTTATTCTTGTGTTGTTTCTCCTTTAGTGTGTTGCGTTGAGAGATGGGACGTGTCAACAATGTGTTTATGATAGAGGCAAGTGTTGGTATTTTATGATCGATTAGGCTCTTCATTGATGATCTTGAATATGCATGAACAATTTGTGTATTTGAGAGATGAACAATATACGTATGATTGATTATGAATGTTTTTACATCGATTACAGACATTACACCACATATATACCCCCCTATGGTAGTTTACAACTTTAGTTCTTGACTAAGTTACTTTCTACATATTACACAATCGATCCAATAGTTTTAACTATACTTAGACACCTATGGATTAAGTAATTATACTTTAACAGCAAAGATTATCAGTTTAATGTCTCTATGCTCAAACGAATCATCTTTAGAAATCGTAATTATTGTCTCTCATTCTCAAATCCCATAAACCATATATGGTCTTGCCTATCTCCCTGTTCGGGTTTGCGCTTCGCACTTCAGAAACGTCCCTCATGGTTACTTGCCGTCATGCCCAAGACCAAAGTGAAAAATTCAAAATCGTGTTGAACACTTCTAATCACACACACACAATCACGATTGAACATGCAGAGTATATAAACATAAACTTTGATTGATATATATCCGTATGTTTGACACTTATGCGAAGGGGTATTTATACCCTTCGGAATGGCGGTTATTAGTTAATAACTACCATTAACTACCAATAACTACCGGGTTATTCTAACTGTCTAATAACCCGCGGATCTACCAAATTTTACATTCGACCCATACTTAATTACATATTATTATTTACAATAATTAATACTAAATGTCTTCGGTTGATATCAAGATGATCGTTGGTCTTTGATGTCGAGATTAGGATTCCAACAATCTCCCCCCTAAGCTTGACATCAAACGTCTTCAGTTTCCAGTTGGACCACAGTGCGGTGGCCAGTCCCGATTCGCACACATCCTTCTTTTCTTGATGGGTAACATCTCGGCCAAGTCAACTTCCACTTCACGAATCCTTTTGTCATTGCTGCTGGTTCCTTCTTCAATTACAACATACTCCCCTTTCTCTTGTCTTCCCTTTACATGTTGATAGTACCAATCCATCAAACTTAGATATTCATTGTACACCAATACAACATTTATGTAGTGTCTAGGATCGACACCAAGTTCTGTTGCCAGTATCGGCCACACACGGTTTTTATTGACCGAAGCCTTTCCTCCATTAATTTGCACTCCAATATAAAGTTCATATAGATCAATTACTTTTCCTTCGATCTTTGGCGGGAACACACTTTGTTGCTTCACAATATATTTAACAAACCATTTTACCATTTTCTTAAATTTTTCTTTCAAAGGTTGCTCATGGATTACACCTTGACTTATTGTCTTGAGAATATCCATGAGAACAACCATGTCTGAGATGCTTGAGACTTCCACATCTTGCTCGAAGTATTTTTCTTTGCCATTGGTCTTATTTGTATTTTCAGTCGCCTCAAGATCCAATTGATCAAAATATTCTAACATCTTCTCCGTTTCTTCCAATTTTCCGACATCTCTCCAATTAGCATCCGAATCTTCTTCCATGTTGGTGAGACTTTGGACTTCATTCTTAGCATCTTGAATCTGGTCTTCTTCGAATGTTTTAGAGATATAACATAAAGTTCCTTCAAACGTTACTTCAAAGCCTTGATATGCTAATTGTTCGAGGCTTAGAACATTCCTTTTCATAGTTGGTATGTAATAGACAGATTCTATGACCCGTGATGACCCATTGTTGTTAAGTTCAATCTGTCCTTTTTCCCGAAAGTATGCTTTAGAGAATTCGGGTATATAACTTTCAATCCCAAAAGATTTCCTGAACTTCTTAAGCAATTTTTTGTTTCCAGTTGCATGCTTCTTCCGATGCAAACCAACATACCATATTTCGTTCCACTTTCCCGTGTTTGTTCCTTTGATCATGAATTCAGAGAAACGTATTCTGTTTTCACAAATCTCCCAAAATTTTCCGGGTTTCTTACAGTATAGGCATACATGTTTATCAAATAAAGCACTTCCCTTTCGAGTTTTAGTCATGTTTCTGAATTTCTTTGACGCTTTCTTGTTCTTGCGCTTCTGGTTTTCATTGTCGCCGACCGAGAAATCATTCACTTTGACACACAAATCTTCCATTCTTGAATCCATCCTGTCTTCCCGACCATCAACATTCGATTTTTCCTGGTCCTCCTGACCGAATCGCAATGTCGGATTCACGTTAATCAAATCAGTGTCATTGTTACTTCCGGCGGTAAAGTATGTTTCCATTTCTTCGATTTCGTACTGCACAGACTCCTTTTCTTTCTTCCCAAGAGCGTCTCGCTCTGATACCACTTGTTGAACACTTCTAATCACACACACACAATCACGATTGAACATGCAGAGTATATAAACATAAACTTTGATTGATATATATCCGTATGTTTGACACTTATGCGAAGGGGTATTTATACCCTTCGGAATGGCGGTTATTAGTTAATAACTACCATTAACTACCAATAACTACCGGGTTATTCTAACTGTCTAATAACCCGCGGATCTACCAAATTTTACATTCGACCCATACTTAATTACATATTATTATTTACAATAATTAATACTAAATGTCTTCGGTTGATATCAAGATGATCGTTGGTCTTTGATGTCGAGATTAGGATTCCAACAAATCGTTCCACCTCCCACAGTTGCACCTTTTTTTTAGAAAATGAGGGCCATTTTTTTAAAAAGGCCTAAACCCAAACTTCACCTTACATTACAATACACAAGAGCTAGCCGCTCCTGTCGGAAATACTCATTATAGTTAACATACTTATTATTATTCCTACTAATTAGTATATTCAAATTAAAGCAAAAATATTTATATATAATAGTGAGACTAATCATTGTGAAGGTTGAAACTAAGATCATTGCTATGTTCAAAAGACAGATCGATCGACTTAGCAAAGCAACATGCATGTACGTACAAAAGGCAATAAATTAATAAAGCATCATATATTAGATTATATGTTCCGCTTGCTTGCTTAATTTGTCAAGAGATACAAACTTTACAAGATACTTAATTATATATATAAACTGAATGGCCAAATTAAAACAATCAATGACGGGTTTACGAGAAGAAGCCGAAGGTGTCAAGGATGGTGGTGTGAAGTGGATCGCTCAAATGTGTAACCCAGTTGTTGAGTGGACCCTTTCCGGTGGCCGCTGCCTGGACAGCGAACCCAAGGAATGCCACCATGGCTAGACGGGCATGCTTGATCTCTGCCAGTTGGAGGCGTTCCTTCTTCTCGGGGTCGCTGGCCAGGTTCAGTGGATCAAAGGGGCCACCTGGGTATAGCCTCTTTTCAGGTTCAAGTTCAGCATTCCTTTGAAACTCAATGTACCCAATCACCAAAACCTCAATCCAGATCAAAGTACCGATTGAAAATGGCAGAGGTTGGCCAAGATAAGATGATCCATCAATAAGTTCCACCTACACGTACAGATTAAACACGTTATTTCAATAAGTTCCAAGATTTAATTTGTTGGTTTCAAGCACAACATCATACAAACATAACACAAATTATTTACTGTTTAGAAACTAGTTTGCTTTCCTGGCAATTCGCTTACAGAACTAATTAACTTAACTTACCAAGTTTAGTGGCGGACCTAAGTGGTTCACATGGGTCGCCCACACCTCGATCTAAGTGGTTCACATAGGGTCGATCGCCCACACCGATAAATTTTTTTCTTTTGAAAATTTAATACCGACCTCTCAAGAAAAATTTTGACACCGTGCTCAAGAAAATCAATTTGAGGTTTAAAATGTTACATGAATTATAAATCAATTAACACATATCTTAAAAAGTTATTATAAACTCAATGTTCGTTTAAAACATTAAAGTACATACTACTCCGTTAATTCTTATCAACTAACATGGCCAATAAATATATTAAAAGTTAACATCAACATTAGCACAACAATATTAATGATTAAACACCTAACCTAATAATTAATAAACTATTCAACTAACTACAATTTATAGTATACAAATATTAGCAGCAATTCAGAATGTTTCGCACATGATATATGTTATGGCTAGGTTTCAAACCTGAAAACGCCTAGAGCTCTAGGGTTAATTATAAGTATGTGTATCATGCAATTTCTAATGAGGCCAGATAGAAACTTAGTTTTATCATTTTTATTATGCCCCGATGTGAACCAAAAATGCTTGATATTATTAGCGGAATATGTTTATCATTTAGTTATTTACAACTTATACATGTAGTTGTTGTCGCTAACTAAATGATAACATGTTCCTCTAATAGATATCTGAGGAGATTATATATATATATTTTTAAGCAGACGTAGCTAGAAATGAAAAAAGAAAAAGGAAATGTAGAATCTGCATGCACGCATACCTTTCCGGCATCTTGCCATGTAACGCCGGTGACGGACTCGACGGTGAGAGCACCGAGGGTAGCCAACATAGCCCAGCGGCCGTGAATGAGCTCGCACTCCCTAAACCTCTGCAGCCCAAACACCTCGCTGTACGGCTGGAAGGGGGTCGACTTCACGTCCGAGCTCTCGAACCGGGTTCCGATCACGTCTCCCGCCAAATTCTTCGCCAGGTTCTGGTCCAGCGAGTCCAGATCGAACTGCAAGTACTCCACCGGCTTACCCAACCCGAACGGGTCAAACCCGTAGTCTCCCACCAGGCTCCCGTCCAGATAGTCTGGAGCCTTTGCCCCCGGGTACCACAACGGCCGATCCGACTGAACCGGCTTCGATGCCTTTTTCGGGGCGGCTGCCTTCTTCCCGAACCCGAACCGGGCTGAGACCCGACCGCAGTTGGAATGCAGGTCCGGCAGACGGGTTCCGATGAACGAAGATGCAACGGCGGCGGCGGTGGATGCCATTGATCGATCCAACTCTCTCTGTGTGTGTGTTTGTGTGTGGTGAGTAGTGAGATTTGATCAACTCTCAAATGTGGTGGTGATGTATAGAGTTTAATGGTGTGAAGGGATGAGATAAGTGAGGGAAGCAGGGCCGTTGGATGGAGAGAGTGAATCCATCTGACGGGTGACAGACGTTGGGCCTTATCCTGGTCTTATCGGCTTCTGAACAATGTATGATAACTATGGTTTGTGGCTCACGTAGTCACATTGTTGCATATATTTTTTTTGCCATTCGGTACTTCTTAGATTATTTTATCATTTAATAAAATCCTTCAGCCGTTCAAAAAGAAATTAAAATCCTTCTATTAATTAGTGTCACGTGAAATTCTTTTAATCCTTTACATTTTTTAATTTCCATCTAAATATGTTAATTTAGGTTCATGTAACTAAAAGTCAACTTCTCATAGAAGAAATATTTAGAAAAAATTTAAAAATTTAACATTAAATTAGAGCATATCTTTTTTTGAAAATTAAATCATACCTAATATTTCTTTTTTTTTTCAAATAATCCATCAACAAAAACTATATAAATTATTTATGATTTTCTTCATCTATGAAATCGATTCCTTGATTGTGTGTGTCCATTAAATACTCGGTTTATGTTCGGATCTTGACAAAAGTTATGGGATTTTTTCATTGACTCCTCTCCAATTTGAAGGAATTCTTTGGTATCTTTTTCAGGAAATAAATCAATATCCGATTTTAGAATATTTCTCAACCATCCCAGCTTTACGACTCTCGCGATATATCTTTATAAAGTTTTATGATATCGCCATTGGTTTCATCAAGGTTTCGTTTTGGCTTCGATTTCATCAAGTTTTTTTCAACAAAATATATTTGTTATTGTTACATTTGAGTTTTCATCCTCTGTGATTATGATTTAACTTATCATTATTTACAATTATGTTTTTGGATTAATATTATTTTACTTTTATTTTTTTGATTTGAAGGTGATTAACAATCCAACTGTGAATAGGTATTGCATGCTTCTACTTTTTAAATTTTTTATTTCTTTTTATATGTACTGCTATATTATTATTATTTTTTATTAGAATTTATTTAATATGTGTGCAAATTGTTTTAATGTATCTGGAAGTAATATTGAAAATCTCACTTTTATTCTACGATTGACTTTGACACCTTCAAACAAAAGAATTTCTTTTAAATTTCAAAAAAGACAGTTCCTGTTAGGAGTGTGTTTGCAATGACATAAACAAGATCCACGGACAATCGCTTTCTAAAGTTTGTTTATTTTTAAACAGGGATCATGATCAGCTCTATATTGCATTATCTCGAGTTAAAAGTAAGCAGAGATTAAAACTATTAATATTAGATAATGATGAAAAAATCACCAACAAAACATCAAATGTATACAAATAAATTTTCGGATGTTTATGAATTTAAAATATTATTTTTCATGTTCAATTTAATTTGTTTATTACTTAAATTTCTTATTTATAAGTTTATTTCATTCTATATTATACACTATTTAGACGTATAAATATTAATAGAAAAAACCTACTAATATTAGATGTAGCTAATGTTAAAAATTATATATAAAAGTCAATATACAAAGTATTATCAACAACATTATAACTTACAAATATTTTTAAACAATAACAATATTTTTGGATTGAACATGTGTGTTACACGAGCCTTTAGCCTAGTTATATATATAATGACAACTTATTTTATGTTCGTGTTTATTTTAGTTATTAAATATCTTTTCATAAATTAGAAAAACAATTTTACTTTCATTCATTAGTTATATGCTCAAACTTTTGCTATATCATATTTAATTGGCTTTACAATAAAATTTAGAATCATTATTAATGATGTGAATTTGAAGAATGTTACTATTAGGGCGGTGGAGGTAGAGGCGTACAACCCAAGCTCCTTAGTAGCGGGTTGGGTACCCACAGAAACAACGTCACAACCTATGTGGGTAGCGCCCTTCTATGTGGACAATCATATTAATATTCATTATTAATTAGGATTCATGTATCAACCTTTCACATGATAATATTAAAAGGGAGAGGATATGCTACAAATGATATATTTTCTAAAAAGGGTGAGAAGTAATTCTGATCATTGGATCAACTCATTAAAATAAATCAATGGTTCAAAAAAACGCGGTGGCAAAAATGTAAATAAGTGGAAAACTGCTAACAGGAGGAGGGGCAAAAACGTAATTTGACACAATGGTTGTTTGACACAATGGTTGTTTGACACAATGGTTGTTTGACACAATGGTTGTTTGACACAATGGTTGTTTGACACAATAGTTGTTTGACACAATAGTTGTTTGAAACAATGGTAATTTAACACAATCGTAGTTTGACACAATGTTAGTTTGACACAATGGTAATTTAAAACAATATTAATTTGGTATGTTGGCATGATATTATATTTTGCTATGTGTTGACATGTTAAAATTTATTGCTATATGTTGCTTTACATCACAATAGTATTTTGGTAACTTGTTTTTATCGTCAAAATCAAACGTAAACAAAACTCTTCAAACATGACACAATGAGTCTTATGACACAATAAATATAATGACACAATAAATATAATGACACAATGAGTATATGACACAATAAATCTTATGACACAATGAATCCTATTCTTGGAGGTGGGGCGACCATTTGAACTTTATCAGCCTTAGACTTGTAACTATTTAAATAATCAAGATAAAAACACAACTCGTCTTTGTTCGTAACCAATTGATTAACAATAATTGTTTTATTCAGACACAATGACAATACAAAAGACACAATGACGAACAAAAAGACACAATGATGATATCTAATACACAATAATGATATTAATCAATAACAAAATTCATATAACAAACACAACAACATAAAAGACACAACATAGAGAGACTCACCTAATATTTATAAAATATGTTCAACAAAATATTGATAATGTCCAGAGTAATCTAACAGTATAGACACAATAACTGTTTTATTCAGACACAATGACAATACAAAATACACAATGACGAACAAAAAGACACAATGATGATACCTATGACACAATGATGATACCTATGACACAATGATGATACCTATGACAGAATGATGATGTCAATCAATAACAAAATTAACAGAAATCAGACAGTATAGACACAATGATGATCCAAACGATAAAATTATTAACATACTATTTCAATTACAGTATATAATCGTCTTCATACGTATCAAACTGATGAAATCAAATAGATCAACATAACTCAACGATCTTCAACAGAAACAACATAAAGCAATCTTCAACAGATGAATTCGATCGTTTGAATCTTCAACGATTGAAATTGATATAAGATGAAACGTCAACCATTTGAATCGATAAATTGAGAATTTTGTTGAATCGATAAAATTGAGAATTGATGTAAGCTCACACCTTCATCTCAATAAATTAGACTTCCTAAAATACCCCTCCTTCTATTTTTAAAAATATGACACATATCACTCAACGATTGCTTCTCACACTTTTTACATAATGTTCACTTTGTATTTGAACCCAAACCTATATTAAAAAACCGACATTTTTGTTGATGAATCATAGCAATATGCGACTCAAACTAGCGTAGAAACTACAATTTCGTGAATCTAGTTTATATTGGAACTTTATCATTGTCTTTTTAATCAACATATTTGTCATATGCTAAAAATCACAAAAGTAGTCATGATTTTTGGATTTTTTATATCCTTATAGTCATGTCAGAGAAGAATTGTGCTAATAGATGGTCGCCTATCTTGTTTTGCTTACGTATTTGACTATATTCCAATCAATTATGGCTACAAATTATCTAGTAACTGAATATCGCTTATGTGTCAACTCTTCACTCATGTATAATTGACAAAACACATAATAACCTAACTAAATCCAGTACACATACATGACATGAACTAATATAGTATTTCTTTATTCGTAAATCTAAGGTAGAACTGACAATACATTAAATAAGTTTTTTATACTAGACATGAAGCTTAGACAATAAATATCAATATATCATAAGTTATTTAGAACACATAAAAAGAGAAAACCCTATGTATTGATGATATATTATCATGAGTATCACCATTTCTAAGTTCTAATAATAGTAAAATCATTCATTTTTAGGTTAACATAGTTTGATCATAGAATTCCCTCTACATAGTTGTAACATACGAATAAAACTCAATATTTTAGAAAGAGATTTGATGTTAGAAACATAGAGCAATTTGTTGAAATGAGTTCGATTAGAGTTCGTTAAAACCGGTTTATAAGACTAAAAATCTTTCTTGTTTAACCTCCACACTCAACACGCACATATGCCATATATAATTATTAACTATGATTTACTAATCATTAAGAACTTGCCGCACTCGCTAACATAACATATGTTTAGTGGTGTCAATGTGACTACACGTAGTGTCTATGTGATGCATATATGGATCACTTTTTGCTCACACTTAGGTTTTCAGGCGTATATATTACACTTTAAATTCTACTATCTATCACACTAATATCATACAGGGTCAGCTCAAATTTTTTGGAGGCTTCAAGTGAATTCTAAATTTGAGGCCCTCCACTCTAACTTTTTAATCTTTTCGATTGACTATATTCATAAATATTGATTTCAATGATATTTTTTATTGTATAACAAATATAGATCAACAATCAATACTAACAAAAGTCTTAATATAAACAATAAACAATAAAAAAAACGTTATTAAGTATATTGAAAACAAAATTTGATGTAGAATTGACAAACCCATGGAGATATGAGTGAAGAAACCATTAAGTGCTTCTTGTGTCTGACTCTGAATTTGTTAACATCTCAATACCATATCTATGCACACTTCAACCTATAAATGAAATGTGCAACAAATCCACAACAAACAATTGTAAATACAAAAGCAAGAACCGGTGTTTTCACTTTCTGAATCATGAATGAAAACATCTCGATCTGACTTAAAAATGACTCCCGCTAGAAAGAATGTCATTGAATCGACTGTAAAGAAAAAAAACCAAAGACACTTACAAATATTAACATCTATTATAAGCATCATTTTGGTGCTTCATTTGATGCTTCTTATTTTGCATTTTTTATTGCACAATATGGACATTTGTGGATTCGATTTGATATTTTATTTTTTACTTTACAAATCGATAAAAAAAAACAATAGCCTATTTCACATAATCAAATATCTTAATTCACATATAGCCTAATGGCTAATTCACAAATAAGTGAATAATATAAATCACAAATGCATATTCAATACTTATATACTTTTGCCACGAAAGTTAAAAAAAGCCTACATTGTCGCTTGATGACTTTCGATTGAACTATCATTAAGAAAATGAGAATTAAACCAAGTTAGCGAGTCACCAATACCAACAATTGATCTGTGATTGAGGATGAGAATTAAACCAACTTTCCAACTTGATGACTTCAGGCCTTCGATGGTTCGATAAACTACAAACAAACAAACAAACAAACAAACCCAGTATATCCCACTCAAGAGCAGGGTCTGGGAGGTTCGATAAACTACAGAAATAAAAAAAAAACCCACAAAGCGCGCAGGCCTCAATGAACTGATTGAGAATTGAACCAACATTGATGCTTTGTTCCCTTGTCGCATCCCGATTCCCAAGATCCAATTGGGTACCCATCATCGTCGCCGCCTTTTTGGGCAGTTTATGGGTTGTTAGGGCGGTTATAGCCTTAGAGTGACTCCAAATGTGCTTTTGAGGCAGGTGTTGTAGTTGAATTAATTGCCATGAAGTTCTTCCATTATACAATATGAAATACCATTGAATTACATCATTTAAGTTTTATGATATCTTAAATGGTTTAACCACCAGGGTGGCTTTGAATTTAATTTAAAAAACTATTTTAATACGTTTTTATTATTACATATGTATCTATATAAATTTGAGTTTGCTTACGTTTTGGCGTAAAGTATAAAATGTTTTCATGTTTATTTTTAAGTTTTATTTTAAGTTGTTCTATATTTTAACATAAATTATATTTGGCGAGTGCACTTTTAGGTAGGATCGTTCAAAATTTGGAAGTGAGGTTTGATTTGTCACCCCGTCAAAAAGTGATGTTTGCGTGCTTACGGCCTCCTCGGGCTCAGGATTTTTTGGCCGTCCTCCCCATTGAAGGACTGGGGCAGCATATGTCGTCTTTGGAGTATCGGGCTATCCTTAAGTATCGGTTAATGATTCCCTTGTTTCCGATTGATGAGCCTTGTCCAGTTTGCCGCAAAGTTTGTTTGGATGCTTTTGGTGACTATACGGTTCATTGTAAGGAGTTGCCTGGTTTTAAATACAGGCAAGATTTTGTTAGGGATGTCGTTTGCGATGTCCTTAAGCGGGCAGGAATTTCAGCCAAAAAGGAAGCTCCCGCGAACTTTCTTACGGATCCGCGAGAGGAGAGGTCTACTCTGCGCCCAGCTGATGTTTTTGTATTTGGGTGGGCACGGGGGAACACGCTTGCGTGGATCTTACCGGGGTATCTCCTTCGGTTGGCCTCAGGGAAAATAGGTTTGTTGCGGGACAGGCGGCGTTGAAGGCGGAATCATCAAAGGTCCCTAAACATGAGAAAGCTTGTCTTGAGAATCAACATGTTTTTATTCTATTGGCCTTTGATACCTTTGGTTTCCTAGCCCCGAAGGCCGTGAACATCCTGAATCGGGTTCAACGGGTCATCCATAGTAATGTTTCGACTCCTAAGGGCCAAGGTTTTGTTTTTAGTAGGCTAGATTTCGCTATTTAAAAAGGAATTGCGACGCAACTTGTTGTCTGCTTACCTGTCTTTTTATCGTAAATATTTGATATTATGAAATGAAAAGAAATTAATAGATTACTAGATTAGATTAGACTATGGCATATGATGTTACTAACCCGTAGGTCGTAACAATGTTGAAATTTCGTAAAAAAAATGAGTTGAAAGGACTGAAAATGCGAATATTGAAATACGTAGAAAGGGTGAAGGGAAGAAAGGCTTCTTTCTCTCATTCTCATATGAAGAATTCAAAGGCGAAGAGAAGTGGAATTGGCATATGCATCATAACCATTTTTTTTTCTGCTGAGGGTATGGTATTTTCTTTCAACCTCCTTCACATCGATCCATTTCAATCAACCCTCCCCCTTTTCTTTATATGTTTCTTCAATTATTCATTCTTCTTTCACGAAATCCTTTGATTCTGAATGCAGTTTTGTAGATACAAGGAAACGAATATGGGTAGGTTGTTTGTTACAACTTTGGAAGGGAGCATCTACAGTTGTAAGCATTGCAAAACTCATTTAGCCCTCTCCGATCACATCATCTCTAAGGTATACACATAAATTACTTGTTCTTCATGCCTAACAATCTAAGTCTTTGTGTTTATGTCATTTCATTTAACGTAATGCTTATGAATTCCTGTTTTTGCCTTTTCTGTTTTGAGGTGAAGATTCGTTTATTTTCATTCTTCAACCGCTAGGGTTCTATAATTTAGTATTGACTGAAACAGGCTTATAATTTCAATGGTAAAATTCAGATCCATCATTATTTGGGTAAAATGGCAACAACAATCACTTCTTAACTTATATATACATTTAGATTGGATGTGAATGCTAAAATTGCAGATTCATTATGATTCACTTTTGTCAAGATAGGACTCCATGATTAACGTTCCTTTCCACATTATATTAATATATTTATGTAATGTGCCTATCATTCTTTATCATGTTATATTCCTTGATCATTGTTATTTAGCAACACACTTTCGTTTCATTTCTAATTTCATCACTATACTTCAAAAATCATTATTAAAAACATTTAACTTTCAAAACTGTTACAAGAACCACCTACCTGTTCCAGCATTTTATACGTTTCCTGTCCAAATTTTCCAAAATAATCAATTCAAAAAGTACAGTGGTTTTTATTTTGAAGTCAATTGACCAAATGAGAAGTGAAGTGAAAGTACATTCATATTTCTTGCAATTTACAATTTCATAAACCATTCTGATTAACATTGATATTATTGTATTGGGAAAACAGCTATTTGAGTTGGATATGATTTCTGCTTTGTGTTGTTTCTACTTTCTAGATTGCTAGGTGAATAAATCATCCACCAGTTTATGAATTCTTGTAATTTTGTTTGTGTTTTTTCATGCTTTTCCTTGATTATCCCATATATTGACACACATCTGTTTTCTTGTTTTTCTTTGGCTTGTCAGTCTTTCCATTGTCGGCATGGGAAGGCTTATCTCTTTGACAAGGTGTAAGTGTTTATGTTTTAGCTTTTTACTCTAAAACACTAATACTTTCAGAACCTAAAGAATTTTTCCTTAAATGTTACAGTTTCGACATGTTTACTTATAAGATGGGTCCAAAGACGCCCAAAGTGTTATTATAATGATAAAACCCTCTCAAATTATTTTCTTCAAAAAAACTAGATAGTCATTTCATAATTGGTTTTTAAGCATGCTTGATACAAATAAAAATATTTTAGGTTTTGGACAAAAGTGTTTTGGGTCTACTGCATTCAATCCTTACTAATTCTTTTACCCTGATCCTGACCTTTCCAGTGTGAATGTGACTTTTAGCGAGAAAGAAGAACGAATGATGATGACAGGGATGCACACTGTTGTTGACATATTCTGTGTTGTATGTGGATCAATTGTCGGATGGAAATATGTGAGATTTTATTTGCATTCATACTTTTATTCAGCAACCAACATTTCTGTTACCTTATATTTTTAAAACAAGTAACAGAAATTTAGTCACCATGAAAGTAGTTCCCGTATATTCAAAGATGCCCATAAAACTTTGTTTCGGAAAATCAAGCATAACACTTTCCAAAGTAAAAACTGAAACACCTGTGAAATCATTTTTTTAATGATCAGTCATGGTCTGATTCTAGCAAAGTAGCAGTTCTTGTTAGTTAACATATAGTTAAGGTGTTCTGTATTGATTTGAGCTTCAAAAGTTATACATTGAATCGAAAATAATGGCAATCTGTTATCGAGATGGAGGTAGCAAGTATAAATGGGCTATCATTCTAAACACGACATGAAATGTGTAATTTCAGGAGGCTGCGCAGGAAAAACAACAAAAATACAAGGAAGGGAAGTTTATTCTTGAGAGGTATATATTTTGGCACATTTACATGCGACTGGGTCGATATGGGTTGGGTTTTGTTGTACCCAAAATGGTCAACTTAAAATAGAAGATAAGTAAAAAACGGAACCGCCAACTGATCAAACCATTTGAAAAATCATCCAAATGTTATTTTAATGCATCCAGCCTCCTAAATCATTTTAATTAAAGATTTTGATTGTTATTATAATAATAGTTGCCACATTACTCTCCTATTGTCCACAATTTATTTTAGTTTTGTTCCAGAGAAGTTGTCTACTTTATGAAAAGGATGGTTATAATTTATTGATTATATCATGATACAGCTAATTAGCCTTGTCATTAAATCTTGCAAGTTGTAGAATTCAATTGGTATCTTAAAATTCATTAAAGGGTAAAATTGACCTTCTATCAACTAAAGTTTGTATCAAATGTACATATCTTAAATTGTGTTACGTTTGTGGGTCAATTTTTTTGGGACCGGTGGAATAATCACTCAACTCTGTTGTTACCTCTGCATTCAACCATTCAATGAATGTCCCGAGTAAAAACTTGACTGCATATATGCTGCTGAACCAGGTTCAAGGTCTTAGGCCCGGATGGTAGCATGTATCCACTTGGACAAGAGGTTCAGGGGGGTGGAACTGATGCAGAGGATGCATGATTTGGGTTCGTTTGCTGCCCATAATTGTACAGTCCTTATTTTGGAAGATTTGCATTTGGCGGGTCTTTGACTTTGACTAACTCATAAGACTACTAATAGTTGGCTGAAAACTGGTAAGTGGCGTGTTCATATCATATCAGACATGAACAAAAGCTTGTTTCCTTTGTGTTGGTAAACAATGGAACCTAGGTGCAGTTGGTGGTTGCTCTGTGTCTAAGGTTTTCATGAGTGTAGTCTTTGACCAATCAGTAAGGCAAACCATCATTTAAAATTTTAATTCTTGATCAATTTACATCTTTAGTAAAGCCACAAAGAGGACAAGTACGAGTTCACATGTTAGATTTTCTTTTGAAATGACTATTATGATGATTTTGATTTGCAATTTTATCCATATACTTATTATGATGGTTATAGGTTTTATGAAATACTTCTAATTAACGTGTCATTGCTTTTTTGAATGTTATCCGGTGATATCAATGTAAAATAGAAATAATGGTAATATTATCCATGTTTAAACATAAAAAACCATGAGATGACTCGCGTGAATTGTTATATGATTTATGGTTGAGGTCCTTAGGGCATGTTTGGAATTGCTTTTTAAAAACAACTTATTGACTTTTTCAATAAGTTAATAAGTTAGTATGGAATGACTTATTAACTTATTTCCTCATAATAATCACATTACCAAACACAAAATGACTTTTTAACTTTTTAAAAGTTAATAAGTTAAAAGTTGATAAAAAAAGCATTCCCAAACACCCACTTAATCAAATTATATAGGTCTGATTTGTTTATTTGTGAGTGCCAGAGTGCATTCAAACCAATTAAACAATATATAAAATTTTATGGATGCACTGTTGGAAGTGTTAGACGCTATTGTGACTTTTGGGATTCTGGTACATAGTTATGAGTTTTTTTTACGGAAGGCAAAAACTTCATAAATAAAATGCTAGCAAGTTATCAGCTAATACAGCACAACAAAAATAAATATGCATCACTTAATAAAACATGCATTACTTAATAAAAAGCTTCAAAAACTAAATTTCACTCATTTCTTCCACTCAAGGTTATCCAACTTAGCTCTGTTTTTGACCCATAGATACCCGCTGAGTTTGATATCTTCTAACAACTTGTTCACAAGAGGATGTTGGTTGTCAAAGATCACCTCATTTCTCAATTTCCAAATACACCATAAGGTAGTGATGATTATCGCGTAAATCGCCATCTTGTTTCTTTGATTGCCCGACTTGTGAATCAAGAGTAGGTCCTTAACGTGAAAAGCAAAGATGGGGGGTAATTTACACCATGACGAAATGAATGCTCACGCCATATTTGCATAGAAGCAAGAAATGAAAAGGTGGTCTACTAATTCTGGGTATTGAGCACAAAGGGGCATGAGTCAGATTCAATGTATATATTTCTTTAAGCAAGAGCTACTCGTGACGGAATACGATCCATTTCCGATCTCCACACTAAGATGTTGGCCTTAGCCGGTACCCAGGAGCACCACTCGTAGATGGAGTTGGCTGCTAGATGTTGATACGAAGGGATGGATCGAACCGATTTGACCGAGAATACATTAGATGTGTTGTCATTCCATATCCACTTCCCATCAATGCATTGAATTAGTAAGGTCAAATCCACTTTTCTGGATGACAAATAACTACTAATCTTGACAATGTTATTCCAAGTACCCGTTAGGTTTTTATTGGCCGGGGTAAAGGGGGAAACCGGAGGCTGTTGATAGAGGCTTATAATGGCTTGTTTCCATACAGGGGCGGTCTCGCTTTTAAAACGCCACCACCATTTAGTTAGGAGGCTTATATTTAGTTCTTTTAGAGAACTGATGCCCAGCCCACCTTTCTCCTTTCCTTGACAAATCTTTTCCCAACTAATCCAGTGAACTTTTGATTTATTTTCATTACTTCCTCAAAGAAACCTTCTTCTAATGCCTTCCAGTCTTTTGATAACCTTGTCAGGTGCTTTGAAAAGAGAGAAGAAATATATCGAAAGACTATCCGAGACAGCTTTTATAAGAACGACTCTACTGCCATAGATAAGTGCTTTGATTTCCAAGAGGATAACCGGGATTCAAACGTGTCAATCACGGGCTGCCAATTTTTTTGCTAAATTCAAATTGGCCCCAACTGTGAGGCCGAGATAGTTAAAAGGCAGAGTGCCGATTTTACATTGCAACATTTTAGCAACTTGATTAATCTCTTCGATAGGAGCATTAATGCCCAAAAGATTGTATTTTTTTTGGATTGATTTCCAGCCCTGACACTAGGTAGAAACACCTCAATATCCTTATTAAGTTCTTTAGGTTGGCCGATGACCATTCCCCCAAGATCATCACATCATTCGCAAATAAAAAATGAGATAATGACGGCGCATTATTTGGTAAGTGTATTCCCCTAAAGACCCCCTGATATTGCGCTTTATTCATCATCCAATTAAATGCCTCCATGCCAATTAGAAATAAAAATGGAGAGAGCGAGTCACCTTGTCTTACGCCTCTAGAGCACTTGAACTCAAGGGGTGAAGATCCATTTATTAGCACCAAGGCCTTCGAAGAACTGAGAATACCCTGAACCCATAATCTCTATCGGGTTGGGAAGTTCATGTATCCAAGCATTGAGTCAATGAACTACCAAGAAACTGAGTCGAAGGCCTTGTTAAGATCTAACATGAGAATAAGCCCACTCCGTGTTGAAGGTGTTAGATGCGATTTAATATACTTGTATGTCAGAAACAAATTAATTACCGTAATAACTTTTCCATTTTAGAGCACTCACATAAGTTTTTTTAAATTAAATAATATTTTTTTATATCTTTATCATTATATTTTCTCTCTCTACTCACAACTATTTTGAAAATATTAAAAAAAATTATAAGAGATGAATACTGTTTTTTTTTAAATGTACAGATGAACAGTCACGTTTTGTTTATTCTCCACTCATAACCGCTAACAATAATTCCATACAGTATAAGCACTGTACTCATAAAATTTTAAAACGTTTTAATAATCTTGCAAATTCTGCAGGCATTGTTGCATACCTGTGCAGTGAAGATCGTTTAGGTTTCGGGGCGTCACCCTTTGGCCCTTATATAGTAAAAACATCATTGTAGTTGGGTGATATGCACTATTATGATGACCATATAAAGAAACATAAATCCTTTTAGCAAATAGAATAGAATAACATAATATTTTGGATTTAGTGATATAAGTTTTTAAAAAACTTAAAATATATTAAAGGTATTTGAGTTTAAAAGGTTGATGAAAACTATTTTTGTTTTTAAATTTCGAAACAAAGCAAGTGTAACCATATATTTTCTTTTGGGTTTTCATATTTCCTCTTGTCATATTTCGACTTCTTATTTATAAGTACGTCGCCGTGACGATCTCTAACTCTAGATTGGATCCCATAGACGCACCACTTTTCCGTTTATTGTTTTTGTAATAACAAGCACATACATATGTAGTTGTTCTATATTGATTGAGACTATTATACTATACCTTAAAACTTATATGTCACACACTTGAAACATATAATACAACTTTTTTATGTATGTTTTTTTTGTCTTCTAACTTCTTTTGTCTTTTAGCTCACTCATAGAGCAAACACTTTAAGCATATGGTGCAATTTGTTTATGTATAATTTCTTTTTGTTTTTAGCTAGGGTCGTACAAAAAGCTCGTATCCAAACGAGCCGGCTCACCTCGGCTCGAATTCTAAACGAGCCGAACTCGAGTCAGGGTTAGCTCGGTTCGAGCTCGGCTCGTGGCTCGGTTCGTTGGCGCGGCTCGTGACTCGGTGCATATAATATATGTGTATATATATATATTTATATAGTATAATAAAAACTTTTATTATTACTATTACTATTATTATGATTATTATTTTTATATTAGGATTTTAGAAAAGTTGTCTTAAAATAAAAATGGATTCTTTTTAGAAACATTTAATATTTTGTTTAAAAAAATATATAACTTGATAATAAATTGTTTATATTCAAAATAATAATTTTTGTTACCTAAGTACGGAGTACTCAGTAAAAGGTAAAAACCCTAATATATATTTTTTATGTTTTCATATAAATTAATGTGAATTTTTTTTAAATCGAGCCGGTTCGAACGAGCCACGAGCTGGCTCGAGCTTTTCACGAGCCGAACTCGAGCCGATGTTTTGAGCTCGTTAAAATTTTCGAGCTAGCTCGGCTCGGGCTCGATAAGCTTCGCGCTCGAGCTCAAACCCATTCTGGCTCGGCTCAGCTCAGCTCGTTTACTGCCCTACTTTTAGCCATGTGTTTTTCTCAGTATAGCCTTGAAAAAACATTTAGATAGATATACAATTTATACCTGTTAGTTATGTAATTTGTTTTTTGACGTATAATTTTTTTTTAGATTTTTATTTTACTCTTACAAATTTTATATTTTAGTTTTTTAAGAAAAATTTGAATATGTCATTACGTCGTGCTTAATTTATCTATGTTTGGAGCAATTTTATGCATTATAATGTGCAATCATTTAAAATACAAACTTAAAAGCCTTTAAAGCTAATTTAATGTTCAGCTCTTTTACAATTTTCTTTTATTTTGTTTCTATAACTTTTAATATATAATATTTTATAATTTTTAATTTTATATGTATTTATTTTTATCAAGATTAATATTTTAACTATTATGTAATTATTTTTATCAACGTTGAAACGTGCAAAAATTACTAGCGATATTCGCAAAAAGGTTCAGGACCCGTCTCGTGTGGCATCACGCCATTTGACAGGAAAAAAGTTGTTTGATATTTTCGTAAATAGAAACAACTTCATGCCCTAATACATACCTGAACCGACCCCCTCCCACTTTGTCCCTCTATATATACCCCACAAATCACTCGGTGTATGTTTGGGATTTCATTTGAAAAGAAGCTTATCACTTTTGAAAGAGAAAAAAATACCTTTTCAGAAATTATATTATGACTCCAAAAAATCATAAACTCATTTTCAAATGGAATCAAACATCCGCTCGTATTCATTTCAAACTCATGAATATGATTATTCATACAGAGAGCGAAAGGGGCGTAGAGACTCGAGTAAAGAAAGAAGCTTAAGTTTTTCTGCATTTCTTCTTCTTCTTGTTCATCTCCATCGATTTTGAGGTTTTGAGATAGTATAATCGTGATTTGATGTACTGTTTGTAAATGAGTCGTTTAGGGTTTAATAATTGTGTGGTTTACCATGGGAAGCTTGTTTGGGTGAATTGGATGTAATTCCCACCGCTGATAAGACTTTTCTTGTTTGGGTGAATTGGATGTAATTCCCACCGCTGATAAGACTTTCCGATTCCCTAACAAAGAGATTAGGATTCACCACATCTCTCAGCTCAGCGAACGATGCCCTCCACTCTCAGTTCTCTTAACAATCTCCTCCTTCCCCGTTCGTTGCAAGCTTGAATCATCATCTTCATCCCCTGCTAAACAACCACTCCTCGATCTTCACGCTTCTTGCTTCTACGAACTAAAGGTATCAATTGTCGAACAATCCACAAAGGATTTAATGGAAACTATTTTAAGTTTTATTGTTTTTCTTGTTATTACAGACAGCTGTGGTGTTGATTGGAGATGAAGAGGTGCATTTGGTGGCAATGCCGAGCAAACTAAAGAGATTTCCTTGCTTTTGGTGTTGTTTGGTTCCAGCTCAACTGTACAATGCCTGTTTACGGATGATGAACATGCGGTGTCTTTCAATCGTCTTTGATCTTGATGAGACGCTTATTGTTGCCAATACAATGAAGTCTTTTGAAGATCGGATTGAGGTTTTGACTAGTTGGATTGGGCAGGAGTCTGATCCTATTCGTGTTTCTGGGATGACGTCCGAGCTTAAAAGATATGTGGAGGATCGAGCATTATTGAAGCAGTACGCTGAAAATGATGTTGTTATGGACAACGGGCAGACATATAATGTGAAAATGGAGGAAGTTCCTATGACTGGCGCTGGTAATGAGCATGTCCAACGACCAGTTATAAGATTGCCAGAAAAAAATGTTGTCTTAACCCGCATTAATCCAGAGGTTAGAACATAAACTGTTTCAATGTATTGCCAATCGATATGAATATTTGATTTAATATATCATCGTGTTTTTATTGCTGTATATTAGACATGTTTAGTGCTAAAGATGTACATACATGCTATGTATTACTATAATATTGAGACACTTCCTGTATAGTAGTAGATATACATACATGTCATGTATTACTAGAATATTAAGACGCCTCCTGTATGGTAGTCCGCATTCCTATTTCCTGCAAAGCTATAAGTTGGATAAACTGGAATGAACATATCATTTATGACCAAAGATTGAAACTTGATGTGAACTTAGCATGCTCTAGCAAATTGTCTCGTAGAATCTATTGTGGTTAAAGATGAAACCGTATTGATTATTATTCGCCTTTATTGTAATTAAAGCTGAAGTATTTGAGTTCGCACCCAGTTATGGAAGAATTAGCATTCCCTGGCAAAGTCTCTTTTAAATACTTATTTGGCTGCAGACGAATTTGTAATGAGTGGGATTCGTCTTTCTAGTAGTTAAAGGTTTTAAATGAAGCAAGATCAACTGTGTAATTTTTTAAGACTTGAGGACTGAAAGTGAAATATGATCTTACTTCATGTAGCTTCCTAATATTTAACACAAATGAACCGAAAGAAAAGATGAATGTCCATGATTTCTTCTTATGCCTTGTGGTCTTATTGTACAGGCTAACAGACTTGTAAATGGAGTGTCATTAATGTGGTTATCTCTAATTTACATATGTTGAAATCAGATTTTACGTCTAATGTAGTTGATTTCATACTTAGGCCATGTGAGTAATTACATCCTTCATTCGTTTTTGTCTTTTTATGAGTTCCTCGTTACATTAATTATGTTTTGCTTTTCCTGTTGTTTGATTATTGTCCGCTTTACTGGACACACTTATGAAGGAACAGGAATAGATTATATTAAGCTCTTACAAAAGTTCTTCTTTAAAGCCTTGTTTTGTTAACTATATTTAGAAAAGAGTTATCTAGTGTCTTGCTATCTCCAAAGTTCTCACACTGTCTCTGCTTCTATGTGATTAGCTCATGACCCCATTGATATTCTTTTTCATACGCCGCCGCCTCTTTATTTTTAGGCCATATTTCATTCTAGGTTCACCAAAAAAAAAGTTAATACCTGTTAAAAATTGCCCCAACTAAAGTTATCTTGGACTCTTCATTTGTAAAAACTGTAAAAACAGGATGACATGTTCCAATAACCACATTTCCTGCAGGTTCATGGTTGTGATATTTTTTAAGGTGCTTAAGAATTTTGAAATGAGGGTAGTAATTCTTCAAGGTTTAACTGCTTGTTATCATTTTATTGAGGTTAACAATTTGATAATCTAGGTATTACATGTTCTCTTTTCTCTTCTTTCGGTATTTTTCTTCTTGTTATTGTTATTATTATGAACAGGGAAGTGATATCTGCATGTTCACACAAAAGGAATAGTACTTGTGGGGAATGAGAGAGAGAGAGCGAGAGACACCAGGGTTAAAAGCCTAAAAAGGCTAGGGCCTGTTGGTTTGACCTACATGCTACATGAGGTTTGCCTTGTGTTGATAAATGAATTGCTTTAAAAAAATACTATTTCCCTCAAAATCACCCAATAGTGTCATATATGCATGTTATAAGTATATATGAATTACAAGCTTGTGTTGATTCTAATCATCTTGCATATACAGATTCGTGATACCAGTGTGCTTGTGAGATTACGGTCTGCTTGGGAGGATTTAAGAAGCTATTTGATTGCAAAAGGACGCAAAAGATTTGAAGTTTATGTCTGCACTATGGCTGAAAGAGATTATGCGTTGGAAATGTGGTGGTTGCTAGACCCTGGGGCACACTTAATCATTCCCAAACAACTGTTGACTCATGTTGTATGCGTCAAATCAGGCAAACATCTTCTTTTTCCTACTAAGAAAAGTATATTAGGGTCTCTTTGGTTTGAGGGTTTAGGAATGGGAATGAAAGTGCAGGTGTTGTCTGCTATAAGGTGATGGGTGTTGTTTGAAATGAAACAAGAGTTTAAGTAAAACCATCCAAAAGGTGGTATTTAAACACTCCTCCCTCCCCCCCACACCCAACCCACCCACCCACAAAAAAAAATTCCTATCCCTCTTCTTTCTCTTTCTCTTTCTCTTTCTCTGCACTCCAAGAATACCCAAACATTTTAGGAATAACCATATACGTCTCTATTCCAAGTTTCCAACCTAAACACTTTTAAGCCTCGCTACGTCTCTATTCCAAGTTTCCAACCTAAACATTTTAGGAACAACCATGTAGCTGTGCAGTAATTTTAACTTTTCTCTGATCTTGGTGTTGACTCTCTATCTTGTCTGTTTATTCTGGTTCTTTTTGCAACATTACCTGCATGGCTGCATTGACATCTAAACTAAAAAATACAGTATATTCATATTATCATCTTCATTTCCGTAATCTTCTAGCTTTAATCTTTTTGTAGGTGCACGCAAGTCTTTGCTGAACGTCTTCCAAGATAGGAACTGTCATCCAAGGATGGCCATGGTGATTGATGACAGGTTAAAAGTTTGGGAAGAAAAGGATCAACCTCGAGTTCATGTGGTGCCTGCTTTCACTCCTTATTACGCACCCCAAGCAGAGGTATTCTATAATTACAATCTTGCTCTTCTTCTTTTCATTTTCAATGTTAGTTTCCTAGTATAATTATATCTTGAGTTTTCTTTTGATAGACAGCAAATGCTGTTCCTGTTCTTTGTGTGGCAAGGAATGTAGCATGCAATGTTAGAGGTGGTTTCTTTAAGTAAGATGGCTATTTAAATAAGAATAATATCGGGTTTAAGCAATGTATTCTTATATATCTATTATTTTATACCCATGAATAATAGTTTATTTACTTATGCTGTGTTTTCTAGAGAATTTGATGAGAATCTTATAAGGAGAGTTTCCGAACACTTTCATGAAGATGAAGTTTTGAATCTACCATCTGCACCAGATGTCTGCAACTATCTTATGTCAGAGGTGAGAACTTATAGATTTTGATATTTAGAATTTTTTATATATTCCTGCTTATTACGCAGATTTATTTTTCAGGATGCTAGTTTTGTACCAAATGGTAATCCAAGTGTCCCAATGGCAGATGGAATGAATGGTTCTGAAGTTGCTCATAGACTGAATCAGCAGGTAGGCTTTCCACCAAGCCCAACTCGGGAATGAAGGCTGCTGTCCTGTGAAAGAGCCACCGCGCCCCCTTCCCCTACCTCGTCGATTGAAAGAGCCACCGCGCCCCCTGTTGCCGCGTCGATTGGACGAGTAGGTGGAACCAGTCGGCTGCTGTGTAGGGTGTGGGGGAGTGTTGGTTGAGGGCGGCGCTGCTGGAGCAGCCAGAACCGTAGCCTGGGAGCCTTTCTGAGCTTCCATCCTTATTACTTCATCATTGAGCATGGAGATTGCTTGGTCCCAATCAACGCCTTGCTGGTTGATCAAAGAAGCCGTGGTGTTGTATTCCACCGGTAGACCACGAACGAGTTGAAGGACCAGACGTGATTCTGAAACAGGTTGATCAACATCGGCTAACTGATTTGACAAATCAGAAAGCCGTTGACAGTAATCTTCAACAGAGGAGCAGGCCGCAAGGGTGAGGTTGCAAAACTTGGTCTCAAGCGCCGCCGCGCGAGCCTTTTTATTGCTCGAGAAAATCTTTTCGAGCTTGGACCAAGCCGCTTTGGCTGTTGCAGTCGTATCTAAAATACGATTCAGGAGGTCATTCGAGACTGTGCTGTAAATCCATTGAAGGACCAACGCATCAAGTTCTTTCCATTGTTCATATTCGGGAGAAGTAGCGGCTGGTGGGGCTGTATCGTCTATGTGATCAGAAACTTTGTACGCAACAACGTGGAGGCGGAAAAGTCTAACCCAGGAAGAGTAGGTTACGGTCGATCCGTCCAAAGTCCGGATCTTGGTTTGGATATTTGAAACCGAGTAAGCTGGGTGAAGAGAGGCTGGTTTGGTAGACGATTCAGCGATGTTTTCTTTGGTCATGATGACACAGCCGGACGAATCTGGCTAGGGTTTGAGAAGGGAACGAAAAAAATTAAAGGAGAAGAGAGAAGGATATCAGAACCGTAGCTCTGATACCATAAAAGCTTGTTATGGTATAATAATTCGATGATCATTATTGATTATGAATACCCCTATATATAGGGAAGAATACAAACATAAAATAGGAAAAGATATACATAAAAATACATCAGGATTATCTCTAATAATGATAAATATCTATTCCTAAAATATAGTAAATAATTGGTTGGCTAAGACTAACAAATATCTATCTATTTGTTTTGTTTATGCTTATTCCGGCAACAAACTTGCTGGAAATTTGTAAAATGACAAAATGTTCAGAATGTAATATGATAGACATACCCTAAATCTACTCAAATATGTTTTAACAAATAACAATCCATCTAGAGTTGTTTCTTTGAGTAGGTACAGGGGCATTTTGTAATTTTTACAACTCTAGAAGTGACAAAAGCATCAAGTTTAGACGTACTTTGTCATTCTACAGTTTTCTGGCAACTTTTTTGGTCGCAACTGGCATAAAGTGTTAGCCAATTGGTCACAGAAACACAAAGAAAACAGTGATTTTTGTGGGAAAACACCCCCATGACTCTTTTTTTTATTGAATAAAAACCACAACATAAACTTTTAGACAATGACCCTCTCTTATACACCTTAATTACTAATGAAAACTCCACTCAAAGACAGCTGGAATGACAGCCCATTCACATCCAAAAACATAAACACTAATACCTTATATAAAGCTAATTAAAACTTACTAAATAAAACAAACCTATCTTTAGACTCTTGATGATTCTCCCCCTTAAACTTCCACATATGACCACAATTAGGATTAACTTTTAACATAAAGGAAACAAAATTGATACTTGGGTGGCCCTTAAATTTTTTCAAAAGTTTGGTGGCAATATTGGAAACTTTTGGATACTTGGGTGGTCTATGTACTCCCACATAAAAACAGGAACTGATTTTTAGCAGTTGCTTGTCACATAAAGTGATCTACATCCTATGGATCAATGATGCAGGTCTTATTCGCTGGTGAGAAAGTAGCTGTTGGGATGGGTAAGACCCGTAAAGATGCACAACAACAGGCTGCTGAAAATGCCCTTCGCAATCTAGCTGGTACAAATTATAAATGATCACATTTATTTTGTTAAAGTTGCATATATTATTTATTTCCTTATATCATAACGTACGCTTGTTCAATTATTGCAGACAAATATGCAGCGTACATCATCTCCCGATCAGAAGACGTAAACAGAGATTCTGATAACGAAACTAATGAAACGGAAAATGGATTTTTATGGGAGTCTGATTCAGATGAATCACTTGTCAAAGATGCAGAGGATTCTTCTGAGGTGGGATATCAATGTTTATGATGTTTCTTATATACCTGCTTAACTTAAGAATGTAGGTTGTGCTTGGATAAAGGGTATTTTGGTCAGACCTCAGATAGCTTGTGTTACCTTTTGCACTGTTTGGGGTTGCATCATTGATCCTCTTAATGAAGGTAATAATTGGTGGTCAGTCCATTGTTTCTACTGGAGGTGGCAAAACTTGGGGGGTTGGGTGATGGGTCAAAACAGGTTTGTGTCAAAATGTCTAATTTTTGTTTGTCAGAACAGGTTGGTTGGTTGAACTGAAACATTTAATGTCTCGGCTTTTCTCATTTTTTTATTTCTTTGACAAGTGGACTTTAGGTGACTCTTGATCAAACACAACCCAAATCAACCCATCCATCCATAACTGTGTTGAAAATGCTACCTCTAGTTTATACCCATTATCCAAGTATTCCAGTTCAAATGGAAGCTTCATGCTGAAGTCTTTTTCTAGTCATATGATTGTTTAGTTAACAAAAATATATTTTAAATCTTTATTGCATCATGTTAACTGAATATAATCATGTTTGTGTGTGAAATAATTGCTTTATAGGTTGCTGAAGTGAGACCGTCCTCCAGTTTAACGGGTCAGCTAGTTCAGAAACAAGTCGACCTAGTAAGGTGAAGAATGTGATTAATGATTGGAAAGTCAACTGTTAACGCTTAATAATTTCAAGTTTTGTTTGCTTTGTAGTAGAGTCTCAATATACACACCTTTCATCTGTGACAACTATTAAGTGAATTATTTAGAACACCATAAAAAATTCAAATATCTAGAAGAATGTGAATACATGAACACGTTTAAATATGAATTATTTAAATGGTGTGTTATGTAAGAAGTGGCAAAATGGGTGGGTGGGGTAACAGATTAAAACTTGTATAGTTTTGTACCAGTTAAAAGAGACGGGGTCGTGTTGAGTTGACCAAAAAGGCTTTTTGCCAGCTCTTCAATGTGTCTGATATGATAGAAGTTATATTATTTTGATAGACTTGTTCGAATAAAATGATTTAAGGATGTTTTAAGCATTAAAAATAGGATTTGGGCGACAATTAACACATTATAGATGTTTGATCCGTTTAGAGATGAAACATAAACCATTCATTTAGGATCTATTCTGTATATGGTTTTGAAGTGTCATAATATACCACATTATGCATTTCAGTTATTCAACTTGAAGGATGAGCTGAAGTTATAACGGCAACATGCTTTTATGTTTTCAATGTGATTCAACAGTCTCGACAGGGAAAAGAAGATGGTTCGTTATTTTTGGTTTCTTAATTCTTGATTTACTTCATTTATAGGTTAGCGGAATCAGCTCAAAATTCTCCAGATTTGTCATCCTCACGGCAGCAACCAACGAAACGTAATAGAGTCGTGTGAAAAGCTCAATTGCCAAACACAGAGAACGGTGGAATCATGAAATGGCTTCCAGTTACATAGAAAGTGGCCACAACAAGATGTTGATACAAAGAGAGAATTGAAAGTGGTTGTCAACCTGTCAAGGTGATGATGAGGTTTTCTGTAAGTATTGTTCCCCCGGGAAAGGTATCGTAACTACCTTTTGGGGTTTTCAAGTTGTAAATTACTTGCTTCTTGTTTGTGTATGAATAGGGAAAAGGGTATGTTATTAGTTCTTAATATTATGAGTATAAATTATATATTATGAATTCAAATCACGAATTTGAATCCTGGGCGAATAAATTCTTTGTATTGCAGTGGATGCTTTGTTCAAATCCAATCCTGATAGCTGTTTGATGATAGTATCAAACACCATGGATCTGATTACAGGTTTCTAATCTTGAAGCTATTCATCGATCTCGGGTTTTAGGTTCAAGACTTCAACCTCTTGTTGGGAAAACTCCTGCCAAATCATGGTTCTATCCTATCAAGAACGGAATCATGATCCCGGTGAAATCCCCTTGGCGCAAAACTTATAGAATTTGATCCATAAGTACAGAGGTGTGTATCTGGATACCAATTTCATTCCATTATAAGATTTCAGTAGTTTACGCAATTTGATTGGAACTCAAAGTGTGGTCTGTTTTGGAAGTTGGACAAGATTAAACAATGCTGTTTTGATATTTGACAACCACCATCCATTATTCTACAATTTCATTGAAGAACTTGATTCCACTTTTAATGGAAGTCGAAGGGCTTTCAATCCATTATCAAACAATTTCATTGTAGAAGGCAGCGGCGACATAGTAGGAGAGCAAGTCGGCTGGATCCTATTGGAATTATAGTTCATATGGCATAGCTTAGGCAATAAGAGAAGTTAGCCTATATATATTGATGTATATCGAGGTATGGTTTGCATTTAAAAGTACTTGGTTTAAGTTTTTTGAGATGTATTTTTGGTGGTTATCAATTAAGCTCTTAGGAGTTGCTCAATTTGATTGTGAATGTAAATTGGTATCAGAGCCAAATACAACTGACATGAAGAAAAACAACAGAGCTAATGCCTTATTGTTCCAATCGATTCTTGAAGATTAGAATTACAGGTTGGTTATCTTCAGATGCAAAGAAACCTTTAAAACCCGTCATCTAGGCACCTGCGGGTTTGTTTTCTTCTTATTTTTGCTGCTTGAAAACACCGTGCTTGCTTCTATCAGTTCTGCTTCTTTGTTCGAGACACATGGCAGCCTGCTAAGTAGCGTGCTTTATTATTTATTTTTTCTTTGATCCATATTGCTTCCTTGCTTGTCTCAGTCAATAACATGCTTGCTTCCTTCATCTTCTTCAACCCTGCAACTAAGGGCTGCTTGTTTCTTGAAACCGTCTCTTAAAACTAGGTTCATTTGTAACCTTACGCTGATAATCAAAATAACTCATGAATGAGAGAATATGATTTGGTGCTTTCCAATTGTTACTACCATTCATACTCAAAGACTGACATTAGCTTGGTGATTGATCAATACTATTACAGTATCTTGGAACTGAAACTGGTTCCGAATAATTGTCATATTCCGAGATGTGGTTTTAAATGGGCAAAAGAGGTGGAATTGGAAGAATGGGCCTAGCTACTTTAAACTTTGAATGTTTGTGATGGAATGTACTAATGCCGCTTTTTTATGCTAATGTCATTGCGACGCTCCTACTAGACCCAAAAGTGGCAGCCCAAGTCAGCAAGGTGGCAACCTTAGTGGTGCATCTGTATCAATGGAATCCGGAAGCCCAAGTGAAGAAGCAGGTAAACATCATACCAACACTGATCTAACAGCTTAACTTAGAGCAATTCATCCGTGGAAACGGCTATCCAAAACAACGAAAGAGGGTCAGTCAAACACAAAAAGATCTGCGACTAGTGAATATTGGGAGTTAAACCACACCACCTTGATGTGAAAGCGGCTTTCTACACAGAAAACAACTAGATGGTTTTGTGAAGAAAAGTCAAGACCATAGCATAAGGTATGTCGGGGGAATCTTGTGTATGGGCATATGGTATTGGTAAAGGGGAACCAACCAATTGATGATGACTTTCAGTGACAGGATTAAAAACGTTGACAAAGACGGCAACTTTACCATTGAATTTAACAGCAAAGTTAACAGAGTTAACGTTAATAATCAAACTCTTTACAATCACAAAACTTGAATCTGTTACTTTTGTGCTCCAACCCATCAGTATACCTAAACTACATAGATCATGTGTAGTTAACTCTATCTAAAATTTTGATAATGTTTGCATAGCTAGAACCTAACAATGACTATGACATCTCAACAACATATTTATAATTATAATTATTATTTGTAACTGTCACCGGTCACTATGGTTGAATAAAAAAATTATATAATGTAATTAATTAAATCGCTCCTTGCTTAGAAAAATAATGGATGTTATTCATTGCATGTTGGGTATTTTTTACTTCTAGATGCATATGCGCATCAAATAGTTCTGTAAGGTCAATGTTTAACTACTTTGAATAAATTTAACAAACAAATACATATTTTTTCACTTATTTAGAGTAGAATTTTCTATCTTTTTCTCTCTATAAACCAAGTAAGTATAAAATTCCTTTAAATTTACCTTTATCCTTTTTTTAACCTTAAGCAATCACAGCATAATTTTCATCTCTGTTTATTTGACCTAAATATCATCCATATCTGAATTTTATTTAACCTGCTGCTTCTCATTCTTTATATTTATCTCTATCTCACTTATAAATATTTAATTTATTAGAGAGAGGTTCACCTATAATTTTTACTTAAGAAGGGGTAAAAATTAATCTTAACCTTTAATTATGTGATCAATAGCAGAGATAAAAGTGTATGAAGAAAAATAAAGCAAGTGTAGTTTGGGTATGACCTTTTTTGTGACTTTATAACTTTCTTCCTATTTTGTAAACATTTATAACTTTTTCATAAGTTATTATTTTAATAAAAAATTACACCATAAAATGAAAAACTCTTTGCTCTTTAAAATGATGATATTATTGATATACTCTTTTTTCTAAAAAAAACACATCTGCAAAATTGTGTTGTTTTAGGGTACAATAACACATTTTTCATTGTATTACGTTAAAAACAACATATTATTTATAATACTAATTATCAACTTATTTATATATTATAGGTTGTACTTAAGTTTTAAAGTTTGTACCCATTCTTTTTCTTTCTTTTTAGTTGTTCTTTCTTTTAAGTTTTAGCACCAATATTTTTATATCTTTTACAACTTAACCCTTATATTTTTTTTTCACTTTCAACTTTGGTTCCCTATATTTTTCATCTTTAACAGACTTTTCATTTTATGTTTCGGTTTAAGTTTTACGAGTTAACACGACGCAACATGTGCGTGCAGTTCAACATTTTTACGCCTATTTTTTCCCATTTACAGGCGCGGATCTTAGATTGACTTAGTTATTGTTTTTAATATTTTACATTTCACGTGTTTCCGTTCGGTTTTATTTTTTTATTTTTTTTTCTTTTTTAGTACAAGTTTTTCAGGTGTTGGTGGTTGCCGATGGTGGTGTGAAATTGGTTCTATCTGACATGGTTTTACGTCCCCGCCGCAACACGAGGAGCTTAATACTAGTTTTATGCTAAATTATATTTAAACATCACGTCCTGTGCTGAATTACGTTAAAACTTAAAACAACATGTTTTGTGTTGATTTAGGGTAAAGCATCACATTTTATGGTAACACGTTTGTGTTGTGTTACCTTAAAATGACATGTTGTGTGCTAATTAACCTTAAACTCCCCGTTCTCTGCTAATTTACAATAAAATGGCACATTCTGTACTGATTTACCTTAATACTGCATGTTTATGTGATGTTTTGCCTTAAAACCACATATTTTTATGTTAATTTACCACAAAACAACATATTTTATGCTAATTACCTTCTGCGTAAACAACACATTCTGTGTAAACAATGTGTAAACAACACGTTCTATTTTGTTTTAGAATATAAAGCAAGTTTTGTGCCAACTTACCCATAAAACGATAGGCTATTTGATAATTTACCGTACATCATCATGTTTTGTGTAATTTACCATAAAACAACATTTTTTGTGTTTTAGTAAGAATAAATATCAAGTTGTTTGTAAAATTAGAATCTAACACATTGTAAGACAAAATTTAGCACATTTAGAAAAGAACAGAAAGTAACAAAAAATTAACACATATATAATAAAAAAACCATTACAACAATAATAAAAATAAAGTAAAAAAATACTACCCAAGATATCACACATAAATCTTTCAAGATTTGATTTATATATAACGTAAGCTATGAGTCGGGAGGAGAAGGTTGAACCATTGACATGCAGGAAAAAGAAGGTCTGAATGGCTACCACCTTCTGGTGGCAAAACCCTAACAATTGTTTTTTTTGTGAGTTTTAGTTCTGAAAAGTGTCTGTTCACACAAATTAAAACATTATAAGTTAAATCGGTCTGGTGATACTGGTTACGATGACCAGAGGTCGGTGTGAGTAGTGAGAGAGCTTGAGGGTGGGGTAACGCCATGGTTCATGTCTGTGTGGTTTTGCAATTCCTGAGATTGGATGTTATTTGGGTAATGGGGAGGGGTTTTGTGTGAGATTAGAGATCCAATAATATGTAATGAATTTTGTGTGAGTCTTAGACTTTTTCTTGCACTAAAATGCCCCCAGTCTTAGTTTTCAATCATGTCAGACGTCACATAAACATATATAAACATATATAAAGATGGTGGATAATGGATCTTTATATTTGAAGAAGTCACTATTCATGAAACTTTAAATTTTAAAATTGAGATGAAGAGAGTTTATGGAATTGGAAATAGATAAAATCCCCGTATTTTAGAGATATAGATAGAAATAGAGACTCAAATGTGAATGCTCTCATCACTGATTTTATGATTATGTATATGATTATTATATCAAATGCTTAAATTTATATTTATTTAAGATGATTATGTCTAAGTATGTGATTAAGAATGTTAGATTTTTATTTTGAAAAATAACATATTAACATATGCTTGTTATGTGCTTGTAAACTTATCGTGAACAACTTCAATTTAAACACTTGTTTACGGCCCAGCACCGGGGTACCCAAAGAGTGGATCAGCGCAGCCCCCTGCTTAATGAAATACAATTAATGCTTTAAATGGAATACAAGATCGCTTATGTGATTCTCAAATCTCTACGAACCAAACTATTGGCTTTCTTTGTAGCGTTTTTCTTAAAATTAAGAAGACATGTTGATTGCCATTTAATTTGTTACATTAAATTGGGGTCTCATTTGTAGGTGAGTAGTAATGGCTTATGGGTGGAAGGAAGATAAAAGTAAGTTTTATATCAATCTATCTATTAAAACCCCATGTGTAGTCAATTTGTTCGTGAAATGGAAGTTTGAATACCCGATTCCAATAGAATATTAGAATATGTTTGTGAACGATGGGCCATTTGAGCTTGGCCCCGACCAGGCCAATATGAAATTGTAAACTTTCCTCGTAAACAAAAACAAGATTCCACTTTCACAGCACGTCTACACACCACAATGCAGATTTTGATTATTATTAATTATTATTGCAATCATATTATTTAATGTATACAACTTAATTCAATAGTCTTCTGCCACTACTAGCCAATGTACGAATTTGCAACTTCACTTATTCTAAATAAGCTTCTCCTAACAAACTCATAACTTAAAAAAATGATTAAGTTATTTTAATTAAGTCGATATTTAGGATGAACCAGACAATAAGGTGATAGATGCTACTCTTTTTCTTATTGTATATGGCAAAATAAATGATTCAGTCAAAATGATTGCGACTTTGGTAAATTTTTATAGATGTTTAAAATGAATAGAACTCATATATGGACATTTTTTAACCATTTTAGTTGGTAGCTAGGTATTAATTTGCTTCTAATAAAATATAATAAGAGTTGGCTGATTTTATATAAACTAGTTTTCTAATTGATAACTTCACTTTTATTAAGTGTCGTTATTCTAGTTCGAGATCCATACGATAAATAGCTACACTTTCTCTTACACATCTTTCTGTCATCGTGAGGTACAACCTAGCTTAGTGCAATCAAAGTCTCGTGTAGGTGGAGTCTTTCTTGAAGATCATTCATTCTTAGATTATCCTTCCCCGAACACGTTTAATTCTAAAGTTATGATGTGTTTCTAGTCGGTAAAATTGTTAAAATAAATAATGATAATAGAGGCTGATGCTGCGCAACTGAGAAAATGTGTGAGTATATATTCGTTGCTTCGCTCTCCCTTTGAACATATCAAGTGTCAAGGTTTCTTGCTTTTTTATCTCTTGTTCGTTCGATTGTGTTCATCTATTGATCTTACCCGATAACATATTCTTGATGTCTCACTGTTTGTCAATATGTGATGATTAGCAACATATTATAGTTAATCTAATTTAGATAGATTGATTGCTTTATTGTTGGTTCTTGTATTTGTTGTTGGTACGATTTAAAATTTTTTGAGTTTTGTCTTGAGATTTATTCCACAATCATGTCATATCTAGTGTTGTTAACATTGTATTAGAGACTCGTGCTCTATTTTGATTGGTTGTTAGTTGTGAGTGGGCGAATCCTTTTGGAGTTCTGTGGTTTCGTGGGGTTCTTCAGAGTTTCTTAATTTTAGGTCGTGTTTGCTTGAATGTGGTTATACTAGTGCTGGTGATTTCATCCTATTGCGGCTTGGGTTATTGATCTCTTTAATGGTTCTTATTCAAATTAGGGTAAAACCTTAAACCGGCTTCTGGTATTTTCTTCTTTTTATCACTTGGAATACCTGTGTAGGACGCCCCTGATTTAAGATATCTTATCTCCTTTTTTTTAATTTTATGTTTGTATCATGGTTTATTCATGATAGGCATGATTAGCTGGGTGGTGTGCGCCCAAGTGTGAAAGGAGCACGATATTTTATTTTTGGAGGCTCATAATCGTTCATCCAATGGAGTTTCACTAAAATGATCATAATTGGGCTAAAAGTCTTCATTTTGGGCGTGCGACCAGTCGAAACGATCCCCGCCCAAAAACGGATTATTTTATGAGTTTTTTTTATAACTTTTTGCCTTATTTCTAGTTTTTGTTGGACTTTTTTATGACCTAGTTTTTGGCATGTTTATGTTTTGAGGCTCATTAGACTTTTGTCTTGTTTTTTATACACATGTAAATATTGGGAGATGATCAATTTGAAGTTTATAAAAAATCAATGTTCTCCCTATCACAGAGTATGTGTCAGTGTGTGATTATCCTGATTATTGATATTATATGAGAATAAACGATAATTAGAAGAATTGTTCTAGGTATTCTTTGTGAATCAATAGATTCATTTAATTTTCTTGCGCTTCCGCCTACATCACTAGGTTAGGAGGACCATCGTTGTTGATTGATACACGAAGAGGCACACCCTGATTATATGCTTGCATTCTCTCTGTTATGCATTCTTTTGTGTGATTTGTCTTCTTTGTTCTTTCTTTAATAATATTATGAGTTGACTGTGTTTGCGAGTGTGTATCTTATGAATCCAGTTCCTTCTTTTTACACCCGATAAATCATCTTATTGACCGGGTATCTTATTCTTCTAAGGGTTTTGTAGGTTGTATGCTTGTGAACTGCTGTTTTGTTCAGTTTTCTTTACTTGGTAATTATGGTTGTGGTTAATCTTCTAGTACTCTTATTAATCATCTTGACTTTTGTGTTCCTTTGTATTTACTTGCTAGTGATAATGGTACCTTGACTATTGTGTCTATGATGTTGAAAGAAGCTAAGAATTATATGTTTAGGCTAATGCTATCAAACTTGATCTTCATGTTAAAAATATATTTGGATTTATAGATGATACTTGTGTGAAATCTACTACTGATAATTTAGCTAAACAATGGGTTTTGTGTAACTCTATGGTGTTAACGTTGTCTTGGTTACTTAATTTTATCTTTGAAGAGTTATTTGTTGCTTAATTTTTTTTTCTGAAAGCATATGATGTTTGGATGTAATTAGAATCTGCCAATGTCGGACGATCCAAGACGGCGCGATCCAGAAGATTGGGAACAGGTTCATCGACGTAAAGGAAAGAGACACGATCATCAAGAGAAGGGTAACAACAAGGTATTCACTAAGTTCTTTGTCTCAAATCTTCCTTCGAAAGGTTCTTCTCAGGATCTAAAGGAGGTGTTAGGAGGTTTTGGTTTCTATGAAGGTTCTTACATTGCTCGAAAACTAGATAAATGGGGTAAGAGGTTTGCGTTCGTTTCTTTTTCACAAGTTACTGACGTTAAGAAGATGGAGGAAGACATGTCGGATGTCTGGTTGGGTTCGTATAAGCTTTTCATAACGGCTGCTAGGTTTGTGGATAGTGAGAAGGTCGCTATAACGGCCAGTGATCCTAAGGGCAAGACGAAAGTGGATACTCAAAGGGTACATGCAAACCCTAGCATGGGGGGAGCAGTAACTGGGGGAGAATCTTCTAAACCTAGTAGTTCCAATGAGGTGGGGATGGGTCAAGGGAGATCGTTTGTGGATTCTGTTTTAAATAGGAACATCGTTGATTCGATTCATGTGGATGATGTAATGGAAAACTTTCAACAATGGAAAGGGTCGGCTGTGGTGGAAAGGGTGAAAGATCTCAAGACTTTGTGTGATCTAAATGTTCTCATACGCAACAGCGAAGAGGGTAAGGTGAATATTAAGTATTTGGGTGGTTTTAGTGTGGTGTTGGTTTTCCAGGGAAGTGAAGAAGCAGAAGGTTTTTATAATGACTCTTCTCGGTGGTCGTCGTGGTTTGAAACGCTTGAACTTTGGGACGGCCATGTTGTTGGTGTAGATGAACGTATTGCATGGTTGCAAGTGCACGGTGTTCCGGTTCAATTGATGCTAGGTGAGGTGTTTGAATTAATTGGGAGTAGGTATGGGAAGGTAGTGCAAGGTGGTAACTTGTCGCAGGACGTGGATAATTACTCTTATGTTCTTATAGGAGTGTTATCTAAGTCGTGCAAACGGATTGTGGATCGAGTACACATTTCTTGGAGGGGGAAATATTTTAATGTTTGGATTGATGAAGACGTCGGTGAATGGGTCCCAGATTGCATAGAGAACTTTGAGGAGGATGATTCGAATGAAGATGATCACGTTGGTAATACTGTTGAAACTATGCATGGGGATGAAAGCATGCAGGATCAACGTGAGGAGGGTGAGGTGGTGCATGGATAGGTGTCTGTGGGTATTGACAATAATGGGGATGTTCAAGCAGAAGTGGTTGAGAATAATGTGGTAGAAGGTAACGGTATTCAATCCTCTGGGGCAACTAGTAGAAAGAAGTTTCGTCGCAAGTCGTTGTTTAAAAATAGAGTTGAGGGCAGTGGGTCTAATGAACGTCCGAAGAAGAGACAAGGGGAAGATAACGGTATATTCAGGTTGTATAAATTGATTGGTATTCTTTCTCCTCCACCCGAATGTAGTGAGGCAGTGGAGATGGAGGGTAACGAGGTTTTCTTGACATCGGATCTAAATAGGAGGGTGGTTAATGATGTGGATAATGGACCTCCACCTATCCAGAATGATTTGGCTGACAGGGCGGATGATGTCGAGAATTTGTTCGAGAAGGAAGTTAATGCTACAGTGATCTTGAGTGAAGCGCTGGGTGTAGAGAACTTGAAGGAGTACAATTCGCAAGTCCGAGAGGTGTTGCAAAATGAAGGTTATCAAGACGGTGCTCAATGAATCTTATCTCTCTGAATATTCACGGTATTGGTCATCAAGGTAAAGCGGATTGGGTTCGACGTCTTCGTGCCAAAAATGAGGTTAGTTTTGTTATGTTACAGGAGACGAAATTCGTTTCTTTAGACATGGTGGATCTTGGGAAGTTCTGGGGGTTTGGTGATTTTAAATACGAAGTGGTTCCTTCAACGGGTAGATCCGGGGGGTTATTATCGCTGTGGGATCCTCAAGTTTTCGGGTTGGTCAAGGTGGTTAAAAACTCAAACTGGCTTCTTGTTTCCGGTGTGGTTAAAGGTAGTGGGTGTATGTTTCATATGCTTAATGTTTACGCGCCGCAGCAGTTAGTGGATAAGCGGGTTCTTTGGAGTGAGATTAAAGGCCTTATAGGGGATGGGGAAGGGATGTGGATTGTGGCGGGAGATTTTAATACGGTTAGGAATGTGGAGGAGAGACGGAACTCTATTTTTAATGCCACTGAGGCTAACGAATTCAATGATTTTATTGACAATTCAAATTTACATGAGTACTCCTTGAAAGGGAGGCGTTTTACGTTTGTTGCAGGTGAGAAATTGAGCCGTATCGACAGGATTCTTATCAGTTGGGATTTCTTTTCGAAGTGGGCGTCGGCTGAATATATTGCTTTGGAAAGATTTAAGTCTGACCATAGTCCGATTCTGCTGAAGATTAGTTCTAGGAATTTCGGACCTAAACCATTTAGGTTCTATAATTCTTGGTTGGGGCGATCAGACTTTGATAGAGTGGTCAGGGAGGTCTTGGATGGTGGTTCCTTCACGGGTCTTCCAGATTCAAAGTTAATTGATAAGTTCAGGTGTTTACGTAGAGCTATCTCAGGGTGGGTCAAAGATTGTAAAGCTGAAGAAGCAGAAGAACGATGCATTTTGGAGGAGGATGTTAAAAATCTGGATCAAGAGATGGAGTTACGTGATTTGTCAGAGGAGGAAGTTTGGTCTATAGTTGAAATTAAGAAGCGCATGGGTGAATTAGAGGCGTTCCATCACAACGATATTAAACAAAAGGCTCGGTGTTTGTGGGCGACACATGGGGATGACAACTCGAGGTATTTTCATGGTGTTATTAATAAATTTAAGGCTTCTAACAACTTACCAGGATTGAAAGTTGACGGGAGATGGGAATCTAATCCGGAGATAATTAAGCGGGAGGTATTACGGTTCTTTCGGGACAAGTTTAAAGAGAATATTATTCATCATCCGAGATTAGTTTGCTATGGGTTATCCACATTGAGCGATAGGGAGAATGATGAATTGGTTAAGAATTTTTCAATTCAAGAGATAAAACAAGCAGTTGATGATTGTGGTGCAGACAAAGCCCCTGGTCCTGACGGATTCAATTTCAGGTTCATTAAACATTTTTGGGATTTGCTTGTAAATGATTTTGGTGATATTTTGGCGAAGTTTCATAAAGATAGACGATTTAGCCCGGGTGTAGGTTCCGCTTTTATTACGTTAATTCCTAAAGTTAGTGACCCGTCAAAACTTGGTGATTTTAGACCTATCAGCCTTATTGGTAGTGTGATTAAAGTGGTTTCGAAGGTTTTGGCTAATCGGTTAAAGTCGGTTTTGAGCAAGTTTGTGTCGGAACAACAATCGGCTTTTCTGTCGGGGAGGTATATCCTTGATGGCCCTTTGATGACCAATGAGATTATTTCGTGGGCAAAGAAGAGAGAAAGGCAGATTTTCTTATTCAAGATCGATTTTGATAAGGCGTATGATAACGTCAACTAGGAATTTCTGCTGTCGGTCTTGGCGCAGATGGGGTTCTTATCTATTTGGTGTGACTGGATTCGCGGTATTTTAGTTTCCTCTAGAGCGTCTATTCTAGTAAATGGATCTCCCACTTTCGAGTTTGGTTTTCAAAAAGGTATTCGACAAGGAGATCCTCTATCTCCTTTCCTCTTTATTATTTTGATGGAAGCGTTTTCGGCCATGTTAAATCAGGCTTGTGACATAGGAGCTTTTCATGGGGTTAGATTGCCTAATGGTGGGCCTGTGATTTCTCATTTGCTCTATGCGGATGATGCGATGTTGATGGGGGAGTGGTCAGATTTTAATTTTTCTAATATGAAGCGTATTCTTCATATTTTTTTCCTGTGTTCAGGTCTAAAGATCAATTTGCATAAATCCGTGCTTTATGGGGTGGGTGTGGAAGAGGATGATATTGTGGATATGGCTACCGCCTTGGGATGTCAATCGGGGGTATTGCCTTTTTCTTACTTGGGCATTAAGGTTGGGGCAAACATGAATAGAGTTTCAAATTGGGAGCCTGTTATGACTACGTTTAAAAGACGCCTTTCAAAGTGGAAAGCGAATTGTCTCTCTATCGCTGGCCGTTTAACTCTGATTAAGTCAGTGTTGGATAGTTTGCCAACGTATTATTTCTCTTTATTTAAGGCGCCAAAGAGGATTATTAATGATCTGGAGGGGTTGATGAGACGTTTTCTGTGGGGTGGATCGGAAGAGGTTAGAAAGATGAGTTGGGTGGCATGGGAGGTGGTGACGAAAAGCATCAAAGATGGTGGGTTAGGGATCGTGGATCTCGAAATTAACAATAATGCATTACTCGTTAAGTGGCTGTGGAGATATCTTAACGAAACTGATGCTTTATGGCGGAAAGTGGTTGTATCCATTCATGGTTCGGCTCGAAGTTGGGGTGTTGCTCCTTTAAACAATGTTGTTTCGGGAGTTTGGAAAAATTGTGTTATTTTCTGGAACAAATTTAGAGCGGATGGAGTTGGTTTAAATAGTGTGATTCGTGGTAGAGTTGGTAATGGCCGTCAAATCAGATTTGGTTAGATACTTGGTTGGGCGATGAGCCGTTAAAAGATACGTTCCCTTCCATTTTTGCGCTTGAAAAGAATAAAGATGCTTTGGTTGCTGATCGGCTGCAGGTTTTGGACTCCAACACTGTTGCAGTATGGGATTGGAGGAGAGCTCCTCTGTTGCCGGTGGAGGTTATGGACAACCAACTGCTGGAAGTCCAAATCGTTTCTGTTACGTTGGAGGATAGCAGTGATAGATGGATATGGACGAATGGTATCAATGTTGATTTCGAAGTGAAAGCTGTCAAAAGGTGGATGTGTGGCATGGGTGATAGTACAGGTTCTTTCGGTTTCAATTGGAGAACTTGGGTTCCCAACAAGTGCAATATTTTCATGTGGCGCATCTATTTAGATCGTCTTCCAACAAAGGTAGCTCTTATCCGTAGAAGTATAAATGTTGATAATAATCTTTGTGTATAGTGTGAGGCGTATGAGGAGAGTATTGAGCATGTGCTCACCGGGTGTATGATTGCTATGGGGGTGTGGGATGCGATCGCGGCTTGGTGCAAAGTTCCTAGACCTTTGGTATTTCATGTTAAGGACTTGGTGGAGTTGCAACATCAAACCGGTTTTTCACGTAACAAGAAGATGATTTTGCATGGGATTGTTATTATTGCATCGTGGAGATTATGGCGGGCGAGGAATGAAAAAGTGTTCGACAATAAAGAACCTAACGTGGTGGATTTGGTGACGGATATCAAGACGTTGAGTTTTCTTTGGTACAAACATAGGTTTAAAGGGGTGGGGGGTGGTGGATTGGAATAGATGGTGTTTATTTGATGTAATGTGATAGTTCCTATTGTATTTTGGTTTTCGGCCTCTATCTTCGCCTTGGAGATAGTGGTCGGTGTTGGTTGGTTTTAATGAAGTTCAAGTTTAAAAAAAAAAGAAGAAACATATTGAAAAGTGGATGGATCTATGATTTTTCAAACCATATCAATAGATTAATATTCTTAAACAAAATGGTAGTTTTATTTCTAAATGTTATCACAAGTTATCTTTAATGTGAAGACAATTTGGTGGCGTAACAGATGTTCATCTGCTTGTGTGATGCTACTGTAACGGTTTTTGATTAATCAAAATGTAAGGTTGTTGCAGTTTTTGATGGGGGCTTGATGATATTTACTCACCTCTGAGATCCTCAATATTAGCAAAGGAACCTTTACCTTTTGTAAAGGTTATTTTTGCTTTGATATCTAGGAAGTATGTCATAAGGCTACTGTATCATCAAATCCTTCAGAGCTTGCTACTTTTTTTTGCTAAAACTAATGGTTTAAATAAAAGTTTTACAAAAGGCTCATCTTGAAAATACTCAAATTGTAGTAAAACTAGTCATATTATTGAGAGATGTTACGAGTTGATTGGGTATCGTGTGATAATTTTGTTTTTGAAAATGCTCCTAGTCAATCTGGTTCTTATCTGACGATCAATATGCAAAGCTTATGAATATGTTAAGTGAACCGGTGGGTGTAGATCAAATAAAATCTAATGTGGCAGGACTCTGCTTAAACGTGCAAGTATATATTCATTGCTTCTCTCTCTCTCTCTCTCTCAAAACAAATCGAGTATTAGGGTTTTTTTGGTTATTCATCTTTCGTTCATTCGATTGTGTTCGTCTATTGATGTTGCCCGATGACATCTTCTTGATGTCTTATTTTTTTTCATTCTGTCATGATTAGCAACATATTGTTGCTATTCTAGTTTAGATAGATTAATTGGTTTATTGTTTGTGTTATCGGTTCATGTATTTATCTTGATACGATTCAGAGATTTTTGAGTTTATTCTTGAAACTTATTCCATAATCATGTAATATCTAGTGTTGTTGACACAAACAAAAGGAGAGATTGAGAGGAAAGATTTTAAGGCAATTTTTTTAGTTATTTTTAATCAAAACAAAAGTTCTCCTAATAGAGAATATACTATTAGAGTTTAGTTATATCGAAACTATGGGTCAAATTTAATATTTAGGGTTTCTAGTTTATTTTCTGTATATTGATGGTTCCTCTCAAATATAAAGACACATACCATTTAATAGTATTATCTCAAAAGAAATATTCAAATAAAAAGTCTTCTAAAACTAAAAAGTCTAACAAATAATCTCAACCATTCAACTTCTTAATCCCTGGTTGAGATCAAATTGCAGGGAATGATTTGTTAGAGGGATATTTTAGTAAAAGTTCCTCCATTTTTTTAAAATTTATAACTTTTATATACAACATTATTTTTATAAAAATTACACCATAAAAACGAGCGTTTTTATCTTTAAAATAACTTCAGATTGTTATATAAAAAGATAAAAATGACGTTTTTAAGCTTATATCTCGTCATTGTGTCTTTAGTGCAGTTAATTATGGTTTTTTGTTGGTTATTGTGTTAATTTTGAATACTATTGTGTTTTTACTAAAATATTAAATTTTAAAAAAATATAATTATGGAATAACGTTGTTGTGTATCTCTATTATGTAAAATACAATAATAAATTAACAACTGATTAATCTAATATATTAAAAACAATTACAAAATAACATAAATGTCTTATTGTGTCTTTTGATCGTCATTGTATTATCTTAAATAATATGAGTTATGAAAATACATTGTTGAAATAACATAATTATGTATTTGTAATGGTAAAATACAATGAATAATAACAAGTTTATATAATCTATTAATAAACAATAATAAAAATAACACATTATGTTATGTTCAACACTATGAGTTTTGAAAACTAGATTGGTGAAAGTATATCATTAGGTCTTCTAATTGTAAATAAAATGATAGATAACAAGTTTATAATATATAAAAACAATGACAAAAAACACAAAATGATATAAAACGTAAAACACAAAGATTAATACACATAATAAATGATGTAAAATATATGACACGATGAACTGATATTTGACATAATGAACATATAAGACACAATGAACTGATATATTTGATATAATGATCAAATGCCTTTCTCTTTAAAAGAATATAAGAACACATGTCAAGCCCATAATCCTTCTTAAACTTTTTAGATTAAATATCATTTTTAGTATAACCCTATCCTTATTTCACATCTTAGAGCATTTACAATAGATTGTTTATCTTCATCTTTATAATTATACTAAAATCATTATTTTTTCTTTTTTTTTATAAAATAATATTTTTTATACATTTATAATTATCTTTTGAGTAAATTGCCATTTTCCTCCCTGAGTTTTTAACTGTTTTGCCATTTCCATCCAAATATTAAAATTTTCCCCTCTGGCTCCCTTACTTTTTAAAAAATTATCATTTTCATCCGATCTCGTTAGTCAAGTTAGTTTACAAGTTAAGTTTTATTTGAAACTAACCCATGTGAAGGGTAATATCGTCTTTTTACACTGGACCAAATTATAAAGCCCTAATTCTTGTATGTTTTGATCGACCTCTGTTTGAGGGAGTAATCGACAAAAGGAGAGGAGTCATCAGCCATGGAATCGACCTGTGTGGTTGCACAACCAGACATCGTTTTGCTTGTGTTGTTCAACAACAATCGCTCGCCATAGACATGTTAGTTGGTTCGACTTTTGTCTGCTATAGATAGGTAAGTTGGTTTGATTAGGAGTTAACCCTGGTCGTCGTTTTATTGTTGTAAAAGACAGGTAAGTTGGAAACTTTGTAGCTTGGGTTTGTTCAATATTGAAATTGTTTTAGCTTGGGTTTAGGCTCCTTTTCCACAATCCAATGTTTTAGTCTGGATCCTATTAATAAGAACTATTCTAATGTATTTTTGTTTATAACTTCTAGTGAAATTGTTTTATGTTTTTTTTGCAGCTAAGGATCATTATTGAAATTTACTGATGAATCTTTGAAGCTGCAATAGATGGCTTGCAGCAATTGTTCAACAAAAGCTACTACACATTGAGATCATAGTTATTGCAATTAGCAAAGTCACCAAATGCCACAAAAGAAGTTCTTTATTTGAGAAAAGAACCTGAAACATTATATTGTGTTTAACAAAGCTGCTGCTGCACAGAGGAAGTCCCAAACTTGTCAATTTGAAGAATGTTTTATGTTTAAATGTAATGAATGACAAAAGGGAACAAGCTATTGAAAATAGTAGTAGGGCTTACTTAGTTGTTTTTCATTTTTTTTCTTTGTAATTGAGCATTGAGATGGAATACATGAGGTTATGTTGTTCTTGAAATTGAAAAAAATCAAAATTGTGCAGCTTGTAGCCACTATTGTTTCTTAATATGAAGTTTGACTTTTTGGGTCATGAAATGGTTATGTATTGTGCAGCTTGTAGCCACTGTTGTTTCTGCATTTTGTGTCCATTTTTATGGTCAATGTTGAATTATGCATGAATTGGTCATTGTTTATGTTCAATTATGCATGTTGTATATGAATGGCAATTGAAAAAACTCAATCAAAGTATGTTGATAATTGGTCAAAGTTAATTATTTCTGCATTTTGTGTCCATTTTGTATGGTCCAAAATTAAATAAATCCTGTCAATTTAACCATCAAAAGTACAAAGTATATTATTTTAATTAAGATCCAAAGTATCAAAACATTAAGATCCAAAGTACCAAAACATTAAGATCCAAAGTACCAAAACATTAAGATCCAAAGTACCAAAGTACCAAGACAAAAGTATGAAAATACCAAACTTCCAAAACCAAAATTACAAAATACCAAAGTACCAAAACCAATATGAATTTTGACTTTTTGGGTCATGAAATGGTTATGTATTGTGCAGCTTGTAGCCACTGTTGTTTCTGCATTTTGTGTCCATTTTTTATGGTCAATGTTGAATTATGCATGACTTGACGGTTGTGACTTGTGAGCCAACTTGTGATCCCGGTCCCTCTGCCTTGAATATATATAGTATTACCTGGATTAGATCTAATAAGCTCTTCACAATAGTCTCTAAGGATTTCATACTGAGCCCTATAATCTCCTTGAATCGTCTTAGTTGCAAGCATCTTAGTCCTGAAAATCTTTTGAGATGTGACTTGAACCTGGAATTTCTCTTGCAACATCTCTTGAAGAGCTCTTAGTGGTATGCTCGGGTTCACTCTTATGGTTGGTTCAATCTCTTTGGCTAACCAACTTATGGTACATAACTTAACATCTCTGGTTTGTAGACAATGGTGTTCATTGATTAAAGTTTTAACAACCCAAGACCCTTCTCTTTTCTGGTTTGTTATGTGCAATGTCCAAGGGCAAGTGGGTGTGTGGATCTTTTTTTTAGGTTTAGAGTTTGTAGACTTAGAAGTACCCACTTCCACGTAGACCTGTTTTGTCCCTTCCTTATTACTTTCACACCTACCCATACTTGGATTTATTCCCAAACACACCACACGAAATCTGTCTTTGTCATTCTTTATGATATACAATTGTCTTCTATAATCTATTGTATGCTTTTTGACCATGGCCCTTATATGATCTCTACTACCAAAAGCTTGACCAAGATAGAAGGGACAATCGACAGATAGCTTTGATTTTTTCTTCTTCTTTCTAATGCTACTTAATGCTGCTTCTATTGGGGGTTCACTGTCAGAATCACTTGGACTGTCAAAGTCATCAAGATCAAGCTCATCATCTACTAGCTCTTCATCAATAACAAGATCTTCACCTACATAGTCAAATACTGATCTAAATTCAGCCATATCTATATTCACATCTTCAACCAAGTTATCTTTATCTATTATAAAATCAGAATCTTCATAGTCATCACCATCTCTAATATGCTCCACATACACCTCAATAACTTTATGCTTCTCAACATACTTTATCAACATGTTAACATCAGTTTCATTAGCTAATGGTCTTAAACCGAAATCCAATTCCTCACCTGGAATTCTAAAATATTGTCTCTTAACATCTTCTTTTGCATAACCAAGCTTCTCTAACATATTATGAACGACATTAAGCGAGAAACGACGGGAATCAACCATGTCAATAAAATTAATAGTTCCATTGCGATATATTGTATCCGGAAACTCACTAAACTCTCCCCCATGGTGAAATTCCATTGTAAAATATCTACGGTTTTGACCTAAAACATAAAATTAACATAGTTCTGAGATAAGTTTTATGATTTCAACATATATTTCATATGTAAACAGGAAAAAACTTACCATAATCTGTAGTTATATCATAATCTTCACCACTTTTTCGTAAAGACCACATACAAGAATCTCCTCGAAAATCCGTTGATTTTGCACACTCGATTGAATGATGGAACAGTGGTCGTTTTATAGGCTCGATCGAATAGTCGAACAGTAGGATTTTGCAGACTCGATTGCTTTGATCTATTGCGAATGGAACAGGGGACCGATTACGAACGGAACAGGGATCGTTTGCGAACGGAACTGGGATCGTTTGCGTATGGAACGGTCTGCATGTGTTTCTAGGTTATAATTTAACATTTATAGTGTAAAAAGACGATATTACCCTTCACATGGGTTAGTTTCAAATAAAACTTAACTTTTAAACTAACTTGACTAACGAGATCGGATGAAAATGACAATTTTTTAAAAAGTAAGGGAGCCAAAGGGGAAAAAATTAATATTTGGATGGAAATGGCAAAACAGTTAAAAACTCAGGGACGAAAATGACAATTTACTCTTATCTTTTTTTTTCATACACTCACAAACACTTTCAAAAATTTTAAATAAGATGAACAGTGTTTTGCCAAATATATAGATGAATAGTAATTTTTTCACTTACGCGCTCATGTCCATTCACAGTCATATACCTATAATATAAGAAACACAATCACATATTTATAAGAAATCTTAAGTGAATGCTCTGACACTACTTAAAAGACAAATATGAAAACAAACAGAAGAAAATAACCAACTAAATCATGGTTACTCCACTGCTTTAGGTCGTAACAAGGATATAAAAAAAAACATGCAATAGGAAATTAAGGAACATGCAATAGCGTCTACATGAAATGGTTAGGTAGTATCAAGTAAGGGTTCAACAAGTTAGAATTTCAAATTTTTGAGTTTATGGAATCAAATTATTCGAATTAGATTGGAAGAATTCGATTTTGAATTCGAATTCAAAACTACATTCGAATTTGATTGTCAAATTAAAATCAAACTTGAATTCACCAAAACAATTATTTTAGTTTTTATTTTCAAAACTAATAATCTTTAATATATAAAATAACTAAAGAATAAAACAAGGTTAGGAAACTAGAAACATAAATTTAAAGTATAAATCACATAATTGAATAAATGTATGTATACATAATTCATTTATATAAAATATTAAATAAATAACTATCGAATTGAATTTCGAGTTTTTTCTAACCCCGATTCAAATATTAAACATCCCTAGTATCAAGTTACCTCCTCTCCACAACCAATGTGTGTAGAATAAGTTTACGATACCTAGTATCTCTCCTATGTACCGAACAAAACAATATTGATTGATTCAGCTAAGGAGTCATATAAACGGTCATATATGGCTTTATTGTAAATCTAAGATTTTAAGAGGAAGTACAAGTGTGTAATTGAGAGTACATTAGACAAGACAACTCATAATACCTATAGGTTTATCATGTTCCTATAAATGGGTGCATTTCTTATACTCTCATTGGCTGACTTAAGCCTCAATAATAATATACCATATGATTTACTCGTGTGGTCCTTTGATGTCTTGCTTTTCGTTCTTAAATGAATTCTCCATAATGAGGAGCCTTAACTTCCTGAAAGAGTCATATAACATCACTCAATCATCCTTAATAAGCGATCACACAAGTGATCGAGCCTATGACGTCCACATATAACCTAATACATGCACGTGCACACACACTGGTCTATTTTTACGTATATGTTGATTGAAGGGATTTCTCGTCCTTGGATAGTTACATAAATTGAAAAACCCCGAGGTAAGTCACATGCATCAACAAGTTGAATTGTTGAACACTGAGGTATATAGAAAGATGAAGGAATGTTTTTGGAAGATTATAGAAGAGAAGATGATATGTTATTATATAATAATTAATTAAGCCAGCAAATTAATATTAGTTCATTAAGTGTAACCGGATTCGGTTGGCAGGACTTCACATTTATGATCCAAAATAGGGACTGCCAACGACTTTATGTAATATGTTCATTGATCCACCGCCAAAATATATAATTTCTTTCAATAAATTTAGACTAATTTGTTTAGGGGCAAATTTTAGTACATTGCAGCTATTATGATTTTCTATTTCGTGAACTTTTGTTAAAATATGAAAATCATGATTAATAGAGTTAACGGTGACGTATTAATTTCAATGTTACATACTCGTAATTATAATTTCATATCTCTAACTCTCTAAGCTAATTTGGTAAAAGAATTGTGCGAAAATTTAACTCATACTTTTTTAGATTTATTCTTTTAAGTCTACATTGAACTTTTGTCCGCCAATAAGACTTGAGCTTAAGATTTTCAAAAACTCAATGCTCATGACACGTTGTAAAAAATTGGTTCAGCTTATACACCAATATTACACTTTTAAGCTTAAATTTCAATATCTTTAGCAAATATAATAAAATTGGTTCAGGTTATACACCCATATTCAAATAGATCATAATAAAATTGATTTTTAGCACTTCCTAATTAAAAAAGCAAATATAAATATATAAAAGAATTCAAGAATTGTATTGCTTTTTCATAGACCATTGATAGTTAATTGGGTAACTGAACTTCTTAAAAGCGCCTTTTTAATATCTTTTTCACCAGCGGCCTATCTATACCTTTTGAGTAGTATGTTAGTCTCTAACACAAAATTAACAAAAGTGAAATTTTACTAGGTTAATGATCAATTCAAACAAATCAAAATACATTGCAAATGTAAAGCATGGTGATAAGTATATGTATATTTATTATTTTGTATCCCAACAATTGCTATGCACTTATCATATTTCTTATTTACAGGACCGACAAACCGGCAAAATTTAATTTGTTAAGTCTCGCATATGATTGGGGCGTTTCATATGTGAACTATTTATACTTTTATATATTCATATTAGCTGTCATGATATTTTATATAAAACTAAATGTCAGTAACCATCAACATTGAAAATTATCATATAAGAAAACAAATGATAAACGAAAAAAATAAAACGAACGAAAGTAGATGTCAAAACGGTGAATCACGCAGACGAAATGTGGTTCATATAAAACAATAAGTCAATCTAGGACCAGCGCATTGCGATGGGACCGTCAAACGAGAGAAAAATAAAAATAAAAATAAACATATTGAACCATACACGCATGCAGTGGCTGTGCTGCATGTTAACTCGTAAAATTTTAACCGAATGTAAAACAAAAATTTTGTAAAATATGAAAAGTATAGGAACCAAAATCGAAAGTAAATATGTTAGGGTTAAATTATAAAAGACATAAAAGTATTAGGTTAAAATAAAAAAAGTTAAAGATTAAAAAACAAAAGGTGGGTACAACCCACTAATACATATGATATAACTCATATGCATATCAAAGTCTGTAATATATACATATATATATAATGTTCATATCGTACTAAATTTTATAGTTTGTTGGGTCATTATAAGACTGGTGCAACCAAAACCACTTCACTTAGTCAATTTTGGTGCTACATTCAAAGGCTTCCGAAGCTAAGTATGAGATCTTCCGAAGTCTAAAGTCAACAGCTGATGATAACAGCTGAAGTCAACAGCTAAAGACAAAGTCTGAAGAAAGAGCTGAAGACAAAGTCTGAAGAACACTTCCGAAGACAAAGTCTGAAGAACACTTCCGAAGACAAAGTCTGAAGAACACTTCCGAAGACAAAGTCTGAAAAACACTTCCGAAGACAAAGTCTGAAGAAAGAGCTGAAGACAAAGTCTGAAGAAAGAGCTGAAGACAAAGTCTGAAGAACACTTCCGAAGACAAAGTCTGAAGAAAGAGCTGAAGACAAAGTCTACTTCCGAAGATAAAGAAGACTCCAAGCCTCGGAAGAAGCAGTCTTCCGAAGTATAAGTGGCTTCGGAAGAAGTTATACTTCCGAAGCAATTTAACCTTCGGAAGACATTGCTATGACCAGTAGACATAAGTATGGTCTCTGACAATCCGCTGCTGACCTCTGATACAGCATGGCTTCTTCCCAAAGAGCTATGTTGTTGACCATACTTTATTCTACTGTTTACCTTTTTATGATAGTACATGTTACCAACCTTAGTTGGTGACAAAAGGTAAGTCAGGGACATGTCCTGACTACCAAATCTCAGATAATATATCCGAGATACCTTAACCTATAGTCTTGTAGTATAGGCTTTTTGGTTATAGGTTTCCAGCTGGGATCAAAGTATATCCGGCTGTAGGTAGTATTATATATAGTTCTCATTGTAACTCAATAGATAGAGAAATTGTGCCTTGTAAGAGTCTTGTAATCCTTTGAGTTGAGAATCAATATATAAAAGTACCTTGAAATTTTACTTCTTGTGTTTATTATCACTGGATACTTGTTATATTGTGATCAACTCTTCTTAGGACTCTTTCTGAGTGTTGTTCAAAGTGAGTTTGAGAGAAAGAAACCACTTGTTGAGTGGCCGAAACCGATCCTGCAATTGGTATCAGAGCTTTGGCTCTTGATTGCGTGATCTAACCATCCAAATCAACTTGTTTTTCACTCCTCCCTACAACCCATTCACTCAAATGGCCGCTCTCTCAAAAGCTAATATGGAAACTGGTACCATGACTAAGTCCCCACTGATCACCCCTGAAGATTTTGACACATGGTGCACTAGAATGGAAGGCTTCATCAAGTGTTAAGACTCAAGGATGTGGGACCCCATTGTTAATGGTCCTTTCATACCAAGCACTACTTCTGCTACCGGTAATCACATTATTCCAAAAGATGTTGATGATTACTCAGAAGAAGATAGGAAAATAATAGAGCTTGATCAAAGGGCTATGACTTCTCTTCAAACTGCTCTTCCAAACTCCATCTACAGAGGCTTCAAGAAGTGCAAGATAGCTAAAGATCTATGGGATGCACTGAAGCTCATGTATGAAGGATCAAAGGAAACTAAAGAGAATAAGAAGGATCTCTTAAAGCAGCAGTTTGAGAACTTCACTTTCAAGGCTGGAGAGACCTTGACTCAACAATACTTCAGATATGTTGAGATAGTGGATACTCTGGTGGATATTGGAGTACCTCTTAAGAATAAGACATAGTTAGGAAGTTCATGTCTTCCCTTCCTAAACTATGGACACACTACTGTGTTGTAATCAAAAGAACTTCAGACCTTAAAACTCTTTCTCTCACAGAGTTGTATGGCATCCTAAGTGCATTCCAGATGGAGATGAACATGCAGAACTCCTCTGGCAACTCCAATAATCAACAGAGTTAGCCCTTCATGTGGTTGAAAGGGAAATCACAGAACCTCAACATCAGTTGCTGTGCTACCCTGACAACTCACATAGTGGACCCTACATTACTCTAGCTGAGACTCCAAAGTCTCAAAAGGTTTAACACAACTCCTTTCAGGATAGTTGTGCCTTTGTCTCTGGAAGTGGACACTCTGGTGATTTTCAATATTGCTTTGATGATCTTGAGTGCTTCAGTCCAGGTGATGTGGAGTATGTGGATATTGTCCAACAGATGGCTCTCTTAACTTACAGAGCAAAGAAGTTCTTTAAGAGAACTGGAAGGCAATTCCCTCAAAACCCTGTCAACAGCAAGTTTAGGTTTGATAAGAGCAAAGCAAAGTGTTACAACTACAACCAACTTGGTCACTTTGCTAGGGAATGCAAGGCTCCCAAGAACAACCCGGGAACCCCACAGGCCTCCACACATCCCTCAGCTACAAAGCATGAAGAAAAGTCAACTGAAACAGCTGCAATAGCTCAAGAAGTTGACTGGAGCTTCATGGTACAGGATGTGACTCCCGCTCAAGCACTCATGGCCGGAACAGATGATGATCAGGTATATGAACATCTTTATACTGCTGCTTGTATTGCTAAAGTTAAACTCTATAAGGATTACAATATGGAAATCAGATATGATGTTGAGTCATTAAATATCTTAAAATCTGATTTTAAAAGAGCTGAATCTGACTATCAAAAGAAAATTGAGGAGTTAGAGAAAACTGTGTCTCTTTTAAAACATAAAAAGACCAGCTACAAGACTCAAATTAAAGATCTGATATCCAAACTGTCTGAAGTTCAAGCTCAGTTAGTCACTGCTGAGGCTCAGGCCAGGAAGCAAGCTATTGCTGAGCAAAACTTCCAAGCTATTCTTGCATCATCCTCTCATTCCAAAATGTTTTATCAAAACAAAGAAGGGTTGGGAACCAATGAAATAGCTCCACCATACTCTTATGAGTCTATCAGACTACCTAGATGTGGTACTGAAGAGTAAGAGGTTCCAACTGCTGATCCTTCTCCATTAGAACCAGAGGATGAGGCAAAAATAGTGGCCACCACAGGGGAGAAACAGGAAGATACACTCATCTCCACCTGTGAAGATCAAATCCTAACCACCAAGGCAAGAAGAAGCAGAGCTAAAGCTGCTAGAAAGACTGCCAAGAAAGTTGCCGAGTCCAAGCTGAAGATTGACCCAAAGCAAAAAGGTGTCTTTATCTCTACTGGATTCCAAGTGGTAGGTACTTCTGATTCAGGAAAGGAGTGTAGTACCAGCACTTCTATCCTACTAAAGGATCAGAAGTTGAAAGGGAAAGTTGCTGATAAAGAAAAAAAATCCAAGAAACAGCAATCTTCAAATTCCCAAAAGACTAACATTGCATGCATAATGTGTGGTCTGCACAACCACATGGCTAAAGATTGTTACTACAATCCAGCAAGCACACATTATGCAAATAATGTTAGAAAAGAAGGAGTCAGGGAAGGTTTCTCATTTGGACCATTTCAAACGGTCCAAATGATGAAAAGGGGAAAGTTGGTCTCGGAAGCCAAGTTGCTTTCGGAAGAAAGCACTTTCCGAAGGGAAAATGGCTTTAGAAGCTAAAGCTTCTAAAGTTCAGAAGAACAAGAAAGCTCCCTTGAAACCATCCCAGAAGAAGACTACTGTCACACCCTCAAATTCTGAGTCTGGAATTTATCACGGAGGGGTGAGCAAACAGGATCGAACACATTAGTCACACATGAGATGCAGTTATCTATATGATGAATTTTAGATAACCATTCCATTGATATTCAGAGTAATAAATATTATGCGTAGCGGAAATAAAAGATAGATTGTTTCTTAACAACATGTCTAATCATATCTCAGATAATAAGCAATGTGTATCTTGAGCTCTTATACGATCCTACATGCATGTCCATAAACTCCTAGTAGATACCTGAGAATACATGTAAAATCAAGTATCAACACAGGGTTGGTGAGTTCATAGGTAAGTAAAACATAAATGATAAACCATTAATTATCATCAAAGTAGGATTTACTGTAAAAGTGTGAGTATAAACTACTCACTGGTATCACTTTGTATATGAATAGCCTATCGGAACTCTTTTATAAGGTGAACCCGCTATCCCACATACTTACTAAGTACAAGCCAACAAATCCTTAACATAGGATTTGCCCATGTATCATAGTTTATTTGTATATGAATAGCCTGTCAGAACTCTTTTATAAGGTGAACTCACTATCCCATATACTAACTAAGTACAAGCCAACAAAACCTTTAAATAGGAATTGCCTATGTAACATAGTTAATTTTCCCTTTTCCTTTTTATGTGTATATTATGCTAGTTATAATAATTCAAATCAGAGGGCGCGAATCCTTTCTTTATATTTATCCTCATATGGGTTGTAAGTGGAACTATAATGGCAAACTTTACATAGCGCACATCTGCCTTCTCAACCTAGAACAGTCATCCCGAATGACAATAAGATCTTTGTGCATCTTGGTAAGGACCACATGTCCAAACTTTTGTGGGGGTAAGTCACTCCCCGATAGTACTATCCAAAAGATCCCTGCTTGTTTATAGTCCAGTATACAGAGAAGGATTTTTATTGTAACCATATGTAATCATAAATGTGATTCAATTATTATTTAACATAATACACAAAAATAATTTGTAATTTTAATTACAACATGTATCCTCCCCAAAATATTTAAATAATTAAAAAAGGGAATAGTTAAATATGAACTCACCTCAGTTCTTATGTGGTGTTGACAAGCTAGTAAATTCCTCCTAAGGAATTATAATTCACATAAGCAAATAGATACAAATCCATAACCTAAATAAGTTAGATCTTGAACCTGGTGTTCAGTTGATCTAGGGTTTGGTTTTCTGGTATTTGTTATAAACATATAATTAAATCATTTAATTATTTTTATTAATTCTTTAATAACTAAAGATTTGCATTTCATAATATTTGATTAATTTAATAATGATTTTAACATATCATTATATTCTAAATAAATTTTAGACATTATTTAAATATGTAAGTTTGTATTTAATTTAGTAAGATTTTATAATTAAATTTATAAAATCTAATGTGTATTTGTCTTATCAAATAGGTAATGTTTACAAGTTTTAATTTATTATTAATCTACACCTTTATATATTTTATAAGAAATAACCTAAAATAATGCTCGTAAATAATTTATAAAATTATAAAATCTTTATAATTTCCACAATTAAAATAATATAGTGTCCAATAATGAATTAATAATTTAAATTATTATTTAGAGTCCATTTTTATAAAAATGGCTATCTATAACATTTGTAAATAATATTTTATAAATATTATTAAGGTGTTTTTAATAAATAAATTTATAGAAATTAACTAGGTAACCTTTAAAATAAACAAAGTTTATAAAAGTTGTTTTTATAATTTTTGTATATTTTTAAAAAGCTTAAAAAGGCATTTAAAAAATAAATGTGGGTGCACGGGTTCGAACCCGTGACCCCAAGGATTGCAAGTGACCCGTGAACCAGTGAACCAAAGGCATACAGCCACACTAGAACTCGGTCCCGAATACTTTTAAACACAAATCAATTGAATAATTCTAAATCCGAAGAACCCTAAATCTGAAATCGATCAAATTGAAGCCCAAATCGATTTCGATTGCTTCTGAATTCATAGGGCTATTGTTCTCTTTGTAAAAACGAGTGTGTAGGAGGTTTTAATTACCTGATTGTGTTTGAATTGAATGTGAACACCACGATGAACAGGTCGCGGTTTGTTTTGAATCCAAACGATGGATAAACGTAGATGAAAATGGAATTAACTTCGTAGATAGCTTATAAGGATGATTATATGTAAAAGCCCTCTATCAATTTCTAATGAAATTGACCAGAAGGTGGTGCTCGACTAAGTTGCAGGTCACGATGAAAACGGTGATCGAACAGTGTGTTTGTGTGTGGTTTATTTGCAATTGGAGTTTGTATTCGATTTATAGGCCGATAAAGTTCCATTAGATCGATTTAATTTGATTATTATTTGAAGTTAGTGGTCGATTAAGTGGGTGGTCGGCCGAAAGTGAAAGGGATCGTGGGTTTGGTTGTCTCGCACTCGATTATTCAAATTACAGTGGGGTACGAATTCGAATCACCCACTCGAATGTGTCGGGATGTTTGTTTTGGTCAAAAGCCGAGTGGAGTTGTGTGTTTGGCTTCGCCGGAGACTCGCCGAAGACTGGCCGAAGGAACAGGGCGACGGGCGGGGGTTTGGGCTGGTTTTTAAACAATTACACAAATGGTCCCTCAACTTTGAAACTTTATTATTTTATGCTAAAAGTTTTAAAACAAATTTCAAAATATTACATCTTTAACCCAAACTTTTAGGGTTTAGTTAATAATAATAAATTTTATTATTATTATTATTGTTGTTATTATTTACATTATTATTATCATTAATATTATTTTACTTATTCATAAATTAATTATAAACAAGTTTTTTTTAAATCCTAAAACTTACCGAAATTTTTCGGGTTGTCACAACTGCTTCGGAAGAAAAGGTGGTGAAGGTTTCTTCAGAAAAGAAAGAAGCTTCGGAAGAAAACAAGTTCATCAAGCTCATCCTTAAAGATCAACCAAGGGATGGATTGGAAGATCAAGGAAGATGCTGCAGCCCAAACCTTTTCTTCAACGACCTCTATTGAACCCCAATGCATATCTTTTGGTTCAGTTATGTCATTATCCTTGGAAGAGCCCAAGACCAGCAAGGCTTGGGCTTCCAAACAAAACTAACCATCTCATGTTATATGCAGGGAAATCCATTCGACAAGAACAACAATGTCTGGATTGTAGATAGTGGATGCTCCAGGCACATGACAGGGAACAGATCTCTCCTTCAACAATTCTAGAACTATGACGGAGGGCCTGTCCAATTTGGAGGTGAGGCCGGAGGATATATTTCTGGCAGAGGAAGTATATCCAACGGCAGAATAAACATTGACAAAGTTCACTTTGTCAAACAGCTTGAACACAATCTGTTAAGTGTTTCTCAATTCTGTGATCAAAAGCATCAAATGCTTTTCACAGAATATGAGTGCATTATCTTCAGACCAGGGATGACAATTCCTCTGGAATTGGTGCTTCTTATATCTCCCAGGAAAGGGGATATGTACAAGCTAGATATGAACAATGCTTCTCCTATGGGTAAAGTATCATGCTTTCTTTCCAAAGCTGATAGTGATGAGTCAACACTATGGCATAAACGCATGTGTCATGTGAATTTTAAAACAATGAATAAATTGGCTAAAATAACTTGGTACATGGTCTGCCTAAAAAGGAATTTTTCTGCAAAGATAACTCTGTTGCATGTCTGAAAGGGAAACAACACAGATCATCTCATAAATCCAAGTGTGTCAACTCCATCACTACTCCATTACACTTATTGCATATGGATCTCTTTGGTCCCACAAGTATAATGAGCATTGGAAGGAAATCATACTGCCTTGTGATTATTGATGATTTTACAAGATTTACATGGGTATTCTTTTTAAGAAGTAAAAATGAAACTGCTGAAACGATAAAATCTTTTATTCTTAAAATAGAAAATCAAATTGATCACGAGGTTAAGATCATTAGAAGTGATCAAGGGACTGAGTTTAAGAACTTTATTCTTGACTCATTCTGTGACTCAAAAGGGATTGCCAGACAATATAGTGCTCCCAGAACTCCTCAACAAAACGGTGTTGCTGAGAGGAGGAACAGGACACTTATTGAGGCTGCTCGAACCATGTTAGCTGATTCAAAACTACCTCTAACATTCTGGGCAGAGGCAGTTAGCACTGCATGCTATGCGCAGAACAGGGTTCTTGTAGTTAAGCCCCATGGAAAAACCCCTTATGAGTTATGGAACAAGAGGCCACCGTTCATTGGCTTTCTAAGGTCCTTTGGCTGCAGGTGTACCATACTTAACACAAAAGACAACTTAGCAAAGTTTGCTGAGAAGTCAGATGATGCTATCTTTGTTGGATACTCTTCTAGCTCTAAAGCTTATAGAGTATACAACATTAAGAATCAACAATTTGAGGAGTCATCCAATATAATTGTTAATGAGCACAGTCCGTGTATTAGGGGGAATGGACCTGATTATATCTTTGATTTAGAATTGTTTCCAAACTATTCTAAACCATCTTGTGAGAATGTTTCAACTGGAACAGGTGCTCAAGGTGATGCTGATGCTGATGCTGATCAACTATTTAAGCTTCCCAGACCTCTTCCAAATTCTCCAAGAGCTGAAAGGCAACAAGCTTCAACCATTCACAGATCTGATAGTGTAACAATCTCCAGGAATAGTGAAGGTTCAACAAGTGAATCACCTGATGAACCCCAAAGCTCTTCAGGTGATCTATCATAACACCAGGTTGAAGTAAGTAGTATTCTGAAGGAACATGCAACTGTTAATACTACTTCACATCCAACCATTGATGATGTTTCTCAATCATTCAATCTGTATCACCCTCAATTTTCATAATAATATAATAAGAAGGATGCTACGAGTTGGGTCATTACGACAATTCAGAGATTTCAAACACAGCGGAATTTTCTACATTATACATTAAAAACTGTTTACATCATTATCAATTATTATAACACTTTAACTGACATTTCAAAACTTTATCAAACTTCATGTATATCTCTCCCAAAACCCAATATTTAAGCCAGTATCATACACCAGAACCAAACTTTAACTTGGTGGGGCACCATCACGAACACCTCTATTATTACCTGGCATGCATAAGAAAGTAAACACTAAATCAGATAAACTGGTGAGTTCTAATAAACACCACATTTGAATAATAATAATTTATCGACGGTTATAACATCGAACAATTCATAAACATCCACTAGTCCATTTATTTGTCCTAGTATTGATATGCATATCGAATACCCACAAGGTAATTATGGACCTCTTTTTATCAATTCATTTTGGTGGGTCAAAACTCCACCTCGCGCGTACGGGTCAAAACTCCCGTTTATAGTTGGTGGGTCAAAACTCCACCTCGCGCGTTGACGGGTCAAAACTCCGTCTATAATTGGCGTTGACGGGTCAAAACTCCGTCTATATTTGGTGGGTCAAAACTCCACCTCGCCATTCACCACAATTTACCACTTCCGAATTCTTATTTACATCATTATTCATTTATATGCATGCCAGTGCCCGATTTGTCAAACAACATTATCAAATAGCATTAACACATGAAAAGGGCAATTAGAACTCACCTTAATGTTTTCAGCAAGTGTTTACCAATCCAAATACACTAAGGCAGCTAAAACTCTCCTTCTCAATGCAAATCTACAACAATGACCCTAACTTAGTCAAATCATTTCCTATAGATCACTTTATGTGACTGAGGCTATACGACTGGACTCATTCGTATGATTGAACATGCGACTAAGCTTAGTCGTACGAATGAACCATACGACGGGGGTACGAATGAGATATAACAGGGTTTGTACGAATGACTTCCATTCATGCGATTAGCTCATGCGACTGAGCTTCAGTCGCATGATTGAGCAATACGACTGGCTCATTCGCACGAATGGGTCATGCGATTGGGCTCATTCGCCTGAAACGGATCAGCAGCTGTGTTCTTGACATATTTGATCCAAAAACTCAAGTTTTAACCATTCAAATTATGCCATATTCAAAACAGAACATATACACCTTATTTACAACCGTTTCGGATCCTTATTTCATCAAACTTCATAAAAACTAAGATCCGAATCCTTGGTTTTCAACTTAATAGAAAGACTGAATCAAAAACTCAGATTTAAACTTGTTTTTGGATCAATTTCGACCATATACACAGCTTAATGTATTCAAATATCGATTCGTGCCAAGCGAGACTTACCAAAATGAAGCCGAAATCGTTGATTTGGCAAGAACAGGGGTGTTTGCGTTCGAGAGAAACAAGGGGATAGGGATACTGCAGATAGAAATCTACTTTTGAACGTTCTTAACCGCCTTACTTATTCTCATCTACATATTTTAGCCGCCATACTCAGTCGCACGACTGGACCCATTCGCACAACTCAATCGTGCGACTGAGCCCATACGCCTGTTAATCGTGCGATTGAGCCTCATACGCCTGTAAGGCGTGCGACTGAGATTCATTCGCATGTTTATCATGCGGCTGAACACTATTCTTATTAATTTAAACGAATATTAAATTTTACGGATGTTACAAGTCTACCCACCTTAGTTAGGGTCTCGTCCTCGAAACCTGACTAAAACAAATGGGGGTAGTTTCGCCTCATCTCTTCTTCTGGTTCCCAGGTTGATTCAGATCCCTGGCGATGTGCCCACTGTACCCGGACTAAGCTAATGCTCTTATTTCTAAGTCTCTTCTCCTTACGATCTATAATGGCCACATGTTGTTCAACATAATTGAGCTTCTCATCAACCTCAATATCATCTAAGGGTATATATTTAGTTTCATTGGCTAGACACTTGCGTAACTGAGAGACGTGAAAGGTTGGATGAATAGTACTTAGTTCTTCTGGTAAGTCCAATCTATATGCTACATACCCAACTTTTTCTATTATTCGGAAAGGTCCAATAAAACGTGGACTTAGTTTGCCCCTCTTTCTAAATCGAATAATGTCTTTCCATGGAGAAACTTTTAACAAAAAAAAATCCCCAACTTTAAATTCTAATGGTTTCCTTCTACGATCTGCATATGATTTCTGCCTGCTTTTTGCCTCTCTAATACGATTTTTAACTACTTCAAACTTTGACATTGTTTCTTCAACTATTTCACTATTCCCCAATTCACGTTGCCCCATATCTCCCCAATAAAGTGGAGTTCTGCACTTTCTTCCGTACAACATCTGATAACTGTTGTTGTATGCAAATTCAGCTAAAGGAAGATGACTATCCCAACTACCTCCAAAATCAATACTACATGCCCGTAGCATATCCTCTAATGTCTGAATAGTTCTTTCACTTTGGCCATCTGTTTGGGGATGATAGGCTGTACTAAAATAAAGTTTAGTCCCCATTGCCTTATGAAACTTCCTCTAATATCTAGAGGTAAACCTGGCATCCCTATCAGAAGTGATTCTTTTTGGAACTCCATGTAATCTAACTATTTCTTTTGTAAAGATATCAGCTAGCCTTTCCACCGAATAGGTTTCCCGTATGGGTAAAAATAAAGCACTCTTGGTTAGTTGGTCTACCACTACCCAAATAGTATCATAACCTTTTGGTGTACGAGGTAGTTTAGTTATAAAATCCATGGTCAGATCGTCCCACTTCCAGGCTGGAATAGCTAAGGGTTGCAATAATCCATATGGTTTCTGATGTTCAGCTTTCACTTGGGCACACGTCAGACATTTATTTACATACTGCATCACGTTAAATTTCATTCCTGGCCACCAATAATCATGCTTCAAATCTTGATACATCTTGGTCATGCCTGGGTGAACGGAATACCTAGATTTGTGAGCTTCATTAAGTACCATATCACGTAAGGCCAACAGAATCCACATTCAACCAAACCTGATTTTAACACCATAATTATTTTCTTCTAAATACCTTTCCTGACCAACCATTCTTTCCTGCTTTATACTTCCTTCCTTTAGTGCTTCTAATTGGGCTTCTCTTAATTGTTGCATAAAGTCAGGAGTAATTACAAGTTTATACACCTTAACCTTGATTGGTTCATACTTCTCCTTTCTGCTCAATGCATCAGCAACCATATTTGTTTTCCCGGGGTGATACAGAATTTCACAATCATAATCTTTGATTAATTCCAACCATCACCTTTGTCTCATATTCAGATATTTTTGCTCAAAGAAATACTTCAGGCTCTTATGATCGGTAAAGATAGTACATCTCACTCCATATAAATAATATCGCTATATTTTAAGAGCAAAAACTACAGCCGCTAATTCTAAATCGTGGGTTGGGTAATTAACTTCATGGGTCTTCAATTGTCTAGAAGCATAAGCAATAACTCTCCCACGTTGCATCAAAACACATCCCAATCCCTGATATGAGGCATCAGCATATATTACTAAATCATCTGCACCTTCTGGTATTGCCAATACTGGGGCTTGAGTTAACCGATTCTTCAGTTCCTGAAAAGCAACTTCTTGTTCTTTATTCCATTCATACTTAACGTCCTTTCGGGTTAACTTCGTTAACGGAGAAGCAATTTTAGCAAAATCTTGAATAAATATTCTATAGTATCCTGCCAGCCCTAAGAAACTACGAATTGCTGAAGGACTTTTAGGAATTTCCCAATTCATCACAGCTTCAATCTTTGCAGGATCTACTAATATTCCATCCGTATTCACCACATGGCCCAAAAATTGCACTTCCCTTAATCAGAATTCACACTTCGAGAATTTTGCATACGACTTATTCTTCCTTAATGTTTCCAATACTTCTCGAATGTGACAAGCATGATCTCCTTTGTTCTTAGAATAGATCAAAATATCATCTATAAACATAATCACCGATTTATCCAGCATCGGTTTACATATTCTGTTCATCAAATCCATGAATGCAGCAGGAGCATTCGTTAACCCAAACGACATCACCAAAAATTCATAATGCCCATATCATGTACGAAAAGCTGTCTTTGGTATGTCCTCTTCTTTCACCTTTAATTGATAATATCCGGATCTAAGATCTATCTTTGAGAACCAATTAGAACCTTGGAGTTGATCAAATAAATCGTCTATATGGGGTAATGGATATTTATTCTTGATAGTTAATTTGTTTAGCTCCCTATAATCTATGCACATCCTTAAACTTCCATCCTTCTTCTTTACAAACAGAACATGAACACCCCACATTGAAGAGCTTGGTCGAATAAAGCCCTTGTCTAATAGTTCCTGCAATTGCTTCAGGAGTTCCTTCAGCTCAGCTGGTGCAAGTCTATAAGGAGTCTTAGCGATAGGTTTTGCCTCAGGTATTAAGTCAATCCTAAACTCAATTTCTCGATCAGGAGGTATACCTGGTAGATCTTCAGGAAATACATCAGGGAAGTCACAAACTACTGGAACATCTTCTAATTTCCTCGTCTCTTTAGCAATATCAACGACATATGCCAAAAATGATTCACAACCCTTACTTAATAATTTCTCGGCTTTAATCATAGATATAACTTTTACTACACTATCATGATTATCACCAAAAATCGTCACCGAATTACCTTCTGGCGTTCGTAACACAATCATCTTTCTCTTACATATTATCTGAGCCTCAAACATAGATAACCAATCCAATCCCAATACTACATCAAAACCTTCTAACTTCATCATGTGTAATCTAGCAGAAAATTTTACACCTTCTAATTCGACAAAGCAATCGTCTATTACTTCACTAACAACTATGAATTCATTAGAGGCAGTCTCTACTGAAAAAGCAACATCTAACTTTGATGGTCTAACTTTTATTAAAGCGTGGAATTTTATTGATATAAAACTTCTATTAGCCCTCGAATCAAATAAAATTCTAGCAGGTGAATCATTAATAAGAAACGTACCCGACATAACATCCGGTAATGCCTTAGCCTCCTTCGTAGTCATTGTAAATGCTCTCCCCGCAGTACCACTACTACCACTCGCGCTGATTTTACTCGGTCCTCCCACGGCACGAATAGGAATTGGTCCAGGTCTAAACTTTGAACACTCGGATTTCATTTGTCCCATCTCACCGTATTCATGACACTGAATTTCTGGACATCTAGAAACAAAATGCCCAGACTTCCCGTATTTATGACATGCTGGGTGATTCAATCTACATTCTCCCCTATGAAATTTCCCACATTTATTACACCGAGGAGGGGGACATACAAAGCCCCTAGAATTAAACTTTCTCTTCTGTGGGACACTCTGTCCATATATAGGCTTAGAACTCCATGAAGTTTCCCGACGGCTAATCACTTCCTCTTTCACCACTGGTTTCTCAGACTCAGCGACTTCCTCATACATGTCCGCAGCCAAATTTATCGTGGCTTGATAGGTAGAAGGGGAATTGGATTTTACTAGCATTCTCACTTTATGGGGTAGTCCCTGAATATACCTAGTGATCCTCTTCGCCTCAGAAGTTACCAAATGAGGCACCAAACGAGCCATTTCTTCAAATCTGGATGTATACTCCTTATGGCTTAAACTGCCTGCCTGAATTTGTAAAAACTTAATCTCAATTCTGTCCATCTCGCCTTTTGGACAGAACTTTTTGATCACCAGTGCTTTAAAAGTTTCCCACGTCATCTGACTCACAGCAGTCTCGCCCATGGCTTGTTCTACTGTATCCCACCAGTACAAAGCTTCTGCTTGGAATGAATGCACTGCAAAGCCCACCATCTGATCTTCCTTGCATCTGCTAAATTTAAACGCTGCTTCCATCTCTCGTAGCCACTTATAAGTTACTACTACATCTTTTTGGCCTTCAAACTTAGGCGGGTCACATTCCTTAAAATGCTTATATGACACTGGTTTCTCCACTACAGGCTCAACAATAACAGGTGGAGAAGTTGGTTGGGAAGATGATTCACCACCTTTCCTAAGGTCACTCAACATTTCAGGTATGGTATTACGCAACACTCGGGTGACCTCATCACCTATAGCCGCCTTAAGTTCATCACCTGAGATCCTAGCTTCAGGTCTAGAATTTGTATTACTGGTTTCCTCCATCTACGATCAGAAATAAACCACAATCAAATAATGAGTGATACCAGGATGCTGCATATAATGTAAATTGCTCATAACATTGGCCAGGTGTTATCAATTATTTACTTATTCACACCATCCTGCCTCTTCTCATTATCTTTTCACAGTTTATTTCTACTTCTATCTAAACCACAGAATCATGTATACACACAATACTAATCTTTAATCTAGACAATTGCTTTTATTTATCAATCGACTAAATTATCACTAACAATTAAATACTCATTTACACAATATTCCACCTCACTTCCGGTTGTAGATACTGGCACTTCCCACATTTTTAGTTAAAGTTTGAAACAATCAATTGTTCAAATCTCTTTAACTAAGGCTCTGATACCAACTTGTAACACCCTCAATTTTTATAATAATATAATAAGGAGGATGCTACGAGTTGGGTCATTACGACAATTCAGAGATTTCAAACACAGCGGAATTTTCTACATTATACATTAAAAACTGTTTACATCATTATCAATTATTACAACACTTTAACCGACATTTCAAAACTTTATCAAACTTCATGTATATCTCTCCCAAAACCCAATATTTAAGCCAGTATCATACACCAGAACGAAACTTTAACTTGGTGGGGCACCATCACGAACACCTCTATTATTACCTGGCATGCATAAGAAAGTAAACACTAAATCAGATAAACTGGTGAGTTCTAATAAACACCACATTTGAATAATAATAATTTATCGACGGTTATAACATCGAACAATTCACAAACATCCACTAGTCCATTTATTTGTCCTAGTATTGATATGCATATCGAATACCCACAAGGTAATTATGGACCTCTTTTTATCAATTCATTTTGGTGGGTCAAAACTCCACCTCGTGCGTACGGGTCAAAACTCTCGTTTATAGTTGGTGGGTCAAAACTCCACCTCGCGCGTTGACGGGTCAAAACTCCGTCTATAATTGGCGTTGACGGGTCAAAACTCCGTCTATATTTGGTGGGTCAAAACTCCACCTCGCCATTCACCACAATTTACCACTTCCGAATTCTTATTTACATCATTATTCATTTATATGCATGCCAGTGCCCGATTTGTCAAACAACATTGTCAAATAGCATTAACACATGAAAAGGGCAATTAGAACTCACCTTAATGTTTTCAGCAAGTGTTTACCAATCCAAATACACTAAGGTAGCTAAAACTCTCCTTCTCAATGCAAATCTACAACAATGACCCTAACTTAGTCAAATCATTTCCTACAGATCACTTTATACAACTGAGGCTATACGACTGGACTCATTCGTACGATTGAACATGCGACTAAGCTTAGTCGTACGAATGAACCATACGACAGGGGTGCGAATGAGCTATAACAGGGTTTGTACGAATGAACTCTATTCGTATGATTGGCTCATGCGACTGAGCTTCAGTCGCATGATTGAGCAATGCGACTGGCTCATTTGCACGAATGGGTCATGCGATTGGGCTCGTTCGCCTGAAACGGATCAGCAGCTGTGTTCTTGACATATTTGATCCAAAAACTCAAGTTTTAACCATTCAATTTATGCCATATTCAAAACAGAACATATACACCTTATTTACAACCGTTTCGGATCCTTATTTCATCAAACTTCATAAAAACTAAGATCCGAATCCTTGGTTTTCAACTTAATAGAAAGATTGAATCAAAAACTCAGATTTAACCTTGTTTTTGGATCAATTTCGACCATATACACAGCTTAGTGTATTCAAATATCGATCCGTGCCAAGCGAGACTTACCAAAATGAAGCCGAAATCGTTGATTTGGCAAGAACAGGGGTGTTTGGGTTCGAGAGAAACAAGGGGATAGGGATACTGCAGATAGAAATCTGCTTTTGAATGTTCTTAACCGCCTTACTTATTCTCATCTACATATTTTAGCCGCCATACCCAGTCGCACGACTGGAGCCATTCGCACAACTCAATCGTGCGACTGAGCCCATACGCTTGTTAATCATGCGATTGAGCCTCATACGCCTGTAAGGCGTGCGACTGAGATTCATTCGCATGTTTATCAAGCGACTGAACACTATTCTTATTAATTTAAATGAATATTAAATTTTACAAATGTTACACAATCAGTCCTCATTGAATGACTTTGAAACAACCGCCGGAAAGAGTGATCCAGTTCCTGACCAGAATATGTCCAACCTGGACTTATCTCTGCAACTGGAAGTGATTCCTTGTTTTAGGATTCACAACACTCATCCAACTAAGAACATTATAGGGAATGTCTCTGAGGGTGTGAGAACAAGAGGGCAAACTCATCATGGGAATGTCTGCTTGTACTCATGCTTCTTATCTCAGATGGAACCCAAGAAGGTGGAAGATGCCTTAAAGGATAGTAGTTGGGTTGAATCGATGCAGGAGGAGCTGCTTCAATTCAGAAGACAAAAGGTCTGAAATCTATGCCCACTACCATCTGGTCAAGTACCCATAGGCACTAAATGGGTTTTCAGAAACAAGAAAGATGATAGAGGCTTGATTATCAAGAACAAGGCAAGACTAGTAGTTCAAGGATAAACCCAAGAGGAAGGAATTGATTATACTGATGTCTTTGCACCTGTTGCAAGACTTGAGGCAGTTAGGATCTTCCTTGCTTATGCTGTATCCAAGAACTTCACAGTCTACCAACTTGATGTCAAGTGTGCTTTTCTATATGGGGATATAGATAGGAAAATTTATGCATGTCAACCTCCAGGATTTGAAGACCCACAGCACCCCAACTATGTGTGCAAGTTGGATAAAGCTCTATATGGGCTGCACCAAGCACCTAGGCTGTGGTATGAGACTTTGTCTCAGTTTCTCCTGAAGAATGGCTACACAAGAGGTACCATTGACAAGACTCTCTTCATCAGGAAGACTGGAGAAGACATTTTGCTCGTTCAAGTCTATGTTGATGACATCATATTTGGTTCTTTAAATAACCAAATATGTAAGGACTTTGAGAGCACTATGAAGCAGAAATTTGAGATGAGTTCCATGGGAAAAATGGACTTTTTCCTAGGAATTCAGGTGAAGTAATTGAAGGAAGGATTCTTCATCAATCAATCCAAGTATGTCAATGACATCTTAGAGAGATTTGAGATGAAGGACTGTAAGCCAGCCAAGACACCCATACCCAGAAACCATAATCTTTGCCCTGACCTTGAGGGGGAGGATACTGATCAACATCAGTATAGAGCAATTATTGGTTCTCTGATCTATCTCACTGCTAGTAGACCTGATATCATGTTTGTCACTTGCATTTGTGCAAGATATCAGGCTGCTACAAATGTGTCTCACCTAGCTGTTGCAAAGAGAATCCTCAGATACCTTAAAGGAGCACCTAGACTAGGTCTCTGGTATCCAAGAAATAGTGATTTCAATTTCTATGGATACTCTAACAGTGACTATGGTGGCTGCAACATTGACAAGAAATCCACATCAGGAGGATGTCAATTTCTTGGTGGAAGGATCATTTCATGGCAATGCAAGAAATAATACTGTGTATCTACATCAACTGCTGAAGCTGAATACATCGCTGCTGCTAGCTGCTGTGCTCAGTTGCTATGGATTCAGAACCAGATGTTAGACTATGGATTCAACTTCATGAGTACTCCTATCCATATTGATAACAACAGTGCTATCTCCATCACAGAAAATCCAGTGAAGCACTCCAAGACAAAGCACATTGATATCAGGTAGCATTTCGTTAGAGATATTCATGAGAAAAATCTGATAAAATTAATCAAAGTTGTCTCAAATGAACAATATGTTGATTTGTTCATAAAAGCTTTTGATGAACAAAGATTTAAGTATCTCATATCAGCTATTGGGATGATAAACATTGATTAACTACCTCTTTTGAAAGATTTTTAATGTGTAATGTCTTGTGTCAATACAATTTAAGCCCTGTTACAAAAGATCTCTTTGAAATATTCCAAAATGTAAATTTCTTCCGAAGAGGAATTAACTCTCGGAAGATATTTTCAATATCTTCCGAAGACAAATTCCTCCATGGAAATTTTCTTCTCGGAAGAGTTTTTAGTCTCGGAAGAAGCGATTGACTTCACATCAGATCTACTTCCGAAGCTTATAAAACTTTTCATTCGGAAAGTAGCTCTTACCTTCAGAAGCAATGTTTTGCTTCGGAAGAAAGGATTGCCTTTGGAAGACAAATTACCTTTGAAAACGTTTTATACTAGGAAAGAGAGTTCTTACTGTGTAACAGATATCTTTTTGGTCCCCACTCTGTAAAAGGTAATGATTTTGTTGATAATGTCTAATTATTTAAAATTATCCCTTACCGCCACTGTCATTTTATAACCGCCAACTGCCGCCCTACCACCATTACCTAAATTCTTACCATTTAAATAATCTAGACTGTTCAATTTCATCTTCTTTTACCGATTTACTGCCCTAAACATTTCCTTCACTGTCAATCCTAAAATTCACCCAAATTCAAGCTCACTTTCTCTTACAATGGCGTTAAACCCTCAGCACAACCAGGTCGCATTACTTGATTCGTCAAGAGATGCAGACTTCACCCAAATCATCACCTTTCTTTCTGAATCAACCTACTTCACGTCGCTTACTGTTAACCCCACCGTTTACTCCAACCACATGACTAAATTTTGGAGTAACGGTCAAGCTGAAATTCTGAATGGGGTTCGCGTCCTGAGAACCCGCATTTATGGACAGGAGTTGGTCATTAGTGAGCAACTCATCAGGGAGCATCTCGAGCTTCATGATGATGGAGCTCCTACTGAGTTTTCCAAAGAAGACTTGGATGGCACCCACATCCTCATGGGATATGGTGGAGATGTGAGCAGGTCAACCGTCTACAAGTTTAACTTCTCATATCATTGGAAGTTTCTTCTACACATTGTCCTGCACTGCCTATTCAACAAGTCTGGGGGATGGGATCAAATCCCATACGAACTAGGATGCCTAGTTCATGGGCTGGTGAGAGGCCTGCACTTCAACTACTCAAGGTTTATGTTGACCAACTTAATCGGGAATCTTCAAAGGAACACATTCTTCATGTATCCCCGATACATTCAACACATCATCAACTACGAGTTGGAACAGAGCAAGCTTATCTGTGCAGCTGCTTTAACTGTTCCTCAAGTGCGGCCTACCATCTTCAAGACTTTGAAGAAGGTGTCCATCAACTTTACTGGAAGGTATACTCCTTTACCTCCACAGATGATTGAGCGCATAGCTCCTGGTGACATCCCTGTTGACCCCACAGGTGATGAACCCACACCAGCAACCCACACCACAAATGTCCCAATACCCTCTCCACCAATCAAATTCACATATCAGAGACGCCCCAAACAAACCCTTGTTCAATCTACTCTAATTGAACAAGCTCCTCCAGTTCAATCCAAAAGGACTAGAGTGGAAACATGGGCTCCCACTCAGTCCGAGGTCACACCATCCTTCTCCTTTGACCTCAATTTGGGTTTTGAGCCTCCTCAGTCTCAAACCCAAGAGCCCGAAACCCAAGCCTTTAGCCCACAGGGAGAGTCTTTACACTCCCCTGTGCAGCCAACAAGGGACAGCCCCACAAGAGGCTCAATGCCTGTAGACATTGATCTAGGTCCCGGGTCAGTAGGTTTAACCTTTCTATCCTTCACTGACCTTTTAATCCGAACTGATGAAGAGATAACATCTCTCCATGGCCATGAAGTTGATCCGCAACACCCTCTCAAAGATCAATAGAGCCAAGAGAGATCCCTTATCTCTAGCCCCCATCAGCAGCCAACTACTGAGGTGAGTCCCACTGATGTGGAGGGGACTCATGTAGGCTCAGCTGCCACTACTCAGAGTCTCTCACTGAGCTCTCAGGACAGTGGTAACATCAATCAGACTGAGTCTACGACAACTTTGCCCATCGACATCTCTGAAAGAGATGAATTTGAGCAAAGGTATCCAGGGTGCCAAGAAGCCACATCTGGTGGTGAGACTGAACATACAAGGTATGTTATCTCATCTCCCCGTGATTCTTCACATAAAGATGAGGGAAGTATGCAACTCACTCTTCAGTACCTGCTCTCTAAGGTCTCAAGCCTTCAATCTCAGGTTAGGATCTTAGAGACCAGAACAGCCACTCAGCAACTTGAGATTGACAATCTCAAGGCTCAACTAGTTGAGAAACAGACGGAGAGGTCTGTTAGGCATGTACCTATTCAGGTCTCATTGACTTCTTCCTCTAGCTCATCTAGCTCTCAAGATGATGCTACCAAAAAGGGGGAGAAAGATCAGAGACAAACATCTGAGGAACCACTGATCCAGTTCTCTACTTCCCAACTCATTACCCTACCTAAGTCATCTCAATCAACTCTAAAGATTGACTCACAAATGCTTCATGATCTCTACAGACTTTTCACAAAGTTTGTATTGAGATCCTCCTTAGAACAGCCCAGCCCTGACACCACACTGATATACTTTAGGGCTGAAGAGCTTCAGAGGCTGACTGCACCTTCTACCACTGTAGAGGAAGTTGGTCAACCTAAGGTCTACATGGAACATGAGATTAACTTTGAAGGGGAAATGGGGACTGATGGCCCAGCAACCGAAACAGTTAGGATAGAACTTGCATTAGCTTTTTCTTCCGAAGCTCAGGCTGAAACTTCCGAAGCTAAAGTTAAAACTTCGGAAGAACAATATAAGTCTTCCGAAGCTGAGATGGAAGCTGCGGAAGGCTTGTTCCAAATGTCCGAGGAACTGATCATCACAGATGTCATTGCTGAAATAGCATCTGAGGTGAGCAAGGAGGACATTTCTGATCTACCTCCATCCCAAACACCAGCTGATCCTCTCTCTCAATCCAAACCCTCTATCCAAGAACTACCATAGTCAAGTTCTGCTAAAGACAAAGGCAAAAGGAAAATGACCACGGAAGAGCTTCAGGAAGAGGAAAGGATTGAGAAGCTAAAGAAGAAAGGTAGACTTCCTGCTAAGAAGCTGCTAGCTGCTAGTTCAAAGGCAGCTGCAGCCAATCAGGAGGAAATCAACAACAAGAGAAGGACAACACTCATTGATCAGCTCATCAACTTAGGAGCAGCCAATGAGGAAATACTCCTGCTACCACTAGAGGAGTTGGTGACTTTGGAGAGGACAACCAGGCTAAGACAAGAAGAAGAAGCTAGGTTGGCCTTGGAGAAAGAAGAAGAAGAACAAAGGAAAGCTGCCTTGCAGCTGAGAGAAGCTAGGATTAAGTTCCTACTCTCAAGAGGCTTCAATCTTCCTGAACTTTCTCCACATGATGATGATATGATCCTGCTGCTCCACAACAAAGAGCAGGATCAAATGGAAAAAGAAAGGAAGAAGGCTGCAAGGGAGAAGATGAAGGAGAAGAATCGGAGGGAAGAGGTAGAGAGGGTCACTGCCACCAAGAAGCTCAGTGACAAAGCCTGGATGAAAGACTATCTCTGGGCTCACGGATTCTCTGGTAGGCAGGTGGGACCCATGTCTGAAAGGACACTCCAACGGATAGTCAGTGAAATAAAGGCTGACATCCGTATGGGAAAGAGGAAGGAGATGTATAGAAGAGGACAGGGAATGATCTTCACCCCAACCACTCAACCACAACCTACACCAGAAGAACCAATCCCATTTCCCATCAAAATCGAGCCCTTAGATGAAACCTTCACCCCTGAACCTACAACTCTACCCATACCTACTTCATCACCACAACCACCTAAACTTCCCATCCTTAAACCCAAAACACAACCCAGAACCACTAAACCCAAACCTACCCAACTGATACCCAAACCATCCCCTCAGCCTTCTCAACATCTCTCTCTTGAAGAGTTTAAGGAAATCAAGACAAAGCTCAACAACTGCACAACTCTGAGCAACATCTCCTGTGAGGAAGATCTCATCAACATCACCTATGTTGATGACTCTTAATGTTCCCTCACACTAGATCAGTTTCTTGATTTGCCTAGAGGAACTTTGGGCCAGGCTGCAATACTTCTTGGTCTCAACTCTGATTCTCTAAATGCTGAAGAGAAGAGACTTAGAAGAAAACTGGTGACTCTACTGGATACAAAGAAGGAGGACAGGATTCCTAGTCAGTCTCTTATGCCTAGGAAAAGTATAATCTAGTGGAGGTTCGATGAAACTTCTCACAAATTTATTGTGGGAAGAGAGAATGGTGAAATCAACCGGCTCAATGCCACTTCTCTATTGCATCTCAGCAGATTTGACATTGCTGAGCTTGCAGAGAAGCCATTCTCCAACCCTTCCAACTCTGAGACTGCTGCTGTCATCAGGAATCATCTCAGCAGTATTCACTTAGCTGAGCTGACAGCAAAGGCAAAGATCAATGAAGAGTTAAAGCTGAGAAGACATGAAGAAAAGGAAAGACCTACCACCAAGGGCGCAGCCTTTCTACAGATGGTAGAGGGTCCGGAATTGGAACCAATAGTTAGATGGGAATATGACTATACTTCCCATCAACTAACGCTTTTTAGAGGGCCACAAGAAAGGGTACATATAATCCAAGGTAACAGACTGGATGTTCTGTCTACCAAGGATTTATACAAACTTCTCAGCACCACATCAGGAAAGAATAAGGAAACAGATAGATATCTACTTTTCTTGGTGCTGAAAGTTTTGAGAAGAAGAGAGAAGTGAAGTTTTGGTAGCATCAGCCTAGGGGGAGTTTGTTGGGTCATTATAAGGCTGGTGCAACCAAAACCACTTCACATAGTCAATTTTGGTGCTACATTCAAAGGCTTCCGAAGCTAAGTATGAGATCTTTCGAAGTCTGAAATCAACAGCTGATGATAACAGCTGAAGTCAACGGCTAAAGACAAAGTCTGGAGAAAGAACTGAAGACAAAGTCTGAAGAACACTTCCGAAGACAAAGTCTGAAGAACACTTCCGAAGACAAAGTCTGAAGAACACTTCGTAAGACAAAGTCTGAAGAAAGAGCTGAAGACAAAGTCTGAAGAACACTTCCGAAGACAAAGTCTGAAGAAAGAGCTAAAGACAAAGTCTACTTCCGAAGATAAAGAAGACTCCAAGCCTCGGAAGAAGCAGTCTTCCGAAGTATAAGTGGCTTCGGAAGAAGTTATGCTTCCGAAGCAATTTAACCTTCGGAAGACATTGCTATGACCAGTAGACATAAGTATGGTCTCTGACAATCCGCTGCAGACCTCTGATACAACATGGCTTCTTCCCAAAGAGCCATGTTGTTGACCATACTTTATTCTACTGTTTACCTTTTTATGATAGTACATGTTACCAACCTTAGTTGGTGACAAAAGGTAAGTCAGGGACATGTCCTGACTACCAAATCTCAGATAATATATCCGAGATACCTTAACCTATAGTCTTGTAGTATAGGCTTTTTGGTTATAGGTTTCCAGCTGGGATCAAAGTATATCCGGCTGTAGGTAGTATTATATATAGTTCTCATTGTAACTCAATAGATAGAGAGATTGTGCCTTGTAAGAGTCTTGTAATCCTTTGAGTTGAGAATCAATATATAAAAGTACCTTGAAAATTTACTTCTTGTGTTTATTATCACTGGATACTTGTTATATTGTGATCAACTCTTCTTAGGACTCTTTCTGAGTGTTGTTCAAAGTGAGTTTGAGAGAAAAAAACCACTTGTTGAGTGACCGAAACCGATCCTGCATAGTTGTCACACCGATGTATCATATTCAGTTACTTAGCATTCATAGTAGCTTTCTTATCCACATCTCTCGTAATTTACAGAAACCATTATCTCGTTAAAATTTTCATTCATTTTTTAAAAAACTCTCCCTTCAGCTTCCCTCTATCTATATATAATTTAATTTTAATTAGATAATATTTTTTTATTCTTTTTATTCTTTTTTTATTTTCTTATACTTATAACCACTCATTAATGATATACAATTATAAATACAAGAGATGAATAGTGACCCTTAAGAGCATTCACATCAACATCCCATTTATATCTCTATTTTATAGGGGAAATATGAAAAATATGTAATTTACACCTATATTAGGTTTCTTATCTCTATCTTCATCTTCATCCTTTATAAGTTTAAGAAAACCCATGATGATCCCTTAGATTTGATGATCACCATCCATCCCCTATATCTATGATCTTATATTTTTTATAAGTGTTTGTGAGTGAAAGATAAATAAAAAAATTAAAAAAAAGATAATTAAATATTAATTAATTAAAATAAGGATATATACGGAGAAGCTCGTATGCAAGACTTTGAGGAAATAAATAAAATTTTTAAAGAAAGAGGTATTTTGTTAATTATACGGTGGGGGATGGGGATGGGGATGGGGATGGGGATGAAGATGGAAAAACTATTATGAATGCTTTAATTATGAAGGATTAATATAATTTTACTAAAAATATAGAGGTGATGATGAAGATGCGATATCTGATGTAAAAGTAAAATTATAAATTATTATTTTTCATGTTTCTCGTATAATTTTAAGATTAAGTAAGATGGAAAACTGATGTGAATACTTGCTATAATCTAGGAGTATATTACTATGCATATTTAAATGTTCATGCACACAAAATTTTAATTATTCTCAAAATTTATAGTAAATGAATTATAAAGTTTAGAAAGGCATGACTTTTAGAACTTGTAACGGTAGCATATATAAATGTGCTTCGATGCGCAAACACTCACAAAACCAAATATATACACATATATGATTGTAACTAGCTATAGTAAACCCTTGTGTTACACGGATTGAATAATAAATAAGATATTAATATAATAAAATTTAATAATTATAAAATGATATTCTAAAATATGATATGACTAAAATCATATATGAGAAATGCCTATAAGTAATATAACAGTTATATTAATTTTTTAAAAATTTTGTTTTTAAATTTTTTTCTTAATTAGAAATAGCATTAAAAAGTGTTAAATAATATTATTAGTAATTAAGGTAATTATTTAATAGGAGAGAGAGGCGGGGAAATTTTGGTGATGATGATTGTGGTGTTGACACGTGTCATCCGAATATACTTTTTTATTAGAGTCGGAAGATATATAATTAAACTAATCATGGTCTTTAACCTTGTCGAATTATAGTCGGAATGAAGGTGATGAAGTCATGGAATAATTGAATATCGATTGAAACTTAAATGGAATGTTTGATTGAATATACTGAATACGGATAAGATGTTTTAAATTCTAGATAATCGATCGATCAATATAGAATGAAGATGAAGCAATGAAATTTCATGTTTTTTACTTGTCAAAAACTTAACAACCACCATATCAGGTATTCAATATCAACCAATCTAGAAAATCTTAGGATTTAAGGTTTAAGGTTTAGGATTTTCTAAAAACTAATTTTCAGGTTAATCGGGTTGAAACGATTTTCAAAAACTCAACCTAAATGCTGAATCATAAGAACAATCAGGTTCGGGTTAATGTAATAATTAGGTTGAGTTGCTTGAGTTAGTCCATAATTGGGTTCGGGTTAAGTCACATAATGTTCGTGTAACAAAGACACCCCTATGGCAAAAGCCGAACCAAAAAGTAAGCTAATTATCAATATAGGCGACCCCCTCTTTATTTCGTCACTTGGAAATTAATTTTTATGAAATCGTATTTAACTATTGTATGGTTTAATGGTGTACGGTGTACCCACGTTATAAGGTTGGGTCTAAATCCCAAAAGTTCAGCTTGTTATCCTTGAAAATCAAGTTGCTGTTGAAAAAAGAGTCATTTTTAATTATTTGAATCTTAAATAACATGGCATGTTTAAGTTATTAAATAGAAATCTCAGCTTACTAAAACAATAAAAACACAAACAATTAAGATGATGCAGTGATCGGCCTCTTATAACTCTTTTCGGCATTTACGTTTATCCGCTATTTCTTTGGCTACCAAAGAAAGGAAGTCGTGTTCAACACTTCAGGAAGTTTAAATAAGTAAAAAACGATAGCGTAAAATTACCGAAATCTATCTTTTATATATATTTTTTGTTTTCTTCTAGTTAATATTGTTGAAGTAAATTTCTGTCATTTGAGTTTTGGTTTAGGTGAAGATCGAAGGTAATACATTAATGACAAGGCCTTTTTGAAGTGATTATTGACCGCCCCATAAAACAATGCCGCAAAAAATAGTTAATCTTTTGGAGCGGTTTTTAAAACCGCCCTCAAAAAGATAGAACCGCCTCATAAAACAAACTAAAAAACCCCATAAAAAACCGCCCTCAAAAACCGGCTCTGGCAGAACTTCACGGAGGAATTCATTTTAATTTCAAACATAAATCAAATCTATTGTGCAAATAAATGTGTTAAAATAACTATTGAAGATCCATTGAATGAACTAATAATCAATATACATGTTCTTAATTAGAAGAAACTACAGAAACAGAAAACACCAAAATTTAGTCCAAACTCCATCGATCTAACCATAAACTAGAGATATGCCACTGTTGCAAGAGTTCATCTATAAAACACTTTAAGAAACAGATCTGTTATCGTTGCAAGAACCAGATCTGTCACAAGCGACCATCGTTGGAACCAAACCAACATCCTCTGTCGGAACACCAACCAGATCTCTCATCGTTGTAACCTTCGCTGGCCATCGCTGTTGAAACGCTAACCAACATCATCTTCGTCTCTAGCTAAGAACCAACCGCCGTTGTTGCAACCCATTATAATCGGTTCACTATTGTCATTTATCCATAGTCCTGCGTCGCCGGAGAGGGTAGGATGATGCTGAGATATGGTGGCCGCACTCTCCTTGTCGTGAGTTGAAGCTTTAAAAGATGGAGTTAATTAGGGTTGCAACTGAGTAGAAAACTAAAGATGATAAGAAAATAGATGGGGAATTTATTCAAAAATATAACCGCTTAAAAGTAAAAATCGCCTCAAAAGAGTACTTTTTTAAGGGATTTGTATAAACCGTTTTAAACAGGAAAGATTTTGAGGCGGTTTTTATTTTTTAAGGCGAATTTAGTTTTAAACCTATTTTTAAGGCGGTTTTTATAAGAAACGCTCTAAAAAATTATATGTCAACCGCCCCAAAAAATGAGTTATGTACTAGTGAGGCCTAAATCGTGTCGCTACTTATTGATATTGACGTGTGTTGCACCTCATTTCCGCTATCAATAATGAGTTTGGGAGGTAGAACGAAGAAGAAACCGTGTTTCAGGTGTCTTTTGTGTTGGAAACACTCAGGTTTAGCTCACAAGATGCTTGAACACTAATGTGTTTCAGGGTTGAACAAATAAAAATAACTTGTTATAAAAGTAAGCTTGACGTTTTTGTGAGAAGTTGGAGACCAATTTCCGCTCCTAATGTTTAAATCATAGTATTAAAATTGCCAGCTTCACATGTGATCATAGTACAGACATGTAAAGCGATATGAGGTACACTTGTTTAATACTTTAACATGTTTATGTGACGATCATGACATTAAATTATTTAATGATTTAGGGCCATATATAGTAATTGAATGGATGTTAATGAAAATTGAATTCTTAAACATACTTTTATGTTACGGCACCTGAAAGCTACACAATAAGACCAATCAATCCTTTTCCCTTTTGTACGTAGTGAATATTTAAGAGTTGGGGGTTGGGTGTAGTTGTAGACAGGTAGGAGTTAGTGATCTCATCTAAATAAAAAATGGCGGGTTTGAGCCTTAAGGATGACAATTTATCCTTGATTATCTAGATGTTGCTTATTTTATTCTAGATATTCTAGGTTTTAAAAGAACGTAGTGCGAAAAGTATAAGATCTAGGTATTTTAAGCTATGCCAGCGGGATTTAATCTAGATGCTAGATTTTGTGTCTATATTTGCCTTTATGATTTTGAGATCACTAGATGTGTTCAATTAAACCGAATTCAAGAATACAAATTTACTTATTGTGCAAAGAACAAGAAACAAAAACCCAATCGTTCGTTAGATGAAGAGAAACAACAAGTTTTGCCAATGATCCCACATATAATGCAAATGCTGAATTCCATCACTTTAGGTTTAGGGTGGATGCACTAGGTTAAAAAAGGGAAGACTCATGTAGTTCAACCGTTCTTTATCTCTATAATCACAGAATACTCATTAGAGGTCCATTGGCTTAAAATCCTGTGGCTCTTTTACACTCAAGTCATGTCAATTCCACCATAAGAATAACAAGTATGATATGTAGAGAATATATAAATGTATGGTTAGGACTTAGGAGCGTTTTAACTCTTCGATTCTTTTACCTCTTAACACCCTCATGCATATATAGGTGCCTTCATGGAGAGTGGGTGGTTACATGTAACAAAGAGGTGGATAGCCTCTTACTAATCGTGAGTTTACGCCCCTACTAATGTGAGTTACTCCCTCATTATGAAGAGGAGTTAGTGAGGGGAATTAGGTTAATCAAGCCCTAAGTACTTGCTGGTTTGGGTTCAGACTAGCTGGACTGGGGTTCGAAGATAAACCTACTCTACAATTAAGATTTGTTTAAATTTAATAGTTTTAAGGAGTTACCATTTACTGGTATGTATTTTTCCTTCTTATATCTAAGATCTATATTTGGTTTAGTTTAGATTGATCATTATTTAGGTTTAGAATTTAGAAAATCTAGTGGTTTTCTAGCTTGGAAGGCTTCTCTATATCTTTCTAGGTCGTGTTCGACCAGCTTGTTAAGTTTTTTTGTTGGAATTTTTATTCTTAACAATATAATATCAAAAGTTAAGAACGAGTTTGTTTTTTAGAGTAAAAATATATAATAGAAATAAACCAAAATTTTATGTTTTATAGATAGAGAACTATCACAATGTTTAGTTAAAAAAAAAACTCAATATTTTGTGAAAGCATGCCATTTGTTAGTTAATTCGGTTACCATTAGTATTAACTTTATCAGTAAGATCTCATTCAACATTAACTTAGTTACTGGTGATTATTGGTTATTGTCGCCAGTAATTTGGTTATTTTCTTATCACCTAGTTAGTGATGACCGTTCTAAGTACCGTCGGGTCTATGATTGTCAACGGTGGAACTATGTTTAAACGAACGAGATCAAGTGACCTTATTGATTTTTGAGCCGGTGGTGTAACATGTAATATCGATTTTTTTAGTGAATCCGTAGTTTTTCAGAAGATGAACCGATTAATATTTTTAGGTTCACATAATAGCTTAAAAATATTTCTGGTTCACTGGTTAATACACGTGCAAAGTGGAGAGGAGGTTGTGAGTTCAAGCTTGGCATGCTGCAAGTCTTCTATCTTTTTTTTCCACATTTTAAATAAAATTTTACTCTTAATTTTAACCTCTCTTAAAACCCTAACCCCAAATAGCCCCTTCCAATCAACCCCATTGCAGCCTCCCAAGTCCCAATCCTGTTCCTGCTGCCATTGAACCTCCCACACTCCTTCCCCCAACCAATCGACCTAGCTGACTGTTGCTGCCATTGAACCTGCGGTGGTCGACGACCATCAACTCCGGTGAGGCAGCGGAGGTTAGTTTCTTTTAACTATTTTGTCTTTCAAGATAGTTGACTATTTTGTCTTTCAATTATTCAAGCTTTCAACTATTCAATCTTTCAGGATTCAATGTTAGTTTTCTAAATTAATTTCTCTAGTTGTTTATAACTTGTCTATGAATGAAAATTCAAATTTTAGATTTTATTTTAGTGATTTTGGTGTTTTAAAAATCTAGATTGTGTTTGTTTGATGAATGAAGATTCATTGTTATTATTGCGCTTATTTGTTAGTTAAATTGTTTGATGATTTTGTATTTAGAAATCTAGATTCTAGATTATGTTCAAGCCCTAATTTTATATTTATTAGTTATTTAGTTTATCACAATTCATAATATGTGTCTAATACATTTTATGAGCATGGACCATTTTGTTGTAAAAAAAACCATCGAACGTTTCTTCTTCCTCTAGTAATGGTAATTCGTCAAGAGTTGATTTAGATGATCTTTCATGGGATCCTTCGGAACGAAAGACAAATTTTTGATGTTGTTTCGTTATCATTTTCAATGTAATTTAATTATGTCCCGACTCGACCCGACCCTACTCGATCGGACAACCCGCAAATTCTTATGTTGTTTCGTTACAAATCAAATTATCAGAAAATAATGATCTAATAGGAAAAAAAATTTTGGGTCTGCGACTACACCTTATTGTTAATAATAGTCGTTGCTCATTATTAATTGATCATCGGTCTTCACTTAACATTGGTTTTTGTTACAGATGATCAATTCTTGCTAATGAATCCAACTACCACTAGGAGATTATTTATAAGTAACAACTTTTATGTATGTTGCAAATCTTTTTCTTAAAGCATGTCAATTTAATTATGAGTTTAATATAGGCAAACCACCGTTGTTTTATAGTTACAACTCAACATTAGGACAATATTTAATAGACATGTTATAGTTGTTTAAAAATTCATCTCAATCTATATACTACTATGATAAACATGAAATGAGGACAAAATAGTAATTGTATTTACATTCTAAGACATTTATATCAAGAGTCTAAGCAAAATCTTCTTCTCCTCCTATTTTTGTTCATCTATACCCCTCAAAGAGGATCGGTATCCTCACGAAAGAAAACACTCAAAACTCTCTCTTTATTTTCTTTATCACACATTTCCAATCGACAGACACTTATTTTCACGCCGGATGGTCGTTACAGGGAGACTTCCTACCCTGTAACGCCTTAACTGGTGTTGTTTTCCTTGTGCGTAGGTGTGAAGCTTCAGAGAGCATTCGTGGATCGAAGTTCAGCTAGACCGGAATCATCCAGAGTTGGACCTCGTATTTACAGGCCCAGTTCCCGGCAAAACTAAAAATACGATCCACGGTCGGGAAGTATGATGGAACAATTGAACCAGATGACCACATCAATATTTTCGTAAGCGCAGGTGGAGTAGAGCAGTGGATGATACCTGTGTGGTGCCACATGTTTGTCCAAACCCTTATGAGGGTGGCCCGCGTCTGTCAACGCCGCCACACAAAAGATAAAATTGAGATACCGCACATCAGGCGAAGGGATGGCGAATCAATCCAAGACTTTATCACTCGGTACAATAAGGAAAGTCTACAAATAGGGGGAGTGGGAGAAGACTTCATGATCGCAGGTTTCATTCAGCAGTTGTGGAATGATGACCTCATTCGCAGACTTCACGAGACAAACGGGATGCCCAAAACCATGGAATCACTGATGGCGGTCGCGAAGGTTTTTATACGAATGGAGAAGTCCGTTTCAGTCAATAGGGACATGGACCGAAAGTCAATAAAGCGAGACCATCACTGGACGTTTGATGCGGCCCATAGCCGCAGACATGACAAATGGAGCCGACCACGCTTTTCTGACTATAGGCCGAGTTTCATCCCAAGGAATGATAGAAAGCCAGATCAAGGAGTTGTCCGGAAAAACGCCCGGAGTCCGGTGTGTCACACAACTGGAGCTGGGCGCTGACAAAACTCAAATACGACACTATCCAAAATGCCGAGTGAGATATTGAACACGGAAAGACTACAACTACCACAGCCACATCCCATGACGAATGCAGCAACTGGCCATGACATGAGCAAGTATTGTGATTATCACTGAGACACATACTACAGATAACTGCTATCAGTTGAGAAGACAGATTGAGTTAGCCGTAAAATCTTGAAAGTTGGCTCACCTGGTAAAGGACAAAAAAACAGGACCCCATGGGGCTCCCAAGAACAATGACAAAAAATAGAAGCAGATCTGAGAGGTTAACATGGTGGGTTCCCGCGGGGAATACAGAAAGAGACGATAGGGCCAGGATTTGGAATCATGGATGGAAATCCCAATGGTGCTATCTCCGTTCAATAAAGCTCAGTCTAGCGGGCCAATGAAATTACTACCTGAATAGGCGACTACAATATCCACAAAGTGTTTGTAGATTACGGGAGTGATGTGGAAATCATATATGAACATTGTCTAAAGAAATTGGACATGGAGAACCAGCGAGGCTAAGACCAGTAAACGCACCGTTAATGAGATTCGCTAGGGAGGTAGTAAAGACGATTGGTCAGATCTCATTCTCGGTGCAATTACAAGAGGGGCTAAGATTTGGACCACAGAGAGACATTTGCTGGTAGTGTCGGCAGCCTCTCAGCATAACGTCATACCTGGGAGACCAACAACCGAAACCTTCAGAATGGTGCTAGCACCTTATCAGGACATAATCATGTTCCCCACTCCCCGGGGCCCTGCAACGTTTCATATTGAAAGATAGTATGCAGAAGTGAAGGAAATAGCAGGCACTACAGCACCGTAAAGGGAACCTGAAAATGGATACTCAATAAGAAGTCCCCGGACCAGTCGATCACTAATAGGCACACACTCTTCGCTCCCATCCAAGCACGACTGAAACAATTGCTGAAGGATAACATGAATGTATTTGCCTGGCAATCGTCAGACATGACGAGGGTACCACTACATGTGATGAAACATCAATTAAATACATACCGGGAGGTAGAGCCAGTGGTACAGAAGAAAAGAAGTATGGGCTCCGAGAGAAGTAAGGCAGCCGTATAATAGGTGGAAGATTAAGTGAAGGCCGGAATCCTAAGGAGAGTTAAATACCAGACTTGGATATCTAACCCAGTGATGGTAAAAGAATCAAACGGCACATGGCGGATGTGCGTAGATTATAAAAAGCTAAATGACGCATGCCCTAAAGACCCGTACCCCCTGCCAGACAGTGATAAAAAGATAGATTCACTCTTACCATATATACTAAAGTGCTTCCTGAACGCATACAAGGGCTATTATCAGATCCAGATGGCCCTAGAAGATGAAGACAAAACCATATTCCACACGGATATTAGGGTTTTCTGTTATACCAAAATGCCATTCAGGTTGAAGAATGCAAGGGTAACACATCAAAGGTTGATGGATGAAACATTTGTTGAACAGGTGGGCAAGAACGTGAAAATATACGTTGACAACTTGGTAATAAAAAGTAAAGAAGAAGAACATATGCTGAGTAATATCGAAGAGACCTTCCAGACGCTAAGAAGCATCAACATGAAGCTTAATCTTGGAAAGTGCTCATTCGGAATGGAGGAGGGGAAATTTCTGGGAATAGTAGTCACTTAGGAGAAGGATTCCAGCCCAACCTGAAGAAATTCCAGGCCATAACACAGATGCCATCAACTTCCAGCCTGAAAGAAGTGCAGACCCTGAGCGGCCGTCTTGTGGCTATTAACAGCTTCTTGTCAAAACACGCGAAAAGGTCACTACCCTTCATAACAACGCTAAAAACTGTTAGGGAAAGAATCAGTTCAGATGGACAGAAATAGCTTTCAGACAAATGAATGAATATTTGGTGCATTTACCCACCCTCACAGCTCCTATGTCGGGGGAAACGCTGTTGGTTTACCTGGCAGCCACGGACTCAGCGACCAGTACCATGTTGCTAGTAGAAAGACAAAAGAAACAAACGCCGATACACCATGTTAGCAGAACCCTCTTGGAGGCAGAGTCTAGGTATACCACAGTGGAAAAGTTGGCCTTGCCTTTGATTCACACGTCAAGGAGACTCTGCAGGTTTTTCCACCATCATAGGATTAAGGTGTTAACTAACTACCCCATACAACAAGTGCTGTGAAAACCCGAACTCTCCGGACGGTTAGCCAAGTGGGAAATCGAGCTAGGCAGCTTTAATGTACAGTTCAAGACAAGACCGGCGATTAAGGGCCAAGTGACTGTAGACTTCCTGGCTGAAATCCCGGAGGGCAAAGAAATAAAAGTACTAGGGGAAGCTGTTTGTCCCAAATCCGGAAATGTTGACTCAATGGAATAGGTTCTGTATACAGATGATGCATCCAATGAAGAGGGATCCGGAGCTGGTTTGATTCTAACAAGCCCAGAAAGGACAGAATTAACATACGCGCCACGTTTAGCGTTCAAAAGCACCAATAACGAAGCAGAGTATGAAGCTCTGATAGATGGACTGGATTTGACGGAAAAGATGAACGTAAGAAGATTGAATGCACACATTGACTCCCTCTTAATTGCAAATCAAATAGCAGGCTCTTACGAAGCCAAGGGGATAATCATGGTACAATATCTAAGCAAGATGAAAGAGAAAATGCAGGCATTTGATTCTTGCTAGGTTGTACATGTGCCTAGGAGTCAGAACAAGAAGGCGGACGCTCTAAGCAAGCTGGCTTCGGTAGCATTCACCCACTTGGCACTAGAGGTTCGTGTGGAGGTACAGTAAAGACCTTCGGTTCTGGAGGTAGGACTAAAATAGGTACATTCCAGCACTTGGATAGGCCCGTTGTACGCATACCTAACAGAAGGAAAGCTCCCGGATAACAGGGGAGAGGCGAGGAAAATTCAAGTTAAAGCACTACAATACGAGGTACAAGACAACCAATTATACATGAGGTCGTTTCTCGGCCCCTTATTAGTATGTTGACAAAGAGGAAGCCAGCTACCTGATCCGAGAGATTCACACGGGAATTTGCGGCATACACGAAGCCCCCGAATGGTGGTAGCAATGCTACTTAATGCAGGATACTACTGGTCAGGATGCACTGCATGGTTGTAGAAGAACTGCAGAAATGTTTCAAGTGTCAGCGACATGCCCCGATGTGCCTAAGGCCAAAAAATAGCCTAATCCCAGTAACTATAGCATGGTCATTCGAAAAATAGGCATTGGACAGTGGGCCTATTCCCGGAGGCCCCGGGTAGAGTGAAATTTCTCTTGGTCATAGTCAACTACTTCACAAAATGGGTGGATGCCAAACTGCTGGCCACAATCACGACGACCAACATCAAGAAGTTCATCTGGAATAACATCATATGTCATTTTAGACTACCCCTCTATTTGGTTAGTGACAATGGGAAACAGTTCGCGGATCAGAAATTACAAGACTAGTGAGGGGAATTACACATCAAACAGATTTTCACCTCCGTTGCTCACCCTCAATGCAATGGGGCAGGTGGAGAGGGTAAACCGCAGCCTGGTGGATGGATTGAAAAAACATCTTGCCACGGAAGGAGAAAGCTGGGTTGATGAGCTTCCAAGCGTTCTGTGGGCCTTCGCACAATGCAAAAAACAAGTAATAACGAAACACCATTCAGCCTACCCTATGGGATCGAAGCAGTAATTCCAGCCGAAATCGGAACACCATCGGTCCGGGTAGTGAATACTGAAATAGTTGATCAAGATCAAGAATTGAGGCTCAACTTGGAGCTACTGGAGGAAAGACGAGAGATCGCGACCATTCAAAAGGCAAAGTACAAGCAGAAGATGGAGAGATTCTATAACAACCGGGTCGGCTCACGTACGTTTAAAGCCAATGACTACGTACTCCGGAGCAACAAAACAAGCAGAGCAAAACCACCCGGAAAGATGAGAGCCCCAACTCGGAAGGACCATATGTGGTTATCGAAGCTCTTGGCAAATAAGCATATAAGCTGGCACACCTGAATGGAGAAGAAGTGCCACGCACATGGAACTGCGCACAACTAAAACAATGTTATATATAATGCTTCCTGCACACATGAACTCTCAGAAATCAATATATATTGAATGGCATCTTTGCCTTGTTAAAGTTATTGTGCCATTTGCTTTTTAAATTTACAAGCAAGGTCACCCGGACGAGTGCACCTTGCCTTTACATCTTACAGGAAAGGTCACCCCGACAGGTGCACCTTGCCTTTACATGTTACAAGCAAGGTCATCCGACAGGTGTACCTTGCCTTTACAATTTACAAGTAAGGTCACCCGGACGGGTGCACCTTGCCTTTATATTTTACAAACCAGGTCACCCGGACGGGTGTGCCTTGCCTTCACATTTTAAATCAAGGTCACCCGGACGGGTACGCCTTACCTTTATAATTTACAAGCAAGGTCACTCGGACGGGTGCACCTTGCCTTTACATATTACAAGCAAAGTCATCTGGACGGATGCACCTTGCCTTTAAAATTCACACGTAAGGTCACCCGGATGGGTGCACCTTGCCTTACAATTTACAAGCAAGGTCACCCGGACGGGTGCACCTTGCCTTTATATTTTACAAACAAGGTCACCCGGAAGGGTGCATCTTGCCTTTATATTTACAAGCAAGGTCACCCGGACAGGTGGACCTCGTCATTACATCTATAAATGAAACACCTGAACGAATCTCATGATTATAAAAACAAATGGGTCGGCTCAACAAGTACGACCCATGACTCACGGTTACAAACATATCACAGTAAATACATATTCAACAGTGCAACAAGACATGACGGCCAAAGAGGAACATTCATTAAAAACATATAGTCATTACAAAAATTCATAAAAACAGACCCAGAATTAACCTATATATAACCTATGAAGTAGGAGCCACACCAGATGGACCCGTCTCGGGATTTTATTCAGTCTTTAGAGGAGTCAGGAAGTCCTTAAGAGCCTTAACCTCACCCTTCGCAACACATGCCACAACGACATCCAGGACCGGAAGCCGAAGCTCGTCGAAAGCATCACTGGCAGCTACAAATTTCAGGGCGGCATCAGCATCGTATAGGGGAGAAGTCTTAATGACCCCTCTGTCTTGGTGCAGGTTGAAATGCTCAACCAACCCCTCTAGACGACCGCAATTATGAAGTCGTCACTATCACGGATAGCCACTATAGTCTGCAAATTGCCCTCGGATAGCAACCATAGACAGTCGGCCTCAGATTTCGCCACCTGGGCCTCAATCGAAACCTGTAACCAAAAGATGGTAAGGAATGAACCAAAATAATGACAATACAAAAGCAACATGACAAGGATATTACCTGGGTAGCCTAAAACAGATCGCGTTCTTCCTACAGCCTGTCCTTATCAGAGAACGTGGAAGCAAGCTGATCCTCTCGGTCAACCAGCATGGCTTTCAGTTTCCCTACCACCTCAGACAAACTTTTAACAGTGTACATCCTCTCCTTTAGCAGTTTGTTGCTCCTCTCACAAGCCTCCTCAAAAGTTTTTCGGTCCTGCTCATGCTTGGATTGAAGCTCGAGGATCCGGTGTGACAACTGACTATTTTCATCCTCTAGCTAGGTCGCTCGAGCCTTCAACCGGGCCATCTCAATCTTGTTAGTCTTTTCCCTCTTCTGGATCCTCTTGATGTATTGGTGTTGGAGCTCCTACTGGCGGCATATCACTAGCATGGTCGAGAATACGCCAGCCAAGCAGACCGCAGAGAAATTGGACAAGGTCTCATGATCCAAGTTCAGTCGGAATTCTCTTTCAGCGAAAGGAAGAGCAATCTTCAGGAATCCCGATATACCTCGGGATTCACCAGGCGTGTAGAGTGAGTGATATTCCAGTTTGGGACGTATTTGGCCTCCACGTGGTGAACCTGCCCAAATGCAATGAGTGACAACCCCCCACCCCGGCAGACAACCCCTCCTTCATCGCAGAGAACTCGAATGACCAGAATAGACTAACCCGCCACCGGGAACAGAGTCAAAAGGAGGTACCTCGACGCGAGGAGGTTCACCCCCCCTCTGGGGCAACAGAACCGTATGCGATACCGGCTTCCCCCAACTCACCGCCCATATGACGCTTCAAGTCTTCCAAGCGAGTCTTCGTTGGAGTAACACCAAGACGAGACGGGGCCGAGCCTATTAAAGAAAGGAAACATGGTCAACATTAATAGTAAGCCCCATAACCAAAGCGATAGAAAAGAAGAAGAAAGGCATACCAGTAGAATGAGAAGAAGAAGAGGAGACTAGCGGCCTGGAAAGAGACTCCACCATGTCGCTCATCTTGCGATGCTTGGATGGAGAGGACGAAATCTGGAAGGCCACGCTCTTCTTGGCCTACTAAGGCTCAAGAGTAACATCCGGGGCCACATCCGGCCCCCTCCGAATCGTCAACACTGTCTCAAGGGGAACCTCCTCCATATCAGAATCAGGGTCTACCCACCCCTGAGACCTGGGATCCTGGGCCCTCTTGGTCTGGCCATCCCTCTCCAATTTCACCTTCATCTCAGCATTGTTAGCCCAGCCCTTAGAAGAAGAACACTCGGACGACCTAGCGAAGGAAGAGAGGGAAAAATTGCCGACTGTTTGGTCCAAGATGGGGGCCTCCCCAGCCTTTATATCAAGAAGCGTTGGATTTAAATTGAGGAATCACTCCAAGAAAAGCACTTAGAAAATACTCATGACTAGAAAGACATGGGAATACGTGTTAGACGGATGATAACACCAAAACAGTAGGAGAGAATGAGAAAGCTACTAACCTTTATCCCTGACGGTGTAAATGGGAATCTTGTGATGACGACCATATGCAACTCATACCGACCCCAACCAAAGCATGCTCCGGAAGCTCACAGAGCGGGGCCGGTTCCTAGGAAAGGAGTCGATAATCAGGATCCGACTCGAACTCCTCCTTCTTAGGAGGAATGTCCACAAGCATCTCCGTAGCCTCCCTATAGTGCATGGTCTGCGGGATCACATCCTCCCGGATATAGAAGAATATGTTCTTCCACCCCTTGAAACTGGATGGAACTTCACCGGCATAAGGGGCCACACCATGGTGTTTCCAGAACTCAATGCGACACATACCCATGGGATGAACCTGGGTCAAGTGAATATGGTAGAACTGGAGGAGGTCCAGGGTAAAGATGGTAATAGGAAGGCTGAAGTTGGTGCGGGTAAAGAGATCGGCATAAATGTTCATTTTTCCAGCAGGAGCATCAGGGGTGGTATCGTTAGGATTCGGAAGTTGAGGCTCCCACAAAGGATGAATCTGGTACCGATTCACCAGCTTGTTGAACTCCTGATCGGAAAATTTGTCCGGGCAAGTGTTGCAATCGGAGGGATCCGATTCAGAACCCTTAACGACCTTGAGTTTCCCACGAGCGGAAGAGGATGATTTTTTCAACATTGTTAGGAAGAAGAAGAAGAAGGGGCAATATGTAAAATTTCTAGGGTTTAGATGGAGTGAAACAAACCAGGAGATTTCTTCACCTTTTATAGGTATTTTCTCTCTCCTGGCGCATTAAATGCCCCACGAAAGAAGACACGACTGTAAGGGACCTTTTATAAAATAAACCAATGGGAAAACAGTATCACCTTCTGACAGGAAGAAGAATGACGGTTCCACTACATGGCCGCATCAGACAAAGGACAGACCGCGTAGCCGTACGGTCGCGTCTCATAAATGCACAGGAAAAAAACATCTTGCCCTACAAAAGAATGCTTTAGTCTAGTATGTTAAATATTTATAAACTAGATTAGTGGGACTTGTAGACGTAGGGTACACATAACTCACACACAACCGGGTACCCGAACCCGGAAGCACGGCCCACCCGGGCGCAACGGGTAAGCCAGCAGGACACGGGCCCCACATTTAATTACATCGGGATCACCGCCAATCCTAACCGATAATTCAGTAACAGCCAATCAATATAAAGGGTAACGGATTTATTGGGGAATAATCCCTGTAAATAAGCACACGGTTACAACAGACCAACACTATAGATAACAGGTAAAGAGGATCGGTATCCTCATAAAAGAATACACTCAAACTCTCTCTTTACTCTCTTTATCACACATTTCCAATTGACATACACTTATTTTCACGCCGGAGGGTCGTTACAGGGAGACTTCCCACCCTGGAACGTTTTAACTAGTGTTGTTTTTCTTGTGCGTAGGTGTGAAGGTTTAGAGATAACATTCGTGGATCGAAGTTCCGCTAGACCGGAATCATCCAGAGTTGGACCTCGTATTTACATGGTACAAATTAATATAGTTAGAGATGATTTAATATTTGAATAGATTTATTTGTGTCATATTATATATAAAGTAATTTACTGAACCGTGTAACCAACTTGGGTCGTTGCAGATTATCTTTATGCGGAACTTTCAATTCATTATTTTTGTGTATAATTTTTATTGTTTTCTAATTGAAGCCAGCTCTGATCATAAAAACTATGTTAATTGAGAAATAATGCAACATAATTTTTAGCAATATAGCCTGCTTCATTACCTTCTTCTTACAGATTTTGAAGAGTTAGAATTTTAAAATTCATTTGCATTTTATACCATATTGTTTTCCGATAATCTTATTATACAGAATCAAGTTTCTTTTGAGTAAGTGATGCTATTTATAATCAGGTTGTTATTTTGGTTATCCTGGTCGTGTTTGTAGGCTTATGTGATAATTATCTAATGATCATGTGACATGACGGTCTAAAGAAAAAACTCCATTATTTTAAGTAATATAATGATTATGTGACATGACGGTCTAAAGATGGACATATCAAGACCTTAATACACTCGCAAACATTTTGGCTTACAAACCTCCATTCTTTTTTAAGTAATATATCCAAATGCTTTGTTTCATTATTTTAATCAATTTCACTAACTCATTCAAGCAATCTTTATTGACATTTTATGAAGTGATAAAAGTTACTAAAGGAAATATCATGTTTTTTTAAGAAGCAGAGAAAGATTTATGCTTGTTACAACTAGAAACATATATTTTAATATATATTTTAGAGTAAATTACCATTTGCATCCCTGTGGTTTGGCGCTTTTGATCATTTGCATTCCTGTAGTTTAAAAATCCCTATATCCACCCTGACATATCGTTTTTGTCCCCGTTTGCATCCAAAATCCAAACGCCGTTTATGTTTGCCGTCAAGTAGGATTTCATCCAGGGGTATTTTAGTCAATTCATTCCGTACTTCACTCTCACCTTCAACATCAGAGTTTAAAAATCCAATATCTAACCTTCAATTTAGTCAATTCGATCCGTACTTCACCCTCACCTTCAACCGCCTTCATCTTCATTAAGTGAAAATGGTGATTAACAACTGGACTATTCGCGAAGAAGATATGCCGTGGTTTGACCCTATGGTAGTTTACGGTATGTGTTCTGATAATCAGTATAAAAAATGTGATTTTTTGTTTATCTTGGTATTTTGATTCTTAGTTAGCATTGTTTGATTGTTTCAGCTAATGAACCCACTATGTTTTCACTAAAAATCCACCATGGGGGAGAGTTTACAAAGTTCCCAGGAGCAAGGTATGTAAAGGGTAAAGTTTCATTCGTAGACATGGTCGACATTGATGTTTTTTCAGTCCATGAGCTTGATGACATGATGCAAGACTTAGGTTACTCTGGGGATGAGGTAATGTACTATAATTTTAAGATTCCTGGTTGGGACTTGGATGTAGGGCTACGAGCTATTGCAGGTGATATGGATGTGATTAACATGCAACAATACGTGAACACTACCAAGTTGATTGAACTGTACATAGAGCATAAACTTACAAAGGTTAACACCTATTTGAAGTCACCTAACCAAGGTAGCAGGGTGAGAATTGAAGAGATTGATGATATTGGACCCTCTAATCCTTGTAATAGACAGTTACAACTTGGGTGGTATGAAGAAGGGGATGAACAATATGATAGACAAGGGGATGAACATGTTGATAGACAAGGGGATAAACATGGGGATGAACAAGGGGATAAACATGGGGATGAACAAGGGGATAAACATGGGGATGAACAAGGGGATAAATAGGGGGATGAACAAGTGGATGAGCAAGTGGATGAGCAGGGTATTGAAGGGCATAAACAGGGGGATGAATAAGCGGATGAACAGGGGGTTGAACAAGGGGATGAACAAGTGGATGAGCAGGGGGATGAATGGGATGAACAAGGGGATAAACAGGGGGATGAACAAGGGGATGAACAAGTGGATGAACACGGGTTGAAGGGCAGATAACTCCAAATATGGAAGATTAAATTTTCTTGTCAAATTTTCTGGAACCATTTCATATAGAGGAGAATGATATGGAGGGTGAAAATGGTGGTACAAGGGGTGGTACAGGGGGTGGTACAGGGGAGAATGACATTGAGGGTGACAACACTGCTTCTGAATCAGCTGATTCTGACTATATTGTAGATATGGATAATGAAATGGAGGATGTTGATGTTGACATGGATCAGTATAGAGCATTTGTTGATATGGAAGAAGATGACACACCCTTAGATGAGAATAGTGATGAAGGTGATATGGATGATGTTGAAGTTGATCTAGATAACTTTGATAGTGCAAGTGATGAAGATGATGTTCTAACAAAAAAAGCAACTAAGAAGCTTAATAAGAAGAATAAAACATGGAAGTCACTTGGTGTAACATTTGACCCATTTTCAAATTTGTAACCCGACCCTATTTTTTTAGAGTATTTATTCCAATGAATTAAATGTAATATGGTGAAGGTTAACAAATGTTACAAATTATTTTTCATCTATTTAAAACAATTGAACAATTTATAATAATATTATGATTCGTAAATATTTATTATTAAGTTGAAAGTCTATATACCATTTTATGTAAAAAAACTAAATCTAAAAGATTCATAAAAAAATTTATAAACATCATAAATATTTTGTAAAATAAATAGATTTATTTTATAAATTAAGTCTAGGGTGAAAAGTGTTAATTATGAAACTTGAATACAAAGTTTTCACATAAAATAATAACTATACTAAACTACAGGGACTAAAGTTGTAAACTTTCAAATCAAACCCAAACCCCCCCCCTTCAATCCCGTTATCCCGGCCGCCTCTCCGGCCAAGTTCCGGCCAAGCTCCGGCTCGGCCTAAAACAACTCAAAAACATGCGAAAACCGACCCCAACTGTTCTAAATCGCTTCGTGAACATGTTTCGAACCCATAACCAGTCTTAATTGGACTTAATTCAATGCTTAGCATGTCCAAACCAAAACCGAAATCGACATTCAAATCTCAAACAGTTTCGACTCAATCATCAACGCAAACAATCAAATTAATCAAATGAAAACGATTCTGTGATCATTACGAATTCAAACATATCAATAACTGATAATAACACTATGTAATTATAATCGAATCGTGACCCGAAACTCCCGAATCAACCTTAAACTCGGTTGGTTTGAAACAGTTATAATCGGACTATAAACGCTCAGAAACACCTTCAAATCGATCCCTCTGAACTTTCTGCAACTCGAATTACAAACGAATCAAACCCCATCATCTCTTTCGATCTCCATCTTCACGTCGAACCTGCAACTAGTCGAACCCCATATTCGAAGCAACCTCAACAGAAATCGATTGAGGGCTTTTGATCATCTGGTTCACCAGAAGCTCTCTGTGCAATTAATTTGATTTTGATCAACAATAACAGCTCGAATCAACTACTCACCCGTTGTGACCTAGTTCTTCTTCTCCTTATCAATTCCGTCTCAATACAGGTAATTGAATACAAGATTACACTCGTATATACATGTTAGTCGAAAGCCCTATGGTCAATTCGATTATCAACATCGATTTCTTGTTCAATTCGATGATTCTGCAATTAGGGTTTATGTGGATTTGGGGAATTAATCAATTAAACTTGTTTTATAAATTTTATTCGAATTCTAAACAGAGATTGGGCTTTGGCCCAGCGGTAACACACATGACATACACAAGGGTTACCCAGGTTCGAACCTGGGCACCCACATATATTTTTAAAATGTTTTTTTTTATTATTTCAGGAATTATCATTAAATTATAATATTAATATAAAATTATTTTGTTAATAAAAAATTATTCTAGAAATTTTATATTAATCTCAGAAAATTGTAAAATTTATAATCCCATTTTCTTATTAAATTTTAAGAGATTAAATGTCTAACAAAACTTATTTATAAGTTTTATATTTTACAAAAATCATTTTAAGCCAAACCTAAAGTATTTCAAATGGTTTCATACCAATATTTTCATAAATCATTTAAATAACAAATTATTCATTTGATTATTGGGACAATACATTTTTTTCTTAATTGTTAAAAAGATTATTTCTTTTACACTTTACTACCCAATTATTATTTAATCAATTATTAAAAATTAAATACTTAAATAATATTCAAATATATGACGACCTACTATTCAACTTACACTATTTGTGTAACCAATTATTAAAAACCCTCAAATCCCAATTAGGGGCCATAATCCATATTTAGATCTTCGCGCATTATTATTCTAATCACAAGATACCAAACTTTAGGTTGAACACCGAGGAGCTTCCTTTGGTATCACGTCTAGCATTCTATTAATTTCAAAACGCTAATTATTCTCAAGTGAGTATTCATTGCCCATTTTTCATGTTTTATTATTTGGGGAAATCATGTGATACTATACGCAACCATGTTTATTCATTTTTATTCTATTTCATACTAATATTCAATTCATTACGTGTTATGTTATTTACTTGCAATTATATGTTCACATCTAGATAAACTTGATAACATGATCATTAATTCACACAACCACGGTAACAATGATAGATCTATTGGTTTGACAACCCACCCCATTTGTTTAGTCGCGTGGTGATTGAAACCGGAAACATACATTCTATAAGGCTTCGTCTGTGGACCGAGTCAATTCAGTCAATAGGTTTGATCGTGTTGTTTGTCATTTATGATACACTGTTGCACGTTAGTTATAACATTACCATGTGAATTGAATTGTTTTCAAGTTATTCAATCAAATTTTGTGTGTGTTTAAACCTGTGATTACTCACCGGCTAATTCCTTAGCTGACTCGTTACTTTTTCACATGATTTCAGGAAATGCTATTTAGTGGAATTCTCTCTGCTCATATAGGATTGGACTTAGTCAAAAATAAAGAAGACAATATTATATTTCATGGTTTTACTTTAATTGCGTTGTAATGTGTGACTTGAATGACATTATTCAATAAATAAATGGTTATTAAATGTTATTTCAACGTATTTATTACCTTGTGCTATGAACAATCGATTCACATTCGTCCGCCTCGATGATTCCGCCATCGGTCGGGGTGTGACAGATTGGTATCAGAGCCAAGGTTATAGGGAATTAGGTTATTAGAAATCGAATGACCTAGACTATAACTAAGTACCTTTACACATGAGTCCTCTCATGTATTCTATATGTTTAGATAGGGCTTATATGTGTCACTTATGCCTATTATGTTTATGTGATTATGACATTCCCTTATATCTTGATTCTTACCTTTCACATACAAATTCTCAAATCATATTATATGGCATTATGTGCCTAAATCAAATTGTTTTCAAATTTTAAATTTTGATTTGGTATTCATGGTTTTCAAAATCTCGTCAAAGTCTGTGTCACATGACCGAGAACATGCAATGCTGGAAGAGTGGGATACCTGTATCTTAAGGTGTTCTGTCTAGGCAAGGTATTCATACAACTTGATTACCTTACCTGGGAACCCTCGAGATGAGTATTCGCTTATAGGTACGCATGTCCTCATTAAGGTTGTGGTGGACACAAATACTTTGATAAGTCAACGTATTCGCTTTGGTTTGCGAACCGAACGTTTACACTCCTAACCTCTCATTGTTATTCTAAACAATCTCATTAACGATTTTATTATTTTGAAAAGTTTTAAAAACCAATTACCCGTTTCTCATAGAGGTTTCTTCTTTCCATATTATACAGTATGTCTTCCCGTCAAAACCGCTCCCGATCTAGAAGCTCTGGCCGTAAGATTGCTGCTATAGTGGCACGTGAAGTTGCTGCGGTCATCCCAACACTGCTTACCCATTTGAATCAAGGCAACAACGTTGTTCAAAATCAAGCTGCACCAAACCCTCCACGAGTTTGTACTTACAAGCACTTCAGTTCTTGCAATCCCACTAAGTTTAGCAGGACCGAAGGAGCCACTGGTCTTTTACAGTGGTTTGAAAGTATCGAGAACACTTTTCTCAATAGTGAGTGTCCCGAGAATCTCAAGGTTCGCTATGCTACAAGTGTTCTTCAAAAGAGAGCACTCACTTGGTGGAACGGGGAGAAACGAACCCGTGGAACTGATGCTGCCTTGGCATTAACGTGGGATGAAGTCAAAGAACTCATGACTCGGGAATTCTGTCCAAGAAATGAGATCAAGAAGTTAGAAGCTGAGTTCTGGGACTTAGCTCAAGAAAGTGGAGAAAATCTAGCTTACACCAACCGATTTCATGAATTGAGCCTACTTGTTCCCCACTTAGTTACCCCATTATCCCGGACCATTGAAAAGTACATCGGTGGTCTACCCATGAAAATTCAAGACACGGTGTGGGGTAGGAATCCTGCAACTCTGGAAGATACCATCCGGTTAGCTGCTCAGTTAATTGACAATCATGTCAAGGCTGGAACCCTGACTAGGAAGGGTGCTAAGAAGGTGCCCGAGAAACCCTCAGCTGAACCCCCTAAGGAGGAAAAACCTGAACCTTCTCAAAACAAGAAGAGGAAGGTTAAATCCCAAAACTTTGCTGTGGTTACCCCTACTGTTCCAGTTAATCAAGTCGCACCAAGCTACCAACCAGTCTCCAACAATCAAGTCCCGGCAAAGAAACCTTACACTGGAACTTTCCCACAGTGCAATATTTGCAAGTACCACCACCCTGCTAATGCACAATGCCGTCGCTGCACCAACTGTGGTCGTTTCGGTCATACTCTTTACGTGTGTAAGAGCGCAGCTAAGACTCCGGCTACCGCACCTGTTCTTCAACATCCTCCTGCAATTACTCAGGGTCGTGCATGCTATCAATGTGGTGATCCGAACCACTTCCGCAATCGATGCCCTCAACTTGTCAGCACGGTGCCTACGGCTCAAGGACGTGCTTTTAACATCAATGCTCATCAAGCTCAAACCAATAGCGATGTGGTGAACGGTATGTTTTTAATCAATAATCATTATGCTTCAGTCTTATTTGATACCGGCGCCGACAAAAGTTTTGTGTCCTTAGAATTTGAGCCCTTACTTGCTAGTGCACGGACTAAGTTGAGAAAACCATTTACGGTAGAGATAGCCGACGGGAAACCTATCACAATCGATTCAATTATTCCAAACTGTATCCTTAGTCTTAGCGAGCATGATTTTCCTATCGATCTCACACCGATGCAACTTGGAAATTTCGACGTCATTATAGGCATGGATTGGCTATCTAAGAACCATGCCGAAGTTGTTTGTTACGAGAAAATCATCCGGATCCCTCTTGCGCCCGAAAAGGTGTTAAATATTTATGGAGAAAAACCTTCCAAAGGCCTTCGACTTATGTCATGTACCAAAGCTCAAAAGTACCTTCGCAAGCATTATGTGGCTTTCTTAGCACATATCGTGAAAACGAATGAGAAGTCAAAGAAAGTCGAGGATATTCCGATCATTCGTGATTTTCCGGAAGTGTTCCCCGATGACTTAACTGGACTCCCTCCTGTTCGTCAAGTCGAGTTTCGCATCGATCTTGTGCCTGGTGCAACACCTGTAGCAAAATCTCCATATCGTCTTGCACCATCTGAGATGCAAGAACTTGCTAGTCAACTTCAAGAACTTTCCGATAAAGGTTTCATTCGACCAAGTTCCTCACCTTGGGGAGCCCCGGTATTGTTTGTGAAGAAGAAAGATGGCTCATTTCGTATGTGTATCGATTATCGGGAGCTCAACAAGCTTACTGTTAAGAACCGGTATCCTCTACCAAGAATCAATGATTTGTTTGATCAACTTCAAGGCGCTTCATACTTTGCCAAGATTGACCTTCGTTCTGGTTATCATCAACTACGAGTGCATGATGACGACATTCCCAAAACAGCCTTCCGTACAAGATATGGTCATTACGAATTTCTAGTTATGCCATTTGGTTTGACCAACGCACCAGCTGTGTTCATGGATTTAATGAACCGCGTGTGTAAACCATACTTGGACAAGTTCGTGATCGTCTTCATCGACGACATTCTGATTTATTCAAAATCAAGATCCGAGCATGAACATCATCTTCGTTTGATTCTTGAACTATTGAAAAAGGAGAAACTATATGCCAAATTCTCTAAGTGTGAATTTTGGTTGAAGGAGGTACAATTCCTTGGTCACATCGTAAATGATAAAGGAATTCATGTGGATCCTGCAAAGATTGAGGCGGTAAAGAGTTGGGTGGAACCTAAAACTCCCACTGAGATCCGTTCATTCCTTGGCTTGGCCGGCTACTATCGGCGTTTCATCCCAAATTTCTCAAAGATCGCTGTGCCTCTTACTGCCTTGACCCACAAGGATAAGTCTTTCCAGTGGGGACCAGATCAAGAAAAAGCATTCCAAACACTTAAACAAAAGTTATGCAATGCTCCAATCTTGACCCTCCCTGATGGAAATGATGATTTTGTTGTTTACTGCGATGCTTCCAAGCAAGGTCTTGGTTGTGTCCTCATGCAACGAGGAAAAGTCATAGCCTATGCCTCAAGACAGCTCAAAATCCATGAGAAAAATTACACAACTCATGATCTCGAATTAGGAGCTGTGGTTTTCGCACTCAAAATCTGGAGACACTATCTTTACGGCACCAAGTGTGTTGTATTCACTGACCATAAGAGTCTTCAGCACATTTTCAATCAAAAAGAACTAAACATGAGACAACGGCGATGGGTTGAGTTACTCAATGACTACGATTGTGAAATTCGCTATCATCCTGGAAAAGCGAATGTCGTAGCCGATGCATTGAGTCGTAAAGATTATGTCATACTCCAAAGTGTGACGATCCAATCCGAACTTAAAACTCGAATTCTCGAAGCCCAACACGAGTCAGTCACTGAGGGTAACATGTATGATGAAATGTCATGCGGCGCTGAACTCCAATTGGAAACAAAACCTGATGGTTTGTTGTATTTTCTGGATCGTCTTTGGATTCCTAAACGCAATGATCTTCGAATCCTCATCATGAGCGAGGCTCACAAAACTCGTTATTCCATCCATCCCGGTGCGGATAAGATGTTTATGAATCTCCGTAATCAGTATTGGTGGCCCGGCATGAAAAAGGATATAGCTTTGTATGTGTCCAAATGCCTCACCTGTTCAAAAGTTAAAGCCGAACATCAACGTCCGTCTGGATTACTTGTTCAACCTGATATTCCAGTGTGGAAGTGGGAAGACATATCCATGGACTTCATTACCAAATTGCCTCGAACCTCTAGCGGTTATGATAGTATTTGGGTCATCGTTGATCGATTGACTAAATCGGCACACTTCATACCGATTCGTGAAGATTTTCGAGTTGAGAAATTAGCTCGTATCTACATCAATGAAATAGTCAGCCGTCATGGTGTGCCATTAAATATTATCTCCGATCGTGATGGTCGATTCATCTCCCATTTCTGGCAAAGTCTTCAATCGTCTTTGGGAACCCGACTCAATCTCAGCACAGCTTATCACCCTCAAACCGATGGGCAGACTGAAAGAACAATACAGACTCTCGAGGATATGCTTCGAGCGTGTGTCATTGACTTTAGTGGCTCTTGGGATTCTCATCTACCGTTAATCGAATTTTCATACAACAACAGCTACCATACAAGTATCCAAATGGCACCATTTGAAGCTTTGTACGGTCGCAAGTGTCGATCTCCCATATGTTGGTCTGAGATAGGAGATGCACAAATCACCGGTCCTGAACTGATTCAGGAATCAACCGATAAGATTCACAAGATTCGTGATAACTTGCTGGCTTCAGAAGCATTATGCTGATAAGGGACGGAAACCCATGGAATACAACGTCGGTGATCTCGTACTCCTAAAGGTATCACCTTGGAAAGGGGTGATCCGTTTTGGGAAGAAAGGAAAGCTAGCACCTCGTTATGTGGGTCCATTCAAAGTGCTTGAGCGTATTGGGAAAGTAGCTTACAAGCTTGAACTGCCTCAAGAACTCAGCAACATTCACCCAACATTTCATGTTTCCAACCTCAAGAAATGCCTTGCTGATGAGAACCTCCACATTCCACTCGATGAAGTTCAAATCGATGAATCCATGCACTTTATCGAAAGACCTGTGGAGATCATGGACCGAGAAGTCAAACAACTCAAGCGTAGCCGAATACCTATCGTCAAAGTTCGTTGGGAGTCTAAACGTGGCCCAGAGTTCACTTAGGAGCGTGAAGACCAAATGAAATCCAAGTATCCTCATCTTTTTGTCTCAGCCTCCTCGTGATCAAATTTCGGGACGAAATTTCTTAAAGTAGGGGAGACTGTAACATTTGACCCATTTTCAAATTTGTAACCCGACCCTATTTTTTTAGAGTATTTATTCCAATGAATTAAATGTAATATGGTGAAGGTTAACAAATGTTACAAATTATTTTTCATCTATTTAAAACAATTAAACAATTTATAATAATGTTATGATTCGTAAATATTTATTGTTAAGTTGAAAGTCTATATACCATTTTATGTAAAAAAAACTAAATCTAAAAGATTCATAAAAAAATTTATAAACATCATAAATATTTTGTAAAATAAATAGATTTATTTTATAAATTAAGTCTAGGGTGAAAAGTGTTAATTATGAAACTTGAATACAAAGTTTTCACATAAAATAATAACTATACTAAACTACAGGGACTAAAGTTGTAAACTTTCAAATCAAACCCAAACCCCCCCTTCAACCCCATTATCCCGGCCGCCTCTCCGGCCAAGTTCCGGCCAAGCTCCGGCTCGGCCTAAAACAACTCAAAAACATGCGAAAACCGACCCCAACTGTTCTAAATCGCTTCGTGAACATGTTTCGAACCCATAACCAGTCTTAATTGGACTTAATTCAATGCTTAGCATGTCCAAACCAAAACCGAAATCGACATTCAAATCTCAAACAGTTTCGACTCAATCATCAACGCAAACAATCAAATTAATCAAATGAAAACGATTCTGTGATCATTACGAATTCAAACATATCAATAACTGATAATAACACTATGTAATTATAATCGAATCGTGACCCGAAACTCCCGAATCAACCTTAAACTCGGTTGGTTTGAAACAGTTATAATCGGACTATAAACGCTCAGAAACACCTTCAAATCGATCCCTCTGAACTTTCTGCAACTCGAATTACAAACGAATCAAACCCCATCATCTCTTTCGATCTCCATCTTCACGTCGAACCTGCAACTAGTCGAACCCCATATTCGAAGCAACCTCAACAAAAATCGATTGAGGGCTTTTGATCATCTGGTTCACCAGAATCTCTCTGTGCAATTAATTTGATTTTGATCAACAATAACAGCTCGAATCAACTACTCACCCGTTGTGACCTAGTTCTTCTTCTCCTTATTAATTCCGTCTCAATACAGGTAATTGAATACAAGATTACACTCGTATATACATGTTAGTCGAAAGCCCTATGGTCAATTCGATTATCAACATCGATTTCTTGTTCAATTCGATGATTCTGCAATTAGGGTTTATGTGGATTTGGGGAATTAATCAATTAAACTTGTTTTATAAATTTTATTCGAATTCTAAACAGAGATTGGGCTTTGGCCCAGCGGTAACACACATGACATACACACGGGTTACCCAGGTTCGAACCTGGGCACCCACATATATTTTTAAAATGTTTTTTTTTATTATTTCAGGAATTATCATTAAATTATAATATTAATATAAAACTATTTTGTTAATAAAAAATTATTCTAGAAATTTTATATTAATCTCAGAAAATTGTAAAATTTATAATCCCATTTTCTTATTAAATTTTAAGAGATTAAATGTCTAACAAAACTTATTTATAAGTTTTATATTTTACAAAAATCATTTTAAGCCAAACCTAAAGTATTTCAAATGGTTTCATACCAATATTTTCATAAATCATCTAAATAACAAATTATTCATTTGATTATTGGGACAATACATTTTTTCTTAATTGTTAAAAAGATTATTTCTTTTACACTTTACTACCCAATTATTATTTAATCAATTATTAAAAATTAAATACTTAAATAATATTCAAATATATGACGACCTACTATTCAACTTACACTATTTGTGTAACCAATTATTAAAAACCCTCAAATCCCAATTAGGGGCCATAATCCATATTTAGATCTTCGCGCATTATTATTCTAATCACAAGATACCAAACTTTAGGTTGAACACCGAGGAGCTTCCTTTGGTATCACGTCTAGCATTCTATTAATTTCAAAACGCTAATTATTCTCAAGTGAGTATTCATTGCCCATTTTTCATGTTTTATTATTTGGGGAAATCATGTGATACTATACGCAACCATGTTTATTCATTTTTATTCTATTTCATACTAATATTCAATTCATTACGTGTTATGTTATTTACTTGCAATTATGTGTTCACATCTAGATAAACTTGATAACATGATCATTAATTCACACAACCACGGTAACAATGATAGATCTATTGGTTTGACAACCCACCCCATTTGTTTAGTCGCGTGGTGATTGAAACCGGAAACATACATTCTATAAGGCTTCGTCTGTGGACCGAGTCAATTCAGTCAATAGGTTTGATCGTGTTGTTTGTCATTTATGATACACTGTTGCACGTTAGTTATAACATTACCATGTGAATTGAATTGTTTTCAAGTTATTCAATCAAATTTTGTGTGTGTTTAAACCTGTGATTACTCACCGGCTAATTCCTTAGCTGACTCGTTACTTTTTCACATGATTTCAGGAAATGCTATTTAGTGGAATTCTCTCTGCTCATATAGGATTGGACTTAGTCAAAAATAAAGAAGACAATATTATATTTCATGGTTTTACTTTAATTGCGTTGTAATGTGTGACTTGAATGACATTATTCAATAAATAAATGGTTATTAAATGTTATTTCAACGTATTTATTACCTTGTGCTATGAACAATCGATTCACATTCGTCCGCCTCGATGATTCCGCCATCGGTCGGGGTGTGACACTTGGATCATGTTCACTGTATGTTGGGCAAACATTCAAAGATAAGGAAGAGATTAAGGAGATTGTTAGAGCAATTGCTATGCAAAATAGGAGGCAACTTGCATATGTAAAAGATGAGAAAGTAAGGATCAGAGTGGTATGTTATGGGGCAAATCCTGAGTCTGTCTGTAGTCAAGGGCAAAATGGTAAAAGTTCAAATGTTAGTGGGTCAAAGACACAAGAATCTGGTAAAGATAATGCATGTAAAGGTGTTGGTGGTGCAATTAATAATAAGACAAAAAATAGGTACCCACCACCCACTTGTCCATGGACTCTGCATATATCAAGGCCCAACATTCAAGAACTTTTTTTAGTCAAGACTTTTATAGGAGAACACATGTGTATGTAAACAAGAAAGATTAGACTGTACACAAGCTCAGTAATTACTAAAGAGGCTGAACCCATACTTGAGTGCAACCCTCATATACCTCTAAAGGCACTTCAAGAAATTCTACAGAGGAAACACCAAGTACAAATCTCATTAAAAAGATTTTTGTTGCAAAGTCGATGGCGTTAAAGAAAATAGAGGGTGATTACATATCTCAGTATGGTTTATTGAGGGATTACTGTGAAGAGTTATTGAGATCCAACCCTGAATCAACTGTAAAGCTTGATGTTGAAAGTCATTGTAACCCAAGTAGTACAACAAGACAATTCAAAATAATTTACATATGTTATGCTGCTTTAAAAGCTGGTTTTAAAGCATGTGGGAGACAGTTGTTGGGTCTGGATGGGAGCTTCATGAAAGGGCCATTCCCAGGACAAATTCTTTCTGCAGTTGGAGTTGATTCAAACAATGGAATATACCCGGTAGCATTTGCAGTAGTTGAGGCTGAAACCTGTGATTCCTGGACTTGGTTCCTTCAAAATCTTGGAGATGATTTAGATCTGGAGATGAACTCAAATTTTACCTTTATAAGTGACAGATAGAAGGTAAGTTTATTGTTCCTTCAAATGTTCCTTCAAATCTTACTCACAGTCTAAGTTTATTGTTTATATTCACTTTGTAGCGCATTATACCGGCTCTTAAGAATGTCTTTCCAGCTGCTGAGCATAGATATTGTCTAAGGCACATTCATGAAAACATGAAAGCTAAATGGAGAGGCCACATGTACAAGGATCTTTTATGGAAATGTGCAAGTGCAACCATAATACCCGAATTTGATAAGAACATGGAGTCAATAAGAAAACAAGATTCATCATTGTATGATTGGTTGAAACAAATCCCAGCCAGACATTGGAGCATGGCTCATTTCACTGGTATGCTCTATTTGAACTACCCATAAATAAGATTCATAATTATATAATTTGTGTACATGTTCAATGTAGGCCAAGCACAATGTGATGTTTTATTAAACAACCTTTGTGAGGTTATTAACAAGCAGTTGGTAGGAGGCAGAGACAAGGCAATTATTACATGTTTAGAGTTTATCAGGGAATACTTGTTGAAGAGTATTGTTGTGGTTCAGAAGATGATTTCAAAATGTCAAGGGCCTCTTACACCCTCTGCAGCCAAAACCTTTGCACATATTAAATCCCAAGCAGCAGAGTACACTCTTATAATGGCAGGACATAAGAAATACCAAGTTAGTGGGCCGTGGATGGATAAAGTATGTGTTGACTTAGAGAAAAGAGCATGTACGTGCAGGAAATGGGAGCTTACAGGCATGCCTTGTAAACATGCAGTTGCTTGCATATAGGATTTGGCTACATATGACCAGGAGACTGCAATTCCTGAGTCTTGGGTTTCCAAAGTTCATCTGTTAGAGACTTGGAAGGATGTGTATAAAAACACCCTTGAACCTATCAATGGGAGGCCCATGTGGATACCATCAACCTGCCCAACTACACTAACCGCACCAAAGCATCATACTCCAGTGGGTAGGCCTAAAAAGAAGCGGAAGAAGTCAGCTGAGGAGGTGGCTCAAGGTAGGGTTGACAAGGATGGGAAGTTGGTGAGAAAAGGATTCTCTGTTAGATGTGGATTGTGCAAGAATTTTGGTCACAACAAAAGATCTTGCAAAGGACAGGGTTCATCACAGCCAGTTTCACAAGGTGCTCCACATGAAAGTCATTAGGCTGTGTAATGTATTTTGATATTTATTTTGATATTGTTTGTTTGGAACAAAAACTATCTAACTTGTCTTAATTTGGGTTGTATGTATTTGGTATGTATTTTGAAACTATGTAATGCTTGGGTAATGCTTATGCAGTTTGGTTATTTTAGTTGGTTATGTTTGAATGGGTAATGCTTATGCATTATGTTGAATGGGTCAAAATGGTTTGGGGCTGCATATTTTGGTTGGTTATGTTTCAATGGGTAATGCTTATGCATTATGTTGAATGGGTTAAAATGGTATGGGGCTGCATATTTTGGTTGGTTATGTTTGAATGGGTAATGCTTATGCATTATGTTGAATGGGTCAAAATGGTTTGGGGCTGCATATTTTGGGGCTGCATTTTGGTCATTTTGGTTGCTTATTTTGGTTGCTTATGTTGAATGGGTAAAAATGGTTTGGGGTTGCTTATGTTCAATGGGTCAAAATGGTGCTGCCCAATCAATGAAACCATCATATTCATTTCACACACTCAATTAACCAACTAACCTTCATATTCAATTAACCAAGTAACCTTCTGATACATCATTACAAATTGACCTTTACATAAACCACTACAAAATTAGGTCAATTCGTTCAAAATAACAGCCAATTCATATCACTTATACATGATATACACTATAAATAAAATCCAACTGACAATTAACCAAATTTTCATCCTTCTAGCTTCAAACTTCAACCTTTTGCATCTTTCATCTTTCTTGTTGCTCGACTTTAGCAGCCCATTGATAATTTCAGTAGATCTTGGACTCAGGGCAGGTTCAGCCCAACTTACAAAACCACAATTAGACCCCTTTCTTGCACAGCAGTGAAACCGACGGCCTGGATTTTTGTGGGTCCACGACGTGCAAACAAAGGTAGCGTGTCCACATGAGCATCTAACCATCTTCTTCTTCGAATTACTTCTTCGAATTACTTCTTCGAATTACAGAGGTGTAGAGAGATGAGAGATGAGAGAAATTAGGTTGAAATGGTTGTTCAGGGTTTTTAATGGCCTTTACAAGGGGTAGGGAACGAATTGACTAAAATACCCCTGGATGAAATCCTACTTGACGGCAAACATAAACGGCGTTTGGATTTTGGATGCAAATGGGGACAAAAACGATATGTCAGGGTGGATATAGGGATTTTTAAACTACAGGGATGCAAATGGTCAAAAGCGCCAAACCACATGGATGCAAATGATAATTTACTCTATATTTTACTTTGTTTTTAGTAAATTCAATTTACCAATTATGTGTTTTTTGACAATCTTTTTTTTATTTTTACCTCGAATTCAATAAAAAATAATATCCGCAGCAAAAAAAGCTGAGTCTAATTTACTAGTTTAGCTTCACAACAAAATCAAGGCATATGTAAAGTAAACTGATAAAAGTTTAACGATTAAAAAGATAAAAGAGAAGGATTTATGTGATGGCTATATCATTTTCATATTTAATTGCACCAACATTCATTGATTGCCAACTTGCAATCTAAACCACACATTTTTATAATTCATATTTTTTTTGTAATTTTTTTTATTTTTAATAAATAAAAACTATATATTTGGAATATGAAAACTTATGCCATTTCTTGTAACCTTCTAAAAAATTATTTATAGATATATGATCAAATTTTTCCATGGTCCTTCAAAACTAACAATAAATCCGCATTTTGTAACTCAATTACTACCAGTATACGTTTTTAGTATAAAATATATTATATTAATTATTTTGTTTATACAGGATGAAGTTGAAGTCCTTCTTCTCACATGCACGTTTTACTTTGCATGACACAAATAAATTCCCATAAAAAAATTATATAAAAATACAAATAAAATTATATAGTACTCAATGCATCTATCTCCCAACTTCTTTTTAAACCCTTGTACATTTCATCTTCATAACTCGTACCAAACAACTTAATAGCCATCATCCCACAATGTCTCATCATCCCAATTTCGAACCCATCTCAAAATGCAGCTCGAAATCGAGATCCAACCAAACCGTTGTATCCGATCTCAACGGTACCCTTCTCGTATCCCAGAACCCGTTCCCGTACTTCTTCCTCGTAGCACTTGAAGCCGGAAGCATTTTTCGAGCCTTCTTTCTATTACTAGCCTTCCCACTCATCTACACCATTTCCCTCTTTTCCAAACCAACCGCCACTCGTGTATATACGTTCATCGCATTCGTGGGGCTGAGAATTCGGGATATTGAACTTGTTTCAAGCTCGGTACTACCTCGATTCTATGCGGCGATGTTCGCCCCGAGGCATGGAGGGTGTTTAACTCGTTTGGGAAAAGGTATGTGGTGACATCGAGCCCACGGGTGATGGTTGAACCCTTTGTGAAGAGTTATTTAGGGGCTGATAAGGTGTTGGGGACTGAACTCGAGCTCTCAAAATCCGGTCGAGCCACTGGGTTGGTTAAAGAGCCCGGTCCCGGTGTTCTTTTTGGTGAACTAAAGAAAACCGTCATCTTGCAAGAGTTTGAAGGTTCGAATCTGCCTGATTTGGGTCTTGGAGATGGTGAGACTGACAAAGATTTTATGTCCATTTGCAAGGTATTATTATTATTATTATTATTATTATTATTATCTTATCATTTTTATTTGTCATTATACTACCATATATATGAAGATAACATGAAATTTAGTTAGCTAGATGAGTACGTATATAATAACAATAACTTGAACTGGTCTAGTGTTAAAGATATATGTTATTTAGTTATATGGTATTGGCCGGGTTTGGTCCTCAAATAATATGTGACGTTGATTTAATTAAAGTAAAATGTGATTAGATTATGATCATTAATTTAAAAAAGAATAACAGATTAGTTTATAGTATTCATGAGTTTCAACCTCGTTTTATAAGATAGAATTTTAGATTGATTTTATTGTTATCACAATTTCTTATTCTTTTGTTACATCAAAACTTATTTAATTTTCTTTCAAGGTTTTGTTCCTTAAGACATATAATAGCACCGTTTGATGTAGATCAACTGTAATATTTAACATATGTAACAACCACCTACCATTATTGACAACTCGAACCACCATGTACAAATCATACATGTAACTAATATCAAACACTCGTCACATGTATAATGCTAACAAACGCATTTAAGGACCTCGCCACCATACCCAAAGGCCATCACCTACCTTTCTTCTTTTAGATGAAACAAGAATATAAGCTAAAAGTTGAAGTTAGCTATTAAAATATATAACGGATGTGAAATGCTTCTTTTAGATGAAATAAGAATAGAAACTAAAATTTGAAGTTAGCTTTAAAAAAATTTAAAATATAAAAACGAGTATGCAAATCTTCCTATATTCATATTCTAATAAAAAGGTATATGGGATGACACGTGTCAACACCACAATCATTCTCACTAAAATTTTCTCGCCTCTCTCTCATATTAAATAATTACCTTAATTACTAATAATACTATTTAACACTTTTTTAGATTTAATAAATTAATAAAGAGATCTATTTATTAATGTTATTTCTAAATAAACAATTTTTTTATAAAATAATAAATTTATATAAAGCATAAGACTTTTTTTAAAAATACGAAATATTTAAAATTGGTATTTTTGAAAAGTTATTTTTTTAAAACCAAAAATAATTAAATTTAAGAGTTATAATAAGAAAATTTTTAAAAATGACATTTTTATACGGTTTGTTTTAGAACAAAACGTTTATTTATTTTTTTTTGAAAACAAATAAAGTTTTAAAAAGTTGATATCACTATTTTATAACTTACAGTCATTCCTAATACATAATTTCACTGATATTATATCTTAAAATGTTATTTTATAATTAATAAATTTTATTATATTAATTTTTTATTTATTCAACCCGTATAACACACGGTTACTATAACTAGTACAAAATAAAACGGAAACAAACCAAGAAATGTAACATAGATTAAAAATTTAAAAACTAAACGATAAATATTAGTAGAACAAGAGGTTAAGAGGGTCAGACTCCCAGCGGAGTCTATAGCCACAAAATTCATATGTATTTTTATGGAAAAATAAGTTGGGCCCCTTGAATTATAGTCAACAAGAGAAGATTCTTTGATAGTTCCAATAAGAGTAATTTTCCGTCGCTACTAACATACTAAAACAAATGTAATATTCACAAATAAAAATCAGGGCTGTACTCGATAACCGTCTAAAAGTTTTGAGTCCTGAGCGAGTTATAAAAAACGGGCTCTTATTATATAAAATGAATAATTTATATATAAAATTTTGGCGTTGTGCAAGTAGAAAAAAACGAGATCCTAGTTCGAGGACCTTCTGTGTTCCGCTCCCACCTCAAAACGCAAGATATTTTGTTTGAGTTTTTGAATGAATTTTAATTATAGTAATAGGTAAATGTTAGTGAGCTCCAATATTAAAATATTTATGGGCTCTAATGTTTCTAGGTGTAAACTAACTAAAATGTTAATGAGGTTAAGTGTTTGAAAAAATATACATGGGATTTTAATATATATATATATATATATATATATATATATAATATATATATATATATAATATATATATATATATATATATATATAATATATATATATATATATATAATATATATAATATATAATATATATATATATATAGGATCAGGATCATTACAGAACCATTTTTTATTTTCAGAACCAAAAGAACCATTGAATTACATAAATGTAAATCATAAAACATTGGTTTACATAGATGTAAGTTAAACCTGGTGATATTTAGTTGTTTTTATAGTTTATTGTTCATTTCTGATATACACATATGTAAAACAGGTCAAGTATTACCAGACTTAATATACATTTATGTAAATCAATGGTTCTGTAGTTCTGAAAATAAAAAGTGATTCTGTAATGATCCTAACCCTATATATATATATATATATATATATATATATATATATATATATATATATATATATATATATATATATATACATATACATATATATATATATACATATATATATATATATATATATATATATATATATATATATAATTTTTTTAGAAATTTTGGGCCCATGAGGTGATCCGCCTTGAGTGGTCCCCCAAGCCACAGTCCTGATAAAAATAAAATTTAGTAGAAACTAGAAAACAGATAAAAAAGATTCAACAAACGAAATGAATTTGATAAGAGTTTTGTGGTGAAATAAATGCTTAACAACGGTTATGCTTACAAGTGTCATAGTTAGATATTCATGGCAACCAAAATTAATAAATTATTAAGTAAGCTGATTGACAACTTACATTTGATATAATTATAGGGTGTTGCTATTTGCATGTACAATACTTTATAACACTCTATAACGATTGTCAATAAATATAACATTTTTAATTATTGAAAGTATAAAACAATATATTGAGATATGATATTATTAAAATTACGTATAAGTAAAGAATTTAAATAATAAACAATATACCAATTTTTAAACTTTTATTTTTATTTTTATTTTTATTTTTATTTTTCTAAAAGTAATTTTAAAAATTTAATGTTATTTATAAAAAATTTCTTATGAAAAGTTTGAATTTTAATCATTTTTCTTTCATTAAAAATTTATTTTTTAACAACACCGGTTTTAAAATTTTTAAAAAAAGTTTGATGTTTTAAAAAAATTCTTATTTATTAAAAAATTTATTTTGGAATTGCATTCATAAAAAGATCTCTTTTATTAATTAATAAATAAATAGTTTCAATCTTAAAATGAATTAAATAAAATTATTAGTTAATGTAATTATTTATTAGGAGAGAGAAGCGGAAACCAATATTTTTTTTTGAACGGCTAAATTGGAATCACTCACGGATCACTGGAGTATCATCGTGCCACCAGTGTTACCACGCGATCATATTCCACCACCAAGTCACCAATTCAGGAGGAAACTCATAATTATGAGAAAACCCCCTCTTTGTGAGATTCGAACCCATGACCTAATAGGCCCTAAGTCTTATCCCACCACCAAGATGCCGCTGGGCTATAATGCCTTTGGCGGAAAACCAATATTTACAAGCTCTATTATTGCACCACGTGTTACCCAAAACCTCTTTTATTAGTATGCATAGATTAGCTTATAATCTTTTAAAATTAATTCATAGCACTAATTTAACAATTCTTTTTATTTGAATATAGTTTACTACTATATACACACATACATACATGAACAGTTTAATATAGATATTGTGTGTGTTTTACTATTTCAAACCATGAAAGTCGTCTTAGCATCTATCATCTATATATGTTTAATATGGTTGAAAGTAGGGGTGTTCAAAGTCAGATATCCGAAATTTCGGATATCCGAATTTCGGATATCCGAAAAATTCGGATAGTGAAAATCACTATCCGTATCCATATCCGAAATTTCGGATATCCGAAATTCGGATATCCGAAAATTCCGATACGGATTCAGATAGTGATTCGGATATCCGAAATTTATTTTTTATTTTTTTTTTTTTTATTTTTTAATTTTTTTACAAAGTATAGACATATAATATTATAAAAATAATATAAAAACCAACTCATATCATAAAATTCACAATATACACTAAAAAATCTCAATCTAAATTAAAAATATAGATATTGTGTGTGTTTTACTATTTCAAACCATGAAAGTCGTCTTAGCATCTATCATCTATATATGTTTAATATGGTTGAAAGTAGAGGTGTTCAAAGTCGGATATCCGAAAAATTCGGATATCCAAAAAATTCGGATAGTGAAAATCACTATCCGTATCCATATCCAAAATTTCGGATATCCGAAATTCGGATATCCGAAAATTCCGATACGGATTCAGATAGTGATTCGGATATCCGAAATTTATTTTTTATTTTTTTGTTTTTATTTTTTAGTTTTTTTACAAAGTATAGACATATAATATTATAAAATAATATAAAAACCAACTCATATCATAAAATTCACAATATACACTAAAAAATCTCAATCTAAATTAAAGATATATCTAAAATTAAAAAAATAAAAAAATATTTTTAGTTTTCGGATAATCGGATATCCGAATATCCGAAACTTTTGAAAATCACTATCCGAATCCGAATTTTCGGATCCGAAAAATTCGGATATTTCGGATTCGGATTTTCGGATCGGATTCTCGGAGTCGGATATTTTTCTAGTTGAAAGGGTCAAATGGAGTGATGCTAATTTTTGTATAGCTTTAAATTTCTTCCATGCATGACACATGTACTGAATCACATAACAAAGGAGACATGTGCTAAGCACGTGGGAAAGCTAAGAGTGAAAAAGACTTGTTTAGTCGTTCATAAAAGACAAGGAATCGAAAAGCAATATTTATATAAATCAATACAAGTTTAAAGATATATGATACATAATAATATATAAGGTTCTGATTTATGATTTGATTCATTATCAAATTAAATGTTTGTATTTAATGACGTTGTAGGAAGGTTATATGGTAGCAAGAACAAGATGTGAGCCCTTACCAAGGAACAAGCTTCTACGTCCGATAATCTTTCACGAGGGACGTCTAGTGCAAAGGCCTACACCACTTGCAGCCCTACTTACCTTCCTATGGATGCCCATCGGCATATTCTTATCCATCCTTAGAGTTTACCTCAACATACCTTTACCTGAAAGGATTGTATACTACAACTATAAGATCCTTGGAATCAAACTAGTTGTTAAGGGCACCCCTCCACCCCCTCCTAAACAAGGGCAAAGTGGGGTGCTCTTTGTGTGCAACCATCGTGCAGTCATAGACCCTGTGGTTACTGCTGTGGCTCTAGGGAGAAAAATAAGTTGTGTCACGTATAGTATTAGTAAATTCTCCGAGTTAATTTCTCCTATTAAAGCTGTGGCATTAGCAAGGGAGAGAGATAAAGATGCCGCACATATTAAACAGTTATTGGAAGAGGGTGATTTGGTCATTTGCCCCGAGGGAACTACATGTAGAGAGCCGTTCTTGCTTAGATTTAGTGCACTTTTTGCAGAACTTACAGATAGAATAGTGCCTGTTGCTATTAATACAAAACAAAGTATGTTCTACGGTACAACAGCTCGAGGGCATAAGGTCTTGGACCCATATTTTGTGTTCATGAACCCAAGGCCAACATATGAGATCACTTTCTTGAATAAACTACCTCCGGAACTTACTTGTAAAGGCGGAAAATCTGCATTTGAGGTGGCAAATTATATTCAAAGGGTGATAGGCGATACACTCGGATTTGAATGCACTAATTTGACAAGGAAGGACAAGTATGCAATGATGGCGGGAACTGATGGTCGTGTTGAGACGAAAAAGGGCAAGTCTCAATAGAGGAACCACGTGATTTGATTCAAATATATAGTTTGTTGCCGGCCGTTATTCTTTTGAATAAGCTTTGAAAATTTTATTAAAACAATATGGTTTGCTTATATTTTTAATTAAAGTTATTATTTATATTTATCATGTTCTATATCCCATATAGCTTTTCAGTTAGATCACTTGTTAGAAACTGTTGCATTTGTGATAGGCGCATGCATGACGAAATATATAAACCGATACTCAAATATTCAAGAACTCAAATCTATCAATACTAATGATAGATCTTTCAATAGAACAACCCAAATCTCTAATACAACTGAAACAAGAATCAAGAAGCTAATGTAACAATACAATCTCAACAGTATTCATACGAGTCATCCACTTGATGAACCCTAGAAATCAAGAGAGGAATACACAGAGACGAACAATCGATGCTTCGAGAATGAGAGAGAGTTTTTGTGAGTCGATGTCTCGAACAAAGGAAAAAACCACTTATATGCTGATTGACCTCACAGCCCATTAGAAACCCAGCAAGCCCAGCAACATAAGCAGCCCACATCTACTCAGCAGCCCAGCAACATAAGCAGCCCAGCAACATAAGTAGCTCACAATTTACAACTGAAACACAACAAGCAAAAAATAAATAATAAACTAAACAAACAAACAAATTGAAGAACTGAAAATAGAAAAAAAGGAAAGAATACACCTCTTTTTTCAACACCCCCCCTCAGTTCTAACACCAAACTCATCAAACAAGCCAAGCTTAGCACACATATCAGCATGTTGCTTAACTAGCAACCCTTTCGTGAACACGTCGGCCAACTGATCCGAAGAATTCACCCCTAAGGTGCAAATGACACCAGAGGAAATTTTTTCTCTCAAAAAGAACAAATCGATTTCAAAATGTTTGGTACGCTCGTGAAACACTGGATTCGCTGCAATAGATATTGCAGCTGTGTTATCACAAGCCAAAGAAACAGGCAACTGAACATCTACCTGCAATTCTCGTAACAAATTAATAACCCACAATATCTCACACGCAGCAGCGCACATAGCTCGATACTCAGCCTCAGCTGAAGACCGAGATATGGTAGACTGCTGCTTGCTTTTCCAAGATATGAGAGCAGAACCCATAAACAAGCAGAACCCGGTGACAGACCTTCTTGTATCAATACATTTACCCCAATCAGAATCAGCATAAGCTGTTAACTGTACTGAGTTTCCTTTGATAAATCTAAGACCTTTGCCAGGAGTGTTTTTTAGATATCTAAGTAATCGCAAAGCTATTTGTAAGTGAGCTTCAGACGGCTTATGCATAAACCGACTAAGAAAATGTACAGTATACGATATATCAGGACGCGTGTGAGACAAATAGATAAGTTTACCTATTAACTTTTGATACCCCGTTATATTTAAAAGAGACTTATTATTATTGGTACACTGCAATGCAACAGCATAGTTCTGCTCAATAGGAGTAGAAACAGGTTTGCAACCTGTCATTCCATACTCGGTGAGCAACTCAATACAGTATTTCCGTTGAGACAGAGAAATCCCAGCATTAGTTCGGATTACTTCAATGCCTAAGAAGTAATGTTACAGCCCTAAGTCTTTAATCAAAAACTTAGACTGAAGTAAATTTTTAATGTTGGAAATACTTGACTCATAATTACCGGTGATGATAATATCATCCACATACACAAGAAGAATCACAAAAACAGAATTAGCAGTGAAAGTAAACATGGAATGATCACATTTACTTTGAACAAATCCAAAACTAACCAAAACACCAACAAGCCTTTCATTCCACATTCGTGGAGCTTGTTTAAGACCATATAAAGACTTATTTAACTTGCACACTTTGGTCTCAGAAGCAGGAAAATACCCTTCGGGTAACCTCATATAAACATCTTCATTCAAATTTCCATATAAAAACGCATTGTTAATGTCTAATTGGTATAATGGCCAATCATATTGAACAGCCAGATTAATCACACATCTAACAGTGACCATTTTAACTACAGGTGAAAAAGTCTCATCAAAGTCAACTCCCTCTTTTTGGCTATACCCCTTAGCAACTAGTCTGGCCTTATACCGTTCAATTTCTCCGGTAGACTTATATTTAATTTTAAACAGCCATTTACAACCAATTGGTTTACGATTAGGAGGTAAATCAACAAGTTCCCAAGTATTGTTGCGATGCAATGCCTCCATTTCGAGGTTCATTGCATCAATCCAATTGGGATCAGTTGACGCCTCCTTAAAATTCCTTGGCTCATATGTTTTATTTAGATTAGATGTAAAACATAAGGTTTCGGGAGACAGATAAGTATAGTTAACCACCTTTTCTAACCCATATTTAACTTTCCCTTCTACAACGAAGTCAGACAATTTTTGCGGAAGGTGAGATGGTCTAGTAGACCGTCTAAGGCCAGCAGATTCATCTTGCGAATGATCTGTCCCCTCAGAGGTATTTGAATGTTCATTTACACCATCTACCCCCTCTGCCCCGCCAAGACTAGTGTTTAAGCGACTGGGAATATTGCTTTCAGCCTCACCCTCAGTATTGTCACTACACACGTCTGGCTGCAGAGACCAGGGGACAGCGTTTTCATTTCTCCCTCTTTCATCATTGGGGACATCTGCACCTTCGTGGGAATCAGTTTTATCATATATATCGAAAAAATTAAGCTGATTTGGTGATGTGTTTGATTGAGTAAAATTTTCAGATTGGTTATTGTGAATCCAAGGATCGCAATTCAGGAATTATCAGTATTAAAATAAATCAATTTAATGATCGCGGAATTATCACTAATTGACGTTTAATTGTTTATAATGATCAATGATGAACACAACCACAGAAACACAATAAACACGAAATCTATAATAATTCAAATGTATTTCATTAACTATAAGGTAATGATTACAAAAGAATAATGAATAACTATGAACAATCGAATTCTGTGAATCGAATGATGTTTGATGTTGATGTGACGGCTGCTAGGGTTGCACAATGAACTCTTGATCGTCGTAATATTGATTGATTGTGTTCCTCGAGATGTGAAACCTAGGACTCATATTTATAGATGGTTTGAGTCGGTTAAGGAAACACCGGATCTCTCGGGATTTGTTATTGATTGTGTTGACTTGTTTGACTTGGCATTTGCAATCGCACAAGTATAATGTTCTTCCGCAGCATTCTTGTCGTTCGCAGAATATTTGTTCTTCCGTAGATGACTTAGTCTTCCGTAGCAAAGTTATTCTTCCGTAGGAAATTCTTCTTCCGTAGGAGTCTTCACTTCATGGAACTTGATCATCCGCAGGAACTTACACTTGGTCATTTGGTCTTGTATGAAACATATCTACGGATTAACAAAAGTGTTCATCCGTAGATGTTTCCTACACTTGGTCAATTTCAGTAAATCCATCCAAGTATATTATTTTTCCTGTCAAGTCACAAATCAACACACATACATATATGGGGTTAACCTATAGATTAAAATCACATATATATATATTTTGATTGTTACAAATGTTAATTACAAGACTTGATTTTCAAGTACTAAGCCTATACAAAATTGATCTAGCCCTATACAATCTAGACCTAACAATACTCCCCCTTAGGCTTAGCTCCTTGTAATCAGTCCTTCAAAACAGCAAGCTCCTTGACTCTTGCTATCATTTTGTTGTAGAAGTAAGATACAGTAGTTTTCTGATCATCGTACTTGTACTTGATCTGCATCCTGCTGATCTTCTTCAATGTGTCATAGCTCAGACCCAAAACATCTTCTTCTGTAGTGAGTGTTTCCACTACACTATCATTATGCATAATCTCTAATTCATCTTCTTCTGAAATTCTGAGTTCAGAAACTTCAGCTATGGTATTACCCTTCAGTAGCCCAGCCTCATGTTTCCTTCTCTTGTGTGCCTTGGCATGCAGTTTATCAATGACTTGTATCATGTGCACGTACAGGCAGAGATCATTTTGGGCTTTTTCATCTGTTAGCTTTGGGAAGAATTTGTCGTGAAGGTATGAAGTGTAGCTGGGATGCAGCATCTTTAGCTCCATCGGATCAAAGATTCTGATTTTGTCTCCCTTCTTCCCTTCAACATTTCTCAGCAACACCATCTCTTTATTCTTTTCAACGTATCCCCATTCTGAGATAGGACACGTGAATTGGTTTCCAGTGATGCATTTGATGGTGTGTGAGTTTCTGGTACATCCCACTCTCTTCAGCAGTTCATCATCTACAAGGGATGAGACTTCAGCTGTTTTTCTTTTCTGATTTTGTATCATTCTTTTGTGCTCCTTATCATTTCTCTTTGCTTGCATGAGCACATCATCAGTAAAACTGGTCTTCATACCATTTACAGCTGCAGAGAAGTCTCTCCCCCTGAGATGGATTGGGTAGTTGAACATGGGGATGCTCTGTAGATCTCTCATATCTTGCTCCGGAAGGCTGAGCATGTCTTCCACATCATGGAAGTATTGAATCCTTCCAGATGTCCTCTTGATTATTGCACAATCCCAGTCTGGATCATATTTCCAGGCCATAATCCTGTTGTCTTCCACAGAACTGGGAGTTGTGATATGATCATACAACTGTACGAGAGTTGATTTCTTCTCGGTGATTTCTCGAACAGTTGTTCCCAGAGGCCATACTTTTCCGGGGATCACCGCCCTTGGCTCTCTGATGAGTTTTTCCTTTTCCTTGTGCTGATCTTTTGATTCAACAGTTACTGGATCAGCAGCAAGTTTGCTTTGTTCCTTTGGATGTGGAGCAGTGGTTCTGAACTTAACTCCCGTTTCCAATTCTACTTTCATCACATGCTCCATCATCCTCCGCAGTTCTCCAGTTGTTCTGCCTTTGAGCTCATGCGGTTTGTAATTGTGCCCCTGTAACCAGCAAGTCATATTATACTTGGTGAGTTTGGCTGTGTCACAGTGGCCCAGGTCCTTCCTTATCTTCTCCAATGATTGAAAAGTTGTAAAGGCTTCATAATCACAATTAGGGATTATGAACCTTGCAAACTCAAATTCTTTCAATGCATTGGTCATCTCTGATGTGTTCATCCTCTCAACCATGTCATACGGAAAACCATGGTTGATGAGGGTCATAAACATACTGGAGTCAGGCCTCTCTTCCATGATATCAGCAGTTGTTAGAAGGTCATCGGCCTTTCCACCCTTGTCATCAGTAGGGGACTCCATTCTTGTTAGCTCCTCCCACTCTTTATCACTGTCTACTTCTTCTCCGGAGGATACCTTCACAGCAGACACTTCCACTGAAGGTGTAGGAGTAGGAGTTGGAAGTTTTGTTTTCTTTGGAGAGCTTTCATCCTCTAGTCTCTTTTGTGTAGCTCCAAAGTATTTTCTTTTACGGGTGTATGAGATCAGTGGCTTGGTAGCTCTACCCGATTGTTTTGCTGGCTCAGCACTTGACTCCACTTTTGTTTTCAAATCAGAGAGTTTTCTTTTCAGGCTCTCTATCTCTGAATCTTTTTGCTTTATTTGCTCAGCCTTTTCATTTTGCTCAAGTTTTAATGCAGCCTCCAACTCTCGTTTTGTTTGCAACAATAGATCAATAACTTCATTGTTGGACAGTGCATCTTCTCTCAGTCTTTTTAGACTGGCATCCTTCTTCGTCAGTTCTTCATCCTTTTCTTGGATTACACCGTACAACTCCAGAATTCTTTGTTTTCGCTTATTGGATTTAAGTACCAACTTGTTGTACTTAGCAACCAAAAAGCTTTTGCTCACAGGAATGTCACTGTCACTTAAGTCATCTTCATGGTATGCAGTGACATCCTGAGCAGATTCTTGAACTTCCCCGTGTTCAACAGCAGCTTGTTCATCTTTCAATGAAGGTATTGGCTCGGTATGTGCTGATGAGGGTTGTTCTTCTGTGTGTGTTGGTGAGAACGGAACAGTGCTTGCTTCAGATAAAATTTCTGTCTCCCCTGAGTGTACGGAGTGTACAGACTCAGTTACCTCAAAAGGTTCAGTTCCAGCACTTTCCGGTGATTGAAGTTTTGGAGATTCTGGTGGTGGTTGTATGGGGGATTGGATTTGTTGTGGAGAGAAGAGTTGAGTGTGATGAGATGATGACTGAGAGGATGATGATGATATTGGTACAGGTGATTGATGGTGGTGAATTGGGGAGATTGGTTGGGTGTTTAGGCTTGCTGGTGATTGTGGTTGTTGAGTGGGTGATTGGCTGGATGATGCATGTTGTAGTGGTGGTGTTTGGAGTGGTGATTGTTGTTGGTGTTGTGGTGTTTGGTGTGGAGAGTGAGAAGATTGTGCAGAATCAGCAGATGATTCTGCTTCATCTGCCCATGCCAACTCTTGTGGCAGGTCAGCTTGAGGATCTAGAACATGTGCGAACATTGGCATCTCCGGACCCTCATACTTTCCACTAAGTTTGTTCAACACCGATTTGCTCAGGTGTGCTTGAACAAACACATCGCCAACTCTGGTTAACCCTGGAAGTTCTGAGTTGATTATCAGTTGTAGGAATCTCGGGAACATATACATCTTGTCATTCTTCTGCAATTTGACTTGTTCACTCATGCAGTTGAAGATGTATTTGGCGTAGTTGTATGTTCTCCCTTCGAATACCCCAATGATTCCGGATGATATATGCCGAGAGAATCTGTCTAGCCCAGACTTCCTATTTGACATGCATTTCAGGTAGGTGTGACACAAGAATCTGTACGGTTTGCACAGCCTACCCTTCTTGATTTCTCCTTTCTCGTAATCACCGTCGTACCCCATGAGATTGAATACCTTTTCTATGTATTCATTTTCGAATACATCGGGGTGCCCTATTTCTCTATCTCCCAGTTCCAGACATCTTCGTATGGTGCTTTCAGTGATTCGAAGACGCCGGTTCAGAATCTCAGCCACTATTACCTCCTCATCGTTTTGTTCTTCCACTCGTGCTGAATTCCAGAATCCGATTATGTGCGCCTGATGGATCACAGGCTCAGCCGTCAAGGCGTAGAAGAGCCTGGATCGTCGTAGATATCTGATGATATCTCGACATCCTTCCGCTGCTGGATCATCAGCGTTCAAGAACGCGCACACATTGTGCTCTTTAGCAAATCTATTTGCCATCTGCAAAGAAAAACAAGTTAGAAACCATGCATTTGAATCGTTTGAGTGTCAATAATCGATTAAACAGTTCCGTATTGATGTTTAAGACATGATTTACCTTTGCAGTATCAGTAATCGGTTACTGGATAATGTTGGTTTTTTGAAATTTTGAAAAAGAGGGAAAATGGGCGAATTTCTAGGTTAATCTGAAAAAGTGCTCTGTAAAAGTTATAAATGAATTTCAAGAGTCAGAAACCTTATTTATAGTCGAACATAATTAACATCTTTTATTAATTATGTTGGGCTCACATTATGTTGGGCCCACATTCATTTATTCCTATGTTGGGCCCACTTCCATTTATTCCTTTCCGTATCCTAAGTGTTTAGAATGCATTATCTCTTCCGCAGAACATCTGCGGAACCTTGACATCTGCGGATGTCAACATCTGCGGAACCTTAACTTCTGCGGATGTCAACATCTGCGGAACTTTACATCGGATGTAAAAGTTCAAATAATGCATTTGTTTTGTTTTGCTGCTGAATCAGAAATCACATAATACTTCTACGGATGAGAGGTATTACTGTGACTTCTGCGGACGCAGAAATTTCACTGTTACTTCTACGGATGAGAAATATTACTGAAACTTCTGCGGAACTTAAAGTTTGAAAACTTTAAATGTATGATTTCTACATAGTAGAATCAAATGTTGATGTTGGACATTGTTGACTTAATTTGCATGGAAATTAAGTACAGGGAAGCAAGTTTCCTGTATCCTGCATTCAAGTTAGTGCTCAAGTTCCAATTCCTTCAAAGTAATTCAGATCAATTATCAGCTTTTATTGTTTTTCATGCATGAACTACTCCCCCTAAATTTGTGATTAATGTGAAACTGTTGCATTCATCATAAATTTAAGTTGTGAACAGGCATGACAGGCATATGACAGTCTAAATGAGAGAAAGTCAGTTGAGATAACAATTAAACATCTGACAAACAGTTACATGCTTGCATATATATATAGAGGGATCATACTATAACTTGGCTTCTGCTGATGTTGATTAGTTGATTCAATACATACCTGATTGCAAGTATATAGATCCACTTAAATTCAAGCATGAGTATTGTATCAACTAGGCATGCTATTTATCATGTTGTGAAGTTTGTTAAGCAGTAGCATTCATGAGTCTCACATTCAATTATCATTAGAGTATGTCTTCCGTAGGTGAGGCAAATCACTACATCCCACACTTAATGACTATGTACATTAAGTTATAAGTTCTATCTTGAGACAATTTTCAGTCTCATGAATGCTGTGATGTTAAAGCTCTTTGACTTGATGTACAATGGATCACAAGTGATTCCTTGTTAGAGCTGAAATATGATCTTCATAGTCACCAGGTCTTTACTTTCGTAAAACAGAGGTGAACTTTAACCCAGGTCTTTGTTTACACAAAACAGAGGGAGAATGAAGATCACACTTATTAATCACAGTCCCAGGTCTTTGTTCACACAAAACAGAGGGAATATGACTTTGCAAAGATAGAATATTATAAAGTATTTTACATAGTGTGCTTGTGTAAGTGATTTGATCACATCAGGAGAGAACAAACCTTCCTGATTCTTAAATGGAATCCTCACAGACAGGTACCTCATGCTTTTAGTTTGGCATGCTCTGAGCTTTGTTTCCACTCAAGTTGAACCTACTCACATATCAGTATGATATAAGTCAGATTGAGTGTTTGTTTAATAGCCAAGTATAGTCTACTATCATTTCCCATATATAATGCATGTATAGATGTTCGAACAGACACTTAAGTTATCCTTAACGATTACTCGTCACAAAGTCAATCATATGCTTTTGTTGATTTATTCTAAGTTAATCATCCCTAAAGATTCTATCAGAAAATTGAATCTAACAGAATCAAATGCTTTAGTAAACAAATCAGCAAGCTGATTGGTTGTATCTACTTTGACTAACTTGATTAGACCCTTTTCAGAGCAATCTCTCAGAAAATGGTATCTGATTTCTATATGTTTTGTTTTACTATGTTGAACTGGGTTAGCAGTTATAAACATAGCAGCTGAATTATCAATGTGAATTGGTGTATGAAGGAAATTGTAACCATAATCAAGTAATTGGTTTTGCAACCAAAGTACTTGAGAGCAACCTGCTGAAGCAGCTATGTACTCTGCTTCAGCTGTGGATACAGATACATTTGTTTGCTTCTTGCACTGCCATGAAACAAGTCTTGGTCCTAAAAATTGACATCCACCAGTTGTGGATTTTCTGTTGTTGTTGCACCCTCCATAGTCACTATCTGAATAGGAGTAAAGGCTAAAGTCTCCATCTTTGGGATACCAAAGTCCCAATGCAGGTTTGCCTTTCAGATATCTGAAAATTCTCTTTACAACATTCAAATGTGACTCCTTTGGGTCTGATTGATACCTGGCACAAACACAAACAGCAAACATTATGTCAGGTCTACTGGCAGTTAGATACATTAAAGAACCGATCATAGATCTGTACAATCTTTGATCTACGGATTTGCCAGCAGAGTCAGGCACAATCTTGTCTATTGTTGATGCTGGTGTCTTGCAGGAAGTGGAATCAGCAAGATTGTACTTCTTCAAAATTTGATGAATGTACTTCTCTTGATTAATGAAAATGCCATCTGGTTTCTGATGAACTTGTAAGCCAAGGAAGAAAGTCAATTCTCCCATAGAGCTCATCTGAAATTCAGATTTCATTAAGTCTTCAAAGCTTTGACACAGCTTCTTGTTGGTTGATCCAAATATGATGTCATCAACATATATTTGAACTACCAAAAGATCTTGATGTTCATGTTTGAGGAAGAGTGTCTGATCAATTGTTCCTCTTTTGTATCCATTCTTCAGCAGGAATGATGATAGTGTGTCATACCACTTTCTGGGTGCTTGATGAAGACCATACAAAGCTTTATCAAGCTTGTATACTCTATGTGGATAATCAGGGTCTTCAAAACCAGAGGGTTGAGCCACATAGACTTCTTCATCAATTTTCCCATAAAGGAAAGCACACTTCACATCCATCTGATAGACTGTGAACCTCTTGAATGTTGCATAAGCGAGGAAGACTCGTATAGCTTCAATCCTTGCAACGGGTGCAAAGACTTCATCATAGTCTATGCCCTCTTCCTGAGTATATCCTTGAGCAATAAGTCTTGCCTTGTTTCTCACTATGATACCTCTGTCATCCAGCTTGTTCTTGAAAAGCCATCTTGTGCCAATTGGATGTTGACCCGTAGGCAAATCTACAAGAGTCCACACTTTTTGTTTTCTGAATTGTTGTAACTCTTCTTGCATAGCCTCAATCCAGCTGTTGTCTTTTAGTGCAGCTGTAATGTTTGCAGGAACTGTTTGGGACAAAAAGCAGGTGAACAAACAAATGTTTGCCACACCTCCTTTGCTCCTTGTGGTTCTAGCATGCAAGTCCCCAATGATATTGTCTGTTGGATGAGACTTGTGTACTCTGCTTGTTGAGACAGCATCAACTTGAACTGTGGAGTCTAAGTTAGTGAAACCCATCGAAGCAGATGGTGTCAGCTGAGAAGTTGAGTCAATGAAATAATCAAAAGGCTCATGGTCGTTCGGATCAGCTTGTGTTTGATTGGCTGCTTTGTCTTCTTCCGCAGGAAGTTCTACGGAAGCAGCATTTTGTTCTTCCGCAGGAGGTTCTACGGAAGCAGTATTTTGTTCTTCCGCAGGAGGTTCTACGGAAGCAGCATTTTGTTCTTCCGCAGGAGGTTCTACGGAAGCAGTATTTTGTTCTTCCGTAGGAGATATATCACCATCCACGGATGAACAATGTTGGTCAGCTGGCAATGGTGGTTGAATGACTACCTCCTGTCCATCTCTAGCATCAGTAGTTGCACCAGAATTTATATCTGCGGATGAGGGAACATCTACGGATGAATTCACATGTGCTGGGGATGAAGAGTTTGCTTCTCCGGAAATAGCTTCATGCTGCTGACTTGATCTTTGCTGTGGTCCAGATAACACTTGTGCTCTTGGTGGGTCAGCTGTTAACGGCACTTCATTCACACTTGGGGGCACAAAGGGATAACATGTATCCGCAGCACCTGCGTTGATCAAATAACCAGTGTTAAATGATTCAGTTAATGCATCTATATCAAATAACCAAGATGATCCTTTTACAGTGGTAGTAAACATGGATTCATCAAAAGAAACATTGGGAGTCTCTTCAACTATGTTATGTTCTGGAATGTACACCCTATATGATTTAGAAGTGGATGAATATCCAACAAAGAAACCATCATAGGCTTTTTCAGAAAATTTTCCCAATTGTTCTTTAGTATTTAAAACAGACACATGACACCCAAAAGCTCTAAGATATCCTATAAAAGGTTTTCTTTTAAATAAGAGTTCGTAAGGTGTTTTATTGTGTTCTTTGACTATCAAAGTTCTGTTTTGAACATTGCAAGCTGTATTCACAGCTTCTGCCCAGAATGTAATGGGCAGCTGAGAATCAGCTAGCATTGTTCTGGCTGCTTCTATCAGTGTTCTATTTCTCCTTTCAGCCACTCCATTTTGTTGTGGAGTTCTTGGGGCACTGAATTGTCTAGCTATTCCTTTAGTCCTGCAAAAAGAATTCAAATCAGCATTAACAAATTCAGTTCCATTGTCACTCCTAAAAATTTTAACTTTTAAATCAAGTTGATTCTCAATCTTGATCACAAAGTCCATTAATGTTTCAGATGTTTCACTCTTATGTTTTAAGAAAAAGACCCATGTAAATCTAGTGAAATCATCAACTATCACCAAACAATATTGCCTTTTTCCAATGCTCAGTACATTGGTTGGACCAAAGAGATCCATGTGAAGCAATTTGAGTGGTGTAGTGTTAGTGTTGATTGTTTTGGATTTATGAGACACTCTGTGTTGTTTTCCTTTATAACATGAAGAACAGTGATTAGAACAATGAAATTCTTTGTTTGGTAATCCAATGACTAAGTCATTTTTCACCAATTTATTCATGTTCTTCATGTTGGAATGCACAAGTCTTCTATGCCACAATTGAGATTCATCTTCGGACGATTTGGACAGCAGGCATGTCTCATGTTGTGTGAGTGTTGTGTTGTTCATATCCAAGATATATGTGTTGCCTTTTCTTGATGCTTTAAGAAGTATCCAGTCTTCTGGAACTGTAAAACCTGGCTTAAGAATGTAACAGTTAGTGTTATCAAATAGTGTTAAATAATTTTGATCACAAATTTGGGAAACACTAAGTAAATTATACTGCAAATTTTCACAGTAATTTACTTTTTCAAATGTTAGAACACCGTTAGTTACCATTCCCTCACCAACAATTTTACCTCCCTTCTTATCCCCACCAAATGCCACATAAGAGGCATGTTTATGTTTGAAGTCATGGAGAAGTGCACAGTTGCCTGTCATATGTCTGGAACAACCACTGTCAACATACCACTTGTTGTCAGCTCTCCTTGATTGTTCCTGCACAAAAAAAAGGAATTAGTTAGTCTTGACAACCCAAGGCTTAATTGTCTTGGGTTTGCCAGTTGTGTCAACAATAGTTACTCCTTCATGAATTAATCTTGAAGTTTCACTATTAGTTGTTTCTTTTTGATCTGATGGTGGTGAGGATGATTCTGTTGAAGATGATTCAGGTTTCTGATTATCTTCATGCTTATCCGAGACATTCTTCAACTTGGCTTGTTTTGGTTGGTATCTTAACTTTGAAGAGGATCCTGTAGACTTGAAAGTTTCTTCATCTTTCTGCTTTGATTGAGACACAGGAGTTCCTTTAGCAAAGTTATCAAAGAAGCCATCCGCTGCTTCACTTTGTTTATCTGTCAAATCCACCTTTTTGTGAGGTGTCTTAGACTGTATTGGTGCTTTCTTCTTCAAAGTTTTGTCCGTAGCAGAGGGTCTTTTCTTTGATTTTTGTTGTTCTTTCTGAATCTTTGTCTCTTTGTCACTTTCTGAGGCTTGAGAATCTGATTCAGATGATGTATCTTGTGACTTCTTTTTGCTCTTTTTCTTGTTCTTCTTATTAAAATAACATTCCTGAGTGGAATGGTTATTTTTGTCACAAATGGCACAATGTTTGTTGAAGAAGCAATCATCAGTCATGTGATTGTTCATGTTGCAAATGGAACAGTAGCTACTGAAATAGCATTCATCAGTGTTGTGATTCTTCATATCACACCATTTGCAATATTTCTCAGAAGTGTCTTCGGATTCAGCCTTCTTTTTGTTGGTTTTGTTCTCACTTGCTGAAACATCAGATGATTTCTTCTTGTTTTTGAGTTGTGCTTCATTAGCTGTTGTTTCTTTGTCTTTAGCTCCCTTTTGTTGCTTGATATTGACCTTTTTCTGAGCATGTTTGTTTGTTTCTCTTGATACCTTGTCTGCAGAATCAGATTCTTTCTTCCGTGGCTTGTCTGCGGATTCAGTAATTTTTGCCTTCCGCAGATGATCTACGGACTTGACAGTTTTTGCTTTCCGCAGATGTTCTACGGATTCTTCAGTTGGTGCTGTCTTAGGATTCTTGTTTGATTGTTTCTTACCTTTATCAGTTGACAAAGGTACTTTTGTGCTTGATCCGCAGCTATCAACTTTGTGAAGATGCAGTTCTTGTAATCCTTCATTAAGTTCAGCAATCCTCTTGCAAATGGTCTTCAGCATATTCCGTTGCTTTGGCGGGTACTGCAACTTTGATTCTTCAAGGACTCGCGGAAGACCAGTTTCAACTTGAACATTCTTACCAATGTTCAGTTGATCAGTATCATGTTCATCAGAATCATCCAGGTCATCATAGTTATCAAAATCTGATGCATTATGTTTAAGTGATTCTGATTCAGTAGATTCAGTTTCACTCATCTCAGTTTTATTGTTATTTATTTGACTATCGTTGATGTCAATTTTGGTGCTTTGCACAAAATGATTTGACAAATTGTTAGTCATTGTTTCAGGTAATGGTGTGTAGTTATCATTAATAGGTGGTGCAACAGCATTATAACCCAACCCGCACCTGTTCTTTGATTCAATATGAGAATTTAGCAACTTCTCATATTACTGAGATGATAGTTGAAACTTCTGAAGTTTCACTTCAGTGGATGCATGATCAGCCATGGATTTTGTTAAGGAAGTGGTCAGATGCTCAACTTGGGCTTTTAGGCTGTAGTTTTCAGAAACATATTTTTCTAAATCTTTTTGTAAAGAGTTTATTTTGATTTGATATAGTTTTTGTTCTCTTAAGTGTGATTCATTTAAAACCATAGTTTCTTTTACTTTGTCAGCCAATTGTTGAGCATGGACTCTATATCTCTCAACTTCCTCAACACATGTTGATGAACATAACCTGTCTTTTACCTCTCTGGCCATAGGAGGAACTTTGTTTTCCATATGTGCCATCAGTGCTTGATTCTCCTCGATCACTTCCTTCTCATACAGGCTCCAGTCACATGTTCCATCCTGAAGTATGATCAGACCTGTCTCCTTAGAGTTGCTTGGTCCTGCTGACGTATTTGTTACTGGTGGGGATGTGAGCTGAGGTTGTCTATGCAGAGATCTTTGAGAGGTTGGCTGCTGATTCTGATAGTGTTGTTGCTGATGATGTTGTTGTTGCTGCTGCTGATGCTGTGGAGTTGATTGTTGATTGCATTCTCTAGAAAAATGGCCATAGAGATTGCACTTGTAACATCTGACCTTAGACTTATCAACTCCAATCTTCGATGTTTTGCTTGCTGCTGCCAGATTTTTATTTCGTCTAAGATATTGCTTGGCTCTGTAAGCAATCATCGCCATCTGCCATTGTAGATCCATCTCTTCTACAACATCAGGAGGGAGTTCCTCCAAATCTTGCTGGCAGATGTTTGCTGCTGTAAGGGAACTTCCAAGATAAGCTTGAAAGCTAGAACTAAAAGCTGCAAAGGCTGCTTTTTGTTCTTCAGAATCCAATATCACAGTTATTGGTTCTGAGTTTGCTGTTGCTGATGATTCTCTTTTCTCTGAAGATTTAGCCTTTTCCTTTTGAGTTTTGCTTTGAGATGATTTCTTAGTGGGTTTGGATGCATAGAAACTTACTTCCTCTTCATCATCACTCAAAGCACAAGAGTTATCATCTTCATTATTAGAGATAAATGCACTTCCAGCATTCTTTGTTTCCTTGAAGTGATAAGGTGAGACATGAGTTCTCACACTCTTGTTTCTTGATTGTTCATCCAGTTCAAGTGCTTCAACTTTAGCAACCAAAGTATCTAGACCAGTTGTCTTGAGATCTATGGTGTTCTTGAACATAGAGACTGTTTGCTTCCAACTTTCAGGTAAAGTGTGGAGCATCTTCTTGTTCAGTTCCTCAGTAGTATATTTTAACTCCAAGATGTTCATCTCAGTAACGAGTTGCATGAATCTATGGAGTTGCTGAGGAATTGACTCACCCTCAATATGATGAAAAGTTTCATATTGTGATCTAAGGGTGTCTTTCCTTATGCTTCTGATCTCGTCACTCCCTTCACATAGAGTGTGAAGTATCTTCCACAAGTAATTGGCTGTTTTATAGTTCTCGCACCTGATCAAGATTTCTTCAGGCAAAGCCATACTAAGCAAGCTGTATGCTTTAATATCGACTTTGACCTTCTTGACATCATCAGGTGGCAAGTCCTTAGTGCTGATAGGCTGATTTTTGTCATTATAATCCGGTCCAAGAGTGGGTGGAATATAAGGACCTTGTGTGATGGACTCCCACAAGTCAGAATCTGTGTAGTTCACATGATTCCTGAACTTGATCTTCCAGGATTTAAAATCAGCTTTTGTTTCTAACTTTGGTGGTTGATAAGATCCTCCTCCAAAAGTACTCATGTTTAAAGTAAACGAATGAATAAAACTTAAACACGAAAATTGACAGATCTATCAAAGACCCAGATCTAGTCTTCAATTGATTTGAATATAGATCTAAATCAAACAAGCAATGCGAGAGTGCTTGCTGAAAAGTCAGTCGTTGATTGAATTGTTTGAAAATCAATTAAACAATTTTAATACTGATAGATCAATTGATCTAAATCAATGAGCACCAAAGGCTCTGATACCACCTGTGAATCCAAGGATCGCAATTCAGGAATTATCAGTATTAAAATAAATCAATTTAATGATCGCGGAATTATCACTAATTGACGTTTAATTGTTTATAATGATCAATGATGAACACAACCACAGAAACACAATAAACACGAAATCTATAATAATTCAAATGTATTTCTTTAACTATAAGGTAATGATTACAAAAGAATAATGAATAACTATGAACAATCGAATTCTGTGAATCGAATGATGTTTGATGTTGATGTGACGGCTGCTAGGGTTGCACAATGAACTCTTGATCGCCGTAATATTGATTGATTGTGTTCCTCGAGATGTGAAACCTAGGACTCATATTTATAGATGGTTTGAGTCGGTTAAGGAAACACCGGATCTCTCGGGATTTGTTATTGATTGTGTTGACTTGTTTGACTTGGCATTTGCAATCGCACAAGTATAATGTTCTTCCGCAGCATTCTTGTCGTCCGCAGAATATTTGTTCTTCCGTAGATGACTTAGTCTTCCGTAGCAAAGTTATTCTTCCGTAGGAAATTCTTCTTCCGTAGGAGTCTTCACTTCATGGAACTTGATCATCCGCAGGAACTTACACTTGGTCATTTGGTCTTGTATGAAACATATCTACGGATTAACAAAAGTGTTCATCCGTAGATGTTTCCTACACTTGGTCAATTTCAGTAAATCCATCCAAGTATATTATTTTTCCTGTCAAGTCACAAATCAACACACATACATATATGGGGTTAACCTATAGATTAAAATCACATATATATATATTTTGATTGTTACAAATGTTAATTACAAGACTTGATTTTCAAGTACTAAGCCTATACAAAATTGATCTAGCCCTATACAATCTAGACCTAACAGTTATTTTTAAATGGAAATACTGACTCATAAAATTTTACATCTCGAGAGAACACCATTTGTTTTCTATCAATGCTCCACACCTTATATCCTTTTTTTGCACTAGAGTATCCCACAAAAACACCTTTTTCTGCGTTACTTGCAAACTTATCTGTATTATTAAGAACAGTTAAAAAACACAGACACCCAAAGACACGAAGGTGATCAATAGAGGGAGGATGGCCATGGACTAGTTCATAAGGGGTTTTACCTTTTAACACAGAAGAGGGAGTCCTGTTAATAAGATACACAGCAGTGAGAACACATTCAGACCAAAATTTAAGAGGAACACCCCCTTGAAACATCAAAGCTCTAGCTACATTGAGCAGATGACGGTGCTTCCTCTCAGCAATGCCATTTTGCTGAGGGGTATAAGCACAAAAGGTTTGATGATTTATGCCATGTGTGTTACAGAAGTTTTGCATTTGATGATTTACAAACTCAGTGCCATTATCAGACCTAAAGGTCTTAATAGATGCACTGAACTGATTTTTTATTAGAAAGTAGAAGGTCTGTATGTTTGTGAATACTTCATCTTTCTGTTTTAAGAGGAATACCCAAACAGCCCTTGAGTAATCATCCACCAATGTAAGGAAGTATTTGAACCCTTCCCTACTGACAATCCTATAGGGACCCCATACATCAAGATGAATGAGATCACCTATACACTTTGATTGGTGATTACTCAAAGGAAAGGGTACTCTATGCTGTTTGGCTCTGTGACATACTTCACACGGATTCGAATCTAATTTATTTAGCTTCAACTTGTTATTTAGGGTAGCTAGAGCTTGTTCAGCAGGGTGTCCAAGACGAGAATGCCACAAGTTAAACATATCAGCGGTATTATAGCACACCTTTACACAATTAGACTTATCATCAAACATGTAGAGTCCATCATATTGGCTACCGGTCACAAGAGTTTTCTTTGTGTGAGAATCCTGTATATGACAGGAGGATTCATCAAAGAACACATTTAGTTTATTATCTCTGGCCAGTTTATGAACTGAAATGAGATTCACATGATATTCGGGTATAACAAGTGCATCCCTCAGGATGACTTGATCATTTATCTTAATATCTCCAATTTTAGAAACATAGGCACTAGACCCATTTGGGTGTTTAACCTTCATATTAAATTCAGAAACATCAACTGAGTTTATGAGGTTTTTATCATTTTTAACCATGTGTTGACTTGCACCAGAATCTATTATCCATCCTGACTGAATTGAGTCAGGGACCCCCCCACTTAGGCAATACCCATGACAGGGATTAGTATGAGAGGTTTTTAAAGAATTACCAGCAAAGTTGGAGGCAAGGCTGCCTTCACTGCTTCTTTCATTTAATAAACCTAACAGCTTAGACACTTGATCAGGTGTGAGAGACTTAGCAATTATAGATGCAGGAGATAAAGAAGCTTGATCAACCTGACTAGTGGTTGAGTTGTTGGACTGTGGAGTCCGTTGACTCTGACCTCCTCTTGGTTTATAGCCAGGAGGATAGCCCACAATTTCAAAGCATTTTTCCTTGGTGTGACCAATTTTATTATAGTGAGAACATTTCAGATTTGGGTTAGGGCCTCTATAATTTCTTTTTTTATTTTCAGAAGTTTGATTTACCTTTTCTAGAAACTGAGGTGGTTTTGAAGTGAATGCAACAGGTTCGGATTTACCGGCTGTAGAGGAGGAACTCCTATGGGATTCCTCTCTAGAAATTATTGAGAAGGCTTCTTTTATTGAGGGTAATGGATCTCTAAGTAACAAGTTAGTTCTTACTGGTTGGTACACACTATCAAGTCCCATAAGGAATTGCATAAGTTTTATTAAGTGGTTGAAGTCATTAAAGGATTTAGCTGCATTACATGTACATGACGGTAGCTGTAGCATTTGATCTAATTGTTTCCACATAATGTTTAGTTTATGATAATACTCAGACACTGCACACCCATTCTGAGTGGTACTATTAATTTTCTGGTAAAGTCCAAATACTACAGACCCATCAACTTTATCATACGTTTCTTTTAGATCAGCCCAGATTTCGGAAGCAAGTTTGGAGTAAACTTGCCCCATATATAGTTCTTCTGAGATAGAGTTGAGAACCCAACTAATAACAACAGAGTTACACCTATCCCATTGTTTAGACAAAGTTAGATTACTGTTATCTTTAATACATGACCCATCAATGAACCCATATTTGTTTTTTACTTCTAAGGCCAGTTTCATGGCATTTGCCTATATAGTGTAGTTTTCTGACCCTTTAAGTTTTATAGTGATAATAGTTAGGTTACTGGTGTCACTGGGATGTAAGAACAGGGGATTACTAGCATCGAGTTTGCTTATTAGTGTTTCGAAGTTATTAGGGTTTACCGGGTTCACATTTTCAAGTTCACTTTCAGCCATGGAAAGCAATCAACAGATAGAGATGAAAATCACACAAGCACACGCACAGAAGAGACACCAGAGACCAGCGCCAGGTTTTCACACCAATCAATTGGCAGATCAAGGATTAATCTCTGATGTGTAATGCAGTTCACGCAAGAAGAAAAAATCACACAGATGATGCACACAACAGCCCACTAGGGCTCAACACCACAAACTACCGGTACTCCTAACCCGGTCAATAGTCAGCCTAATGAGACTAGACACAAACAGGAAATGCTAATATAACAAACAATAAAGGAAAGATCTCACCGAGAGGGGGACCCAAGTTAGGGTTCTCCAAATACAGTGGGCCTGTAACCTTCTAGGGTTACAACACCACACTTAAGAAGATAAGATCCAGCGAACGCCTTCTTTTGAAGTCCAGAAGGCACTAGTAACCTTCTAGGGTTACAAAATGATATGAGCACCACGATTGGGTGAACTGATGATGCTAACTTGGGTTTTTGTTAACCCTAATCCACCAGCAACAATGAATGCCTGAGAGAGGCACAGAAGGGCAGCCGATGACCTTTCCTCAGATATCAGGTTCAAACGAAGAACAAAGAAGCCGAGCCCAAGAATGAAGGCTTGTACCAGATCTAGAATTAGGGTTTCAGATTTGAAAGCCCTAAAATGATAATATCAGAATTACAAGCAGCGGTAGAGCACCAAGATCAGATCGGACACTCGATCAGAGCCAGGGCTCTGATACCATGTCATAAACCGATACTCAAATATTCAAGAACTCAAATCTATCAATACTAATGATAGATCTTTCAATAGAACAACCCAAATCTCTAATACAACTGAAACAAGAATCAAGAAGCTAATGTAACAATACAATCACAACAGTATTCATACGGGTCATCCACTTGATGAACCCTAGAAATCAAGAGAGGAATACACAGAGACGAACAATCGATGCTTCGAGAATGAGAGAGAGTTTTTGTGAGTCGATGTCTCGAACAAAGGAAAAAACCACTTATATGCTGATCGACCTCACAGCCCATTAGAAACCCAGCAAGCCCAGCAACATAAGCAGCCCACATCTACTCAGCAGCCCAGCAACATAAGCAGCCCAGCAACATAAGCAGCTCACAATTTACAACTGAAACACAACAAGCAAAAAATAAATAATAAACTAAACAAACAAACAAAGTGAAGAACTGAAAATAGAAAAAAAGGAAAGAATACACCTCTTTTTTCAACAATTAGTACCTAAAACTTGAATCATGCTAATACAAGTACAAGTTATGCCAAAAGGTGATGAGTAAAATTTCTTAATCCTTTTGGAGTTATATCAGATAAGCGTACTTAAAATATATACATACATGCATGTATATTTGTACTTTTTATTAAGTTTTTACTTATTGGATAAGTATAGTTCACAGGTTTAACAACATTTGATATGTTGTAATTGTTGGGTTAATCTGATGTTTACGGTCATGTACGGGTCAAGTCGGTTACCAATTATGGGTAAATGGATCTTGAATAAGCCAACACGTGAATTAAGAAATAGTCAAGTGTTAGACCGAGTTAGTTGGAGTACACGTTAGAAAATGAGCAAGTCGTGCATATCCATCGGATCTTTAGTTAAATTAGTATTATTATATTGTTTTGATTTTCCCACGTTTGTGTGTCAGTATGGCTATATATGGTCTTGTATCTTCACATTTTAATATAAGAAGTAGATCTCTATGTCAACTTTTCTGTTATGTTTTCTGCAACTTTATATTCATATATACATACGTGTGTGATTGTGTGTTTTTAAAAAGGTCTGAAACCAACAGTAATAATGTAATATGATGGTTTGATTACTATATAGTGGTGTTGATGAATGATTTTATATAAATAAAGGGCAAGGACAACTCAGCCAATTTGAAAGCCACCAAACAAAATAAAAATCTAAGGCTCGTTCCAAAAAATCCAAAGTCATTAAAAACATCATCCTTTATTGGGTTTGGGATCAATAGTAATAAGTTAAAAAGTTTATAAATGATAGAGTTTAAAATAGTTTTGGGTTTTTAAAAATGTTTTGTATATGTAAAAGTATATTTATAATTTTGTAAGTTCATTCAGTTGTGTATGTTCATTAAGGTTTGTAGGTTAAATTTCTTAAAAGGATTGACAAAGAAAACACCCTTAAGCATATGAGTTGAGGCATGCACTCACCATAAGCTCATTAAACAGGGGCTTTCGTTTCTGCATATTATGCTCAACTCCCGATTTTATGGGACGAAATTGATTTTCAATGCCTGCACCACAGTGTAACAGTGATGGATGCAGTTGTGAGATTCGAAAGAAATTGCATGAGACTAGAGAAAAGAATATACTGTGAGTGTCTCGCTTCTTATTCGGATGTTGTTTAGGGAGGATGCTTAGACTCCCGAAGACCTACCTTTACTTACTGTGTTTATTTAGGTGACAATCTCATTTCATACTCATCTAAGCGATTACCGACTATTTCATGCTCCAATGCACAAAATGAGTATTGAAGTGTCGTTAATGTAGTTGCCGAAACGAGATGGTTTCGAAATCAAGTCCTAGAGTTATACGTTTTGGTTCGCAAAGCCACTATTGTTAAATGTGACAATGCATCTTCAGTTTATCTCACTCATAAGAATCCAATTCAGCACCACCAAACTAGATACATCGTAATTAAGGGGGTGTTTGATTCGTCTGACCAAGGTTCTGACCACTGACTGGCTGACCCGGTCAGCCAGTCAGTGTGTTTGATCCGTCTGACTGGCTGGTCTGACCCGGTAGGATGTGCTGACCGAGTCTTTATTTTCTCCTTGTCTGACCACTGACCCCAAAATCCTCTTCCCCCATTTCTCCTTGTTCGACCGCCTCCTTCCTCCCCTCCCCCCCCCCCGCCCGGCCGCCGCCCTCAGCCTCCGTCGCGGGCTTCCCCTGCCACCAGCCGCCGTCGACCGCCTCCATCCTCCCCCCCTTCCGCCCGCCGGCCTTGCGCCTCCGTCGCGGGCTTCCCCTGCCCCCAGTCGCCGTCGACCGCCTCCATCCTCCCCCCCCCTTCGTCCGCCCCTGCTGTCGAGGTAAAGTACCTACTACTTCATCTTTGTTGTTACGTTTGCTCAATTTCTAGTTCTTGATATTATGATTAGTTGGTAATTTGATCATAAGAAGTTTGGTTCGATTTGGAGGTTCGATTTGGAGGTTCGATGATGATGGTGCGATTGATTTGGAGGTTCGATGATGATGGTTCGATTTGGAGGTTCGACCGGGGATGATCGATTTGGAGGTTCGATCGGGGAATGATCGATTTGGAGGTTCGACAGGGGATGATCGATGTATGTGTATGTAGATGTATGTGTATGTATATGTATGTGTATGTAGATGTATGTGTATGTAGATGTATGTGTATGTAGATGTATGTGTATGTAGATGTATGTGTATGTAGATGTATGTGTTTGTAAATGTGTATGTAGATGTATGTGTATGTAGATGTATGTGTATGTATATGTGTATGTAGATGTATATGTATGTAGATGTGTATGTAGATGTATGTGTATGTAGATGTATGTGTATGTATATGTGTATGTAGATGTATATGTATGTAGATGTGTATGTAGATGTATGTGTATGTAGATGTATGTGTATGTAGGTGGTGGTCAGACGCATACCGAATCAAACAACCATGTTTCGGTCAGACACATACCCAGTCAGAACTTCTAACTGGGTCAGCTTCTGACCCAGTCAGATCTTACCCAGTCAGATCTTACCCAGTCAGTTTTATCAAACAGCCCCTAACATTCATTTTGTTCATGACAAGGTGTGAATGGGTCATGTTTGAGTATTACATGTTCTATCATCTTCAGATTATGCTAACAACTTTACTAAGGGCCTACCTCAACAACCGTCTACATTATTTTGCTCTAATTTGATTGTTTGCAGACCACAGCTCCAACTACGGGAGTGTTTTGTAATATATTTATTGTTATTATTCTGGTATTTTAAAAAATTATATTATCTCTTCTGATTTTAGACTCCTTAGTTCAGCTTCTCTCATTTGTATATTTATAGGTTTTGTATTTCTCTTGGATTATATATAGAAAATCACTTTACTCAAAATGTTTTTATTTGAATGGTCATTATGTGGTCATCGTTTAATTTTTCAAAAAAAATTATATTTGACAGGAACTAATATACTTTTGTGTCTTGCTTGTTAGAATGATCTTACCATGCATATATATATATCTTGTTAATGTTTTGACTAGAAGGATTGAAAGTCTAAGGAATCTCTACAAAAATCACTTTATTTCCCTTGACTTGACTGATTACCCTTTTAAATATCTATCTTACTCGAATCTTATTTTAGTTTAATTACAAAAATCACTTTATTTACCTACTAGATATGAAAAGTTTATTATTAATAGTTATCAGTGTTCATGGATTCATAATTCATCATCACAAATGCCATATGACTTTTCTATACGTGATATGTTAGATACATTTATTTACTCTGTGTAAATTTAATTTGAGCCCGAAAATTGTTTCTTAAAATTAAAATCCATATTAGGTTGACGTTGACTCAAAAAAAAGTATTTATAAAACCAGGGGAGGCTAATTCTGTCATTTAACAAAAACATTTTCCGATCAAAATTGAAGTCTTGTTTCCTCCACTCCAAAATCGCGAATAGCTCTGAATCTAAATGGAAGAAGCATTTTCCAACATTACCCTCACCGACCGGATCAAGCTGAACGTCGGCGGCAAGCTCTTCGAGACCACCGCCTCCACCCTCCAGTCCGGCGGCCCTGAATCACTCCTCGCCGCCCTCTCCCACCGCCACCACCACCACTCCTCCTCCTCCTCCTCCTCCTCGACCCCCGTCTTCATCGACCGAGACCCCGAGATATTCTCCGTCCTCCTCTCCTCCTCCGCACCAACCGCCTCCCCTCCACCTCCCGCCGATTCACCGATCAGGAGCTCTCCGATGAAGCCTCCTACTACGGCATCGAGTCGCACCTCAAGGCCGCCATGCTCCCCAATCCTCTCTCCGGCATCGACGCCTCCCTCGTCGCCACCATCCGACCTGCCTCCGACGGCCTCGTTTCCGCCTTCACCACAATCCAAGACGGATCCGTCTGGATTGCGCACGGCGGCCAGATTTCCGTCTACGATTGGAACTTAACACACGCCGGGACTGTACGGACGCACCTTGACTCCATCACTTCAATCACGCAAGTTACGCCTTCCGCCATGGCCGCCGTCGCCTGCGCCGTCGCTTCCGGCGTCCATTTCTATAACTTCGCCAACGGCCGTCGAGTCGGCTCCGTCGAGTGGATCGATCCTACCGATCCTAGAATCTACAAAGCTCCGGTCACCGCTATCGCCGATTCGCCTGAATCGGTGTTCGCTGCTTTCGATTCATACCACAAGGAGAACTGTGTGCTCGCTATTGACAAATCAACGCTGCAGGTGACATCGGAGATCGGTCGACAGTCCGGAAATTCGTCGAAATCAACCGTTCCGGGAAACCTAACTTACGTCAACGATCTCGGACTTCTCGCTGCCACCGCCGTGACGTCCGGAGCCTTCGGTTTCTCCGGTTACATCCGTCTGTGGGATCCGAGATCCGCACGGGTCGTTTGGGAGACGAACGAACCGGGTTCGGGACGAAGCAGTAGGTTCGGAGACTCATTCGCTGACGTCAGCATTGATGTGAACGAACTGACTATGTGCAAGATATGTTCGAAGTCTGGTGATCTGGCTATGGCAGATTTGCGGAAATTAAGCGATGATCCGTGGGTGTATTTGAGAGATACGAATCCAAGCTTGAGGAATACGAGCGGAGGTGTTAGCAACAGTGTCGTGCATTGTTACAAGAAGCAAGTTTTTGTAGGTAGAGATGGTGGACTCGAAGTATGGTCTCGAGTTGCACAAAATGGTGAAAGTAGCAATGAAATTGGTGAAGAATCATTTAGAAGAAACTATATGGATAAATTACAGGATTCAGAAAGAGGGATCATTAGCAAAATCGAAGGGGGTGGAGAACGTCTTTTCGTTAGCAGGGAAGAAGCCGAAGGGCTTGAGGTATGGCAAAGCTCTGTTTATTCAGGTGCGGTTTTGGTCCTATGACACTTGAAAATCAATAAAGGAACCTGAATCATGAAGAATGCGTATATTCGATTGTTTTGTTGGATACAATAATTTTGTTCACACATGAAGCAAGCATGCAAGGTGCAAAAATTTCAGCTTGAGGTAGGCATGTTACTAGCTTTTATGTCTTTATAATTTAAGATGTGAATTTGCTTTCTTCAATTCTAAACTGTGTGCTGCATCTGCTGCTTATCTTGTAGCCATGCCATGTGTTGTCATCAGTAGATTTAGAGTTCAATATGTTACAGGATATGAACTTTTGTGATCATAAATGATACATTCAGGGCGTTGATTCGTTTTTGCTAATGTCACTTGTTTGTGACTTGTGAATAGAAGTTCTTTACTCGAGTTCTTGAGTACCTCTTTGTGGTTTCATAAATGAATTAGATCTGCCCCTACAAGTTTTATTTGGTTGATGAAACTGCTTATGGACCTCTTGTCTTTTATTTATTTCTTAACTATGAAGAAATTTAGAAATGGGAACATAGATGGATACTTGATATTGAATTATTGAATATATCTTATGATGGAAATAAGTCAGGGAGATATACAATTAGGTCTGGTTAGTTGATCCTTTTAACGAGGATCAAATAGTTACATATGTGCATTTTTTTGGTACCCTGTTTTATAAGTAGAGATGACAAAGGACCAAAATAAACAATATACACCTTGCATTGGTTAGCATTGTTGAATGGTTACTGTTTTTAAACCTAGCATAACAAACAAACAAACAAACGTACCCAGTAAATCCCACGTGGTGGCGAGTCTTTCCTCTATCTTGGGAGATAGGGAGACCGCTTCCGAAAAGACCCGGCTTGATTTTGTTGAAATGGAGGATTCCCAATTTTTAAACCTAGCATGTTATGTGGAAATGGAGGATTCCCAATTTTGTGGGCATCAACCCAATTCCCTCAAAATGTAGACATTATCAAACCCATAGTCTTAAATACTTATGTCATGAGAAGAACAATGTGCCCAGTAAGGATATGCTGTGTGGAAAATAAATATGATTGATGTTGTAGTAAAAAAGAATAATCCAAATTTCCAAACACACCCTTGTCCAGTGCAGTTGTCTACTTTTTAATAATGAAGCAGCAACGCCTAGTACTTTTACAATATGTATAATTCTGATTAATTGATTTGATTCAAGTTAGAAATTGCCATTTTTATTTGTGTTTTAGAAAATACATGGTTTTTAAGATTTTTTTTTTACTGTGATGAAGCTTGTGGTTATTGAGTAACTTATTTATCATTTGGGTAAATACATAGATAGAATTCAAATTTAGTAACCTTAAACCATGGGACTGTCTTTGAAAGCAAACATCGTTCAGTGGGACTAAACCTATAAAAATCATGACCCGGACACCAAATTGATAATTCCACCCGAACCACATACCAGATATATAATTTACTCCAAAGTAATATACGATAAAAGGTAAATTGTGTAAAATAATGTTTTTGTCCCTATGATATGGCAAAAATCTTCCGTTCTAGTACCTACATTTTTCTTCCTTTCGTTTTCATTTTTTATTAGTTTAGTTACGACTTACGAGACTAACCATAAGGTACAATAAAATTCATTCGTTCAACTTGATCAAGTTAACCAAACTATAAGTGGGTTAGTCTCATAGCTAAACTGTTAAAAAAAAATAAAAACCTCTAGCTGATCGCTGTTGTTATCTCCCATTGAACAAATTCTTCAAAGAGTGAACTGCAAATAGCCCCAAGGGCTCTCTAATCCAGGATCAAATAGACTTTGAATTAACACATTTACTACACACTCATATGTTATACAACAATAATAAGCAGACCGGGACTTTGCTAAAATTGGATTTGTAGTCGAGTCTAAGCTCTGTCACTTGATGTTATACAATGGTTCAACAAATCCAGGATTAAGAGGAATTCAAATGCTATGGCTAGGACGTGATATAGATAACAACACGCAATAGGATCATAGGGCACTCCACCATTGCTACTAGATACAAGAAGTCAAGAACACAACTAGTAATAGTGATAGCTTCCACAGGACACTGTTATCCTTTCCCAGGACACACTAGCAATGGAAAGAAAATAGTTTCACAGATCAAAACTAAAATTGGATAATTTTGGTGTGCCTTTCATTCCCATCGTCGGCCCATTACATAAGATAAAAGCCATAAAATAGGACTAATTCAAACATGGGTAACCAACTAGTCCCACTACCTAAAAACAAAAAGAAAATGCTGGAAAATTCAAACTTTTGGCAAACAAAATAAAAAGACACAGAGAATCATAAGCTGCCACTTAAGACGCGTGCATGGGGTGCATGGCGGGTTCCTGGGAGACAAATGAGTCATGGGGCGGCGATAGCAAGACTGATCCAGTTGGTAGATGGGTGATGTGATGGATCAACTAGGTTGGGTTGTGTCATGTGACTATTGAGCTTGAAACAGCTAGTGTCTTAGACATTATCAAGTCTCTAAACGTTGGTGTTCTAGCAAAATGGTAGTAGAGGCTTAAAGAGGATACCAATAGTTTATGGCCCCATGCATAAAAGATATTCATAATGTGTGTCTACAGGAAATTGTTGTGTCTTGAAGAGTCTCCTGGGCATGTGGTTGGAATGTTTGTGAACTGTTGAAAGAGTTTTTTTTGTTGTTACAACAAACGATCGAAGCTAATAAGATCAAGATCGTGGCTTTACAACTCAGGAAAAAGGCCTCTACATGATGGACTAATAATTGTTCAAAGCGTGAAAGGACGGGTAAAGAAAAGGTATATATTCATGGCCTAAAATGAAGAAACTGAGAAGCAAAGTTTATGCCATCACACTACCGTCAAGCTTTTTGCTGCACTCTTGATCTTGATAGTGTTTTATTTTGTCAAGTTTTTCTTCCTTTTTTTTGGATGATTGATATCCGGTTCAAGGAATTCAAAGTTTAAAGACCTGATCAAGCTCATAACTCATGGATACATAAATATATAAAAGTTAATAAACTAATAACGACTATAATAGTAGTATTGATAATAAATATTTAATGAATGCATTAATAATTAAATTGGTAAATTTGTTATCGTATGAGTTTTAAATTGGTAAGCATGTTCTTGTATTTGAGTTTTTCGTTAAATGCATACAATAGAATGATTTTTTAGAAATGAATAAATGAAGAATAACATTTTATACTTTTTTTTCTTAATTTGAATGGTAATTCGCATGCTGTTTAAGGGGGTGTTTGTTTTTTGAAAAAACATCTTCCCCACCTCTTCATCTGCGCGCTCGCAGACGCGGGAAGAGGTTTTTACTTCGCAGACTGTTTGTTTTCTGGAAGACGTTTCATTAAAAAACGTCTTCCTGAGCTCTTCATGGGGCAGACATGGACACTAGTCTTCAGATCGGAAGACATTTTATGAACCTCTTCTCCTCTTTTCACATAAAAGATTTTTGAGCCCTAATCACACACACAACACAACCAACGCCTCTCCTCTCTTCACTGTTCCCGTCGTTCTCTCCACCATCCATCGCCGCCGCCCTCCTGCCGCCCCTCCTCCGCCGCAAAACCTCCTGCCCCTCTAGCGCCGCCGCCCTCCAGCGCTCGATTCTCCTCCAGCGCTCGGCCTCTCCTCCAGTTCTTGGCCTTCGAGCCGGCCTCTCCAGTCCGCACCTTCCTCCCTGCGGCCGCCTCTCCTGCACCACCCTCCGGCCGCCTCTCCAATCGGGGTCTCTTCCACCCACCTCGGCCGCCTCTCCTCCACCACCCTCGGGCCGCCTCTCCAATCGGGGTCTCTTCCACCCACCTCCCAAGTTCATTCATAAAACAGGTGCGTTTCTTTAGTTCTTGAGGTTGAATTCGCAATGGGTGTGTGAATCGAAATGTGTGTTTTTTGTGGTGATCGTAATTGTATATTGATTTGTGGTTTATGAGTTGGTTTGATTGGTGATTTTGTGTTTTAGGGTTTTGAATTTGGTGGTTCTTGTGGATTGTGTATCTGATTAGGGTTTATGAACAGCCACTGAAACTGCTTGAAAATTTGATTGTTGAATTGTGTTTTATGAACAATGTTTTAAAACTGCAACTGCTTGAAAATTAAGAACAAAATACCTTTCAAGCATGAATTGTGTTTTATGAAAATTAAGAATTGCCATATCCTTTTTAAAACTACAACTGCTTGTGTTTTATGATTAATAGATATGGGAGAGAAACATGATTATGGTTATCATGCTTGAAAGGTATTTTGTTGTGTTTTATGATTAATGTTTGAAAGGTATTTTGATTCTGCTTGTGTTTTATGATTAATAGATATGGGAGAGAAACAACAATGGTCGATTGAGCAACAAAAATGCTTAATAGAGACTTGCATAGAAGAGGTAAACAAGTTGGGTAGAAAAGGATTGAGTATGCACAAAGAGTCATGGAATAACTTAGGAAAAGTGCTTAAGGAGAGATTTGGCTTGGATTTAACGCAAAAACAAATGAAGAATGCATACGATAATCTTAAAGCCAAATACGTAGGGTGGTTGTATTTAAAAAACAAAACAGGCAACATATAAAACCCTCAAACAAACACTTTTAGCTTAACCAACGAGGAATGTGAAGAATTTAAAAAGGTATGTTTATATATATAAAGTTTTTAATAAATACCTTTAAACATAAACTGATAAAATGTTTTACTTTCACTTTAGGGCCATCCGAAGGCGGGATCGTTAAAAACAGTTCCATTGCCTTTTCCCGAGCTTTGTGCTCAATTGTTTGATGGCAATACTGCCACAGGGGGTAGCAAGTGGACATCAACACAAACAACATCGGTTGTTGGGTCATCTTCTTGTCATCGTGCAGTACCACTTATGCTTACAGACACAATTATTCATGACACAGACGATGATGTCGGCTCTTATGATTTTGGTTCCGAGCATATTAATGAGGATGCCGCCGAGCCTACCGCCGAGCCTACCACCGACCCCACCCCCGAGCCCACCCCTAATTCAAATAAAAGGGCAGAAACCTCAAAATCATCATCTATCACTAATGATGATCTAGCCCGTGATATGCAAAAGGCTCTACAATATCTGATTAAAGGCAAAGAAGGGCCGACAGTTCTTGAATGTTCCGAGAAGCTAAAGTTGGTCGGGGTTAGATCCGATTGATCCTCTATTCTTGGCCGCTTTCCATATTTTTGGAGTTTCATCGGATATGAGAGAGGCATGGATGACATTGCCACTGATTCCTGAGGTTTAAAGAGGGTGGATCTCGATGACAGCAACAAGTTTAGGATTAATAAAGTAGTTAAAACATTGTCTGTTTTATGTGTTGAAAACAATATTTGGTTTTGGTTGTTTAGGGTTGAAAACATTTTATGTTTAATTGTTTGTTATGTTTAATTGTTTGTTATGTTTAATTGTTTGTTATGTTTAATTGTTTGTTATGTTTAATTGTTTGTTATGTTTAATTATTTGTTATGTTTAATTGTTTGTTATGTTTAATTGTTTGTTATCTTTAAAACAGGATAATAATGGATTATAATAAGAAATTACTACTCGTAATTCTTATGTACTTGTATGTTCGCTTTTTTGGGAGGAGAGTTTAAAACGAATGCGAGACAATGACTCTTTTATGTCGGGGCATAAATACACGTTAGAGTTATTGCAAGGAAATCCCAAACAATGCGTTGAATTGCTACGTATGTCTCGTGAATCATTTGTCCGACTATGTGCTCATTTTAGAGTAAATTATTCGTTAAAGGATAGTAAACATGTTTCGGTAGAAGAGAAGATGGCTATGTTTTTTATGATAATTGGTCATAATCAACGATACGTGGTTATCAAGCGTAGATTTCAACACTCAAAGCAAACAATTCATAAATTTTTTTATGAAGTGTTGGATAAAATGATGATTTTTGCAAAAGATATGATAGTACCAACTTCTTTTAATCCGAATCCAAATATTCCGGGACATAACAAAAGATTACGACGAATTTTCAAAGGAGCGGTGGGTGCACTTGATGGAACTTTGATACATGTTGTTGTCCCTGCTGACAAACAAGATTTATATAGAGGCAGGGGAAAGGGGGATTGTTATCAAAACGTATTAGCAATTTGTGACTTTAACATGATTTTTACATTCATTGTGGCTGGCTGGGAAGGGGTCGCACATGATTCTAGAATATTATCAGAGGCGTTATCAGATACAAATGCTCCATTCCCGTTACCACCACCAGGTACTTTTAATTGTTTGTTAAATAATTGTATACTACTTTAATTTTCTAATTATTTATATATATTTACAGATAAATATTATCTTTGTGATGCCGCTTATGCACACATACGAGGATTTATGGCTCCATATCGTAATATTAGGTATTTGCTTGGAGATTTTCGTAGAAATCGTGCATTGACAAATAAAGAAAAATTTAATCATGCATATGCAAAACTACGAAACGTTATTGAGCGTTCGTTTGGAGTATTGAAAGCACGATTCCCTATATTAAAGAGGATGGCACCGTTCCCGATGGTTACACAAAGGAACATTACCATTGCATGTTTCGCGCTACATAATTTTATAAGGAAAGAAGGTTTCAGCGATGACTTTTTTACACAATACGATCAACCCAATGTGTCCTTTGAAAATCGTCATGTTGATACTGATAAAAATGATGTTCAAGAACATGGTACCTCATCAGATCGGGAATATATGACTCAGTTACGAGATGAAATTGCTGAGCTGTTAATGCAGAATATCGAATAAACGATTTAAATAAAATGTATTTGTATGGTTTTATGAATATTATTGTAATTTGTATGACTTTTATTTATATTTTAATGTATTTGTATGACTTTTATTTATATTTTAATATTAAAGTACCTTTATAAGTTTCACAAAATTAGTTTACTTTAATTACAGCATATTTCAGCAGTCTGTAAGTTTTAAAAAATCAAACAGTCTTTTTCTTGCAGACTGCAGACGTTTGGTCCACCTCTTCTGCTGCAGATGTCTGCAGATGTGGTCCGCAGACTGCAGACGTTTTCCTGCAGAAAAAACAAACAGCACCTAAATTTACAAAAAAGAGACTAGAACTCCCAACCATATAGGAAGTAACACGTTTACTACTGATTACACATTCATATGTTACATTCAAGCTTTTGGTGTAAAACATGTTATATAGAACATTTTTTAAAAAGGTCATTAAATTTTAATAATTTCAACTTTCATTTTTAACCGAGATTAATCTTAACTAAGAACATATTTACAGGCATTATTAATTTTGAGCTTATTTTTCTCAAATGATCACCTACTAACTGAGAATTAACCCCTTTTATTTTTTTCTTAATGAAAATGGGGCTAACTTTGAGTCATTTTTCAACTCTGACGCCGCCTAACCTTTATTAGGTCCGGTTTTCGTTGTCTGGCATCCATTGTCACATGAAATCTACATTCAATAAGTCAAGTGGTCAAATTAGAAGGTGGAGTTTGGTGAATTTTAGGGTGCGGATGTTCCATATTGACGGACATAGTGACAGATTTCAACTTTCTACTTAGTGTTTTATCCACAGAAGCAGTCCACGTCATCTAAAAACAAACGAGGTTAATTCTTGGTTAGTAAGGGATCGTTGGAGGAAATAAACTCAAAATTGAAAGTGTTCGTAAACATTCTTAAGTTAGATTATTCCGGTCAATAAATAAAAGTTAAGATTATTAAAATCTAATAATTCTATTTATATTTGATGCGGTCCATTCAACTCTTGACACGTGTAGGTACTATTGATGCAATGATAGAGAATGTTCATCACCTGTGAATCTGTGAATATGTGATTGCTTGTATAGCAAAAGCGAAAAAAAGCGTATTTTCCCCTTTAAAAATGATTAACGGCATATATGTCCAACCAAAAATTTAAATGCATATATTTTCTTTTAAAACTTTATAATGACAAATATACCCATTTTTATTAAAAATACTTTATGTAATTACTAATTTACCCTTATTCTTATTAAAACTTCATAATTTACAAAATTCCTCTTATTCTTATTAAAGTGTCAATATAGTTCTTCAATTTATACTTCATAACTCAAAATTCCCCTTATTCTTATTAAAGTGCAAGATGTTTTTATGTGTCATCATTCAAGTGACTCGTATGTAATATAGTTATACAAGAATGAAAAATGTCCCACAAAATAGATAATGAAGAAAAAAGAAAAGTCATTAATCCATACATTATCATAAAAAAATATTTAAAGATTTGGCATAACAATAACCAAAAACCAAAATCAAATACCAACTTTTTAATCCAAATACCAACAATAACTAAATATTCAAAGATTTGGCATAAAAATAACCAAAATATTCAAAGATCTTGAGATGCCGAATTTTTGCAAATTTTTTTTTGGTGTCCGTACTCGCCACAAGCCCACATTTATGTCTTTTTTTATGGTTCATCACTTGCTTTAATCCTATTCTTTCTTGGTCTTCCAGGAGGCCGTTTGATTTTAGGTGCGTATATCATCTCCCCGTTCCGCACCCATTGATTCTTTGTAGGCATAGGAGCAACTTCTAGAGCATAAGCCAATTTATATTTCTCAATCGTGAAGTAAGGATCTACAAACTTATCACATTCTTCCCTTATGAATGCAATAAAAGCAGATGCATGTATACATGGAACACCTCTAACTTGCCAAACCCGACAAGTGCAAGTTCGCTCATCAAGTACGACCTCCCAACGTCTTTCCCCATATTTGACTTCGGCTCGATTTTCACCACCTCTACATACTTCGTACTCACCCAAATTCTGCATACAAGATAAAAACTATATTAACAAATTTTACACAAATTTAAAACAATTAATTTAGAACAAAATATATAAAATTACACTAACTTTGGAGATTTGTTTGAGATAACTCTTAGCTTTAGGTACTAGTGCACCCTTCCATTGGTTTAGAATCCTCCTTTTTTTGTCTAATCGTACCATAATTTTTTCCCTAATGGAATCAAGGAGGTCAAGAACCGGCTTATAACGCAATTCACCAATCCAAGAATTAAATGCCTCAGATATGTTGTTAGTAAAGTAATCACACTTGCATGTTGTCCCAAACTTGGATCGGCTCCATATTTTGTTGTGATTCGCAGTAATATACGCCAAAGCTTCTTTACTTGTTTCACCTATTTCAGTTAATAATCTATCATGCTCGGTAATACTATAAGTTCTTGCAGCACGCCACAAAGTTCTTCTAAAAAGTCCCCACGAAAGTGTTTCTTGAAATTGCTAGACAAGTGTCTTATGCACTCTCTATGCTCAACATTTGGGAAAACTAGTGTCACTGCAACTTCCAAACCTTTTTGCATGTCAGATGATACAATAAGACCATTGGGTGTTCCAATTGCTTTCACCACACTAGCAATCCATCCTTGAGATGCAACTTTGTTACCACCCTTGTTGCTTCTAATGCAAGAATGTGCTTCTACAAATGTCTTAACCTGTATATAATTCCATACATAGTTTATAAACACAAAAAATAATTAATAATTTATAACAAACTAATAAAGTTACCTCGAATATAATTCCATCTTGCTTGAGAGAGGCATGTATTCTCCATTTACAATCTTTGTTTACACACTTTGCTGTGACTCGTGTTGGCTCACTTTTCTCAGGAAAGTATTTAAATTCATTAATCAAAGCATAATGAATCAATGCTCTTCTAAATATGTTAACATTGTCAAATGTTGAGTTTACTTTGATGGTTGGACTTTTCTTGCTAAAAGTTTCGTCTTGGAAATTATGCATCTCAAATTCACTATTAGAACTATAATGGCTATGATAGCTTTCATCACCTAAGGAATACTCTGATTCATCATCAACTTCATCTTCACCCCTAAAACAAACACAAACAATCAATACTAATTTTGGTGCATATCATATTAATGTGACTTGGAAACAAATATTTACCTTTGGTCCCTTGAAGATGTCTCGACATTATCAGATTTCTCAGAATTTTCACTAGTTGTCACATGTAGAGTTGATTCTTTTTCTGTTATCACATAAATAGTTACTTCTTTTTCTACCTTATACATGTTGAGCATCAATTGGAAGTTCTCATGAGAATCAAGCTTGATAAAAGATTGATATGTGGCATACTTGTCAACAAAACAAATGGAGATAACAAGATTCCTATTTAAGGGATAATGCTTTGTAACCTCTTCAATTAAATCACTAAAGTTATAGATGTATGTGTCAATGTATATACATTTTTGGTAGCCAAAACAATATCTTTTCCGATATGAATTCTTAGCAAACCGAAAGTAGCCTCCGTATTTTAGTTTTATCTTATGCTTTGATGGTCTTTCAACAACATTTGGCTCTAGTGTTGGTGATTGAACCATAATCAAAACACAAATCAAAATCACAAACACATGGCAACATGAACACTCAATCGATCTTTCACAGATTGAAATTCTAACCAACAATCAAGCGATGTTTTACAAATTTGAAATTCTAACCAACAATCCAGCGACGGCGGGAAGAGGCGGAGGAGCAGTCGAAGTCGGGAGGAGGCGGCGGCGATGGAGAGTGCAGGAGAAGGCGGTGGCGGTGGAGAGTGCAGGAGGAGGCGACGGCGGTGGAGAGTGCTGGAGGAGGCGGGAGGAGGCAGCGACGGTGGAGAGTGTAGGAGGAGGCTGGAAGAGGCGGGAGGAGGCGGCGGTGATGGAGAGTGCAGGAGGAGGCGGGAGGAGGCGGCAGCCGACCGCGATGTTGGATGCGACGATGACGGCGAAGGAGGAGCCGACCTCAAGCAGGCGACGGCGATAGATTTCATTTGCAGAATGTGGAGGATGAAGATGAAGTTGAGATATAGGATTTCAGATGCAGAATGTGAAGGATGAAGATGAAGTTGAGATATGGTCTTCTCTCTTTTCTTTTTAACCTAGGGACAAAATGGTCATAAAATTATATTGGGTATATATGCTATTATATTTTTTGTTTGGGTATATATGCATTTAAGGTATATTTGTAAGGGTATATATGCAATTGGTCCATAGGAAAAAGGTGTAAATCCGGAGTTGATATCATGAATGAATATTATTCTATAATATTAGAAGTATCAAAAGCTACATTAAATTTTGAAGTTCTTTTAATTTAACTACATGAGTTTGACTTTTCACATGACGCAACTCAAATTTGCAACAAAACATATCCAGTTTTAAATTTAGCTATGATATCAGTATCCACTTCAAAGCCAGCTATGCCGAAGTTACATACATTTCGAGTGTTTTTATGTTCCGACTTACATTATGTCTGAAAACGCGCCAAATATAATATGTTTTCATTCGGTAGTATAAATTCGAATTACTTTACGTTTATATAAATTTAGCCGGAAACAATTCAAGTCGATCATGTTTATACTTTATCATATCGCATACGATGCTGCCGCAAAGCGCGCAGAGTTAAAAACTAGTTCTTTCTCAAAGGTTATGACCCTAAACATGATGTTGAATTTCAATATTTAGTGCTATAAGGTAAATGTGTTTTGATATTTCTCAACAAGCGAATACCTCAAGTGGCCGTTGAAGATAAAGTTCCAAATACATGTATTTAGCGAAAATATATATAACCTATGTATGAACAATAATTTTCAGAAATTAAAAAATTCAATATTATTTCAATAAAACACTTGTAAAATAATCGGTATATATGTGCTATTTCTATTCATGGAGACACGTTGATTTTAATTAATTGCCATGATAATATTGTTTATCTAACAAATCCAATCATTAGAATTTTATTTTCAAATATTTGTGTAAAATAATATAACAAAGTAAACTTAAATGATGTCTTTAGCATTAATTTATGTTAAGATCTTTGTAATCGTTAATAAAATAATACGACGAGCTAAATATATCGATAAGACTTGTGATAAATAAGTTCTTGCATATTTATATGGAAACTTTTTACAAGTTATTATACTTAAAAGGATAACACTCTTATCGTTTTAGCCTTTGACAGAGAAATTTTTTTGTAATTCAAATCCAAGACGAAATTCAAGTTTTCAAATTAACATGTTGATATGCGCGCGTCACATCGTTGGGTTCATTCAATACTTGAATTCATTAGCGATGATGTTAAAAGTTTTAATCAGTTATGTAAGACATATCAGGATCAAAATATTTTGACTCAAGATTAACCGTATTATTAATCAACATTAATATAAATATAAAAGCAGCATTTATTATTTTTATTTATAACATTAATATTTCTAATCGATAGTTATATTTATATTTATAGTATATAATAATAGAGTAATTAAATTGAAAGATTTCACTTTGTTGTAACTACTCAACTTTTGTGATGAAAAATGATTAATTTAATTCTAAAATAAAAAATAATCGTTTATATTTGTTTATGTTCATTAGTATTTGTTTGTGTTCATTTGTATTCGGTAAGTGTTCGTGAACAGTTCATTAACAGATTCATATAATTAATGAACGAACACAAACAAGTCGGTTCGTTTTCAGCCCTACGCATCATTATTTCAACAATCTTCATGGAGCTCCCATCCCTGACGAGAAATTAGCAATGATCCTGTAACTGCATAATAGGGATCTATGGTGTTCTCAACCCCATATATATGGCCCTTACATATAGACGCCTCTGGTACTTTTCAAGTACAGAGTGGTCAGATCAACCTGTGAACGTGACACTACAAGGAATAAGTGCATTAGCGGCGACATATGTCGCCGCAATTGATAGCCAATGTCGCCGCTAACACTACAAGAAAAAGGATTTTTTGCGGCGATTAATATCGTCGCAAAAAGCTCATTTTTCGTCGCAATATATTATTTGCGACGAAAATATCGTCGCAAAACTGTCGCCGTAAAAAAGTGGTCGCAAAATGTTATTTGCGACGAAATTTACGACGATTTCTTTTGTGGGCTCCACTTATTTTAAAAAAAATGAAATTCTGAGATAAATCTTTTGCGACGATATTTTTTGCGACGAAAGCTTCTTTTTTGCGGCGAAATATCGCCGCAAATTTTTTGACCAAAATCTTTTTTGCGGCGAGACTTTTCAATATATTTTACTCTTTTTTGCGACGACATATCGCCGCAAAAAAGAATTTTTTTTAATAATTTTGCTGCATTTGCAGCAATCCACCCAGATTTTTCTGGGTACCAGACCAAACCTGCTGTTCCAAATCAGTATACACTATCAAAACCATCAAACCAATCGCAAAACATAGCATATAAACAAAAATTCTCCAAATTTAATAAGTTAAAAGTTACACAAACAAATGTTTTAAAATAGTCATAACAATCACTAAAAACCATCAAACCATCAAACCATCAAACCATCCTATGACGACCCACCTTCATCATCTTCATCTTCTTCATCTTCTTGAGAATGACCACTTCTCCTCAACGCGCTCTGGACTTGGCTTTGGATTTGACTTTGCATTTGTGCCATCATATTAGCCATCATCTGTGACTGCCATTGTTTTTGCTCACTGGCCAGTCTCGCTGCTACTATCTCCTCAACCTCAGATTGTGAGAACATCCGCTGATCTGTTCTATAAGGTGGCGGTGGGGGTTGTGAAGGCACGCTCGGTATTGGACCGATGCCACGTTCCCACCCGGGCCGCTCCCCCAACACCTGTACACAAATACGCATATACATCTATTTTACATCCATACATCCATACACAAATACACATATACATCCATACACAAATACACATATACATCCATACACAAATACACATATACATCCATACACAAATACGCATATACATCTATTTTAATCACAATTCAACATACATATACACATACACATATACATCCATACATAAATACACATATACATCCATACACATATACATATACATCCATACATAAATGCACATATACATAAATACATATATACATCCATGCACACATATACATACATTCTAATATATACACATACACATTCATACACAAATACCCATATACATTCATACACAAATATACATATAAATCCATTTTAATCTCAATACCCATATACATTCATACACAAATATATATTCATTTTAATCTCAATACCCATATACATTCATACACACATATACATACATTCTAATATATACACATACATATTCATACACAAATACCCATATACATATGCACAAATATACATATTAATCCATTTTATATATCCAGAAATATATTTGTATAACAAATAAGAATTGAGAACAGATACATCCATACACAAATATACATACATTCTAATATACATACACAAATCCATACACACCTGGGGCATGATCTGTTTCTCTGACATTTCTGGATGTTGTTGTTGAAGCGCGACTATTTGCTCCTTTATAGTTTACAAAAAAAATAAACACTGTTATATATATGGTGATGTTATATATTACTTTATTTTTATAAAATTGTAAGACGTGTACATTACTTACATAGTATGCAGCGGGTTCAGGTTGATAGAACTTACCGCTTGAATCGGTATAGAAGCGACGATATGCTAATATGGCACTCCCAGATTCATCAGAACCATCTTCCCGCTGTAAACACATTTTATAGTTATATAATAATATAAAAGTAACTTACAAACACATAAAACAAGTTATAAACACATTAGATTAAAATAACTTACAAACATATAACGACATTGGGCTAAAGATGTCCGGCCGCCATGTCCCTTGATCGTCTGCTTCCCTTTGTTGCACTTGTTGGTTGCAGACCGAGCCTTGACTTCAGGAGAAGTGTAGTAATCCACATAGCCTTTCCATTCAGATTCTTGCATATCAGGTGGCACAACATCAGAAATATCAACCCTGTCCTCCCCGCCTATTTTGCTAAAATGCTTTTGCTTGAACCGGTATTTGTGATCTTTATACCGGTTTGCAGCATATTTCTCAATGCCTGCCCTCAGGCCTTCGTGGGGAGTCATATCAAAATACATCTGCAAATTATGAAAACAAATAGCTTAGTGTATATATATTTAATCACTGAATTTAATTATCAAAAACTTAACCTGTAAGTCAGGCCAGATAGTCGTCTTCAAATTTGCAGGTATCTTTCTCCAGCTCTTGTAGTTTTGAGGAAATCTGTCAACGATTGTGCCAACCAGTGAAGCAAAGGTCGCCTGATTGACACCCACAGGTTTGTAGGTGTCATGTGTACCTTGCTCAAATTCAATTGTGAGCAAATTTCCTTGTGGATTTCTCTTTCGCATACCTTGAAGTGTGGTCTTTCCACGCTTGCATTGTCCTGCAAATTGATAATAGTATAAAAATTCTATATTTTCAATTTAAAAGATAATAGTATAAAAAATTCGTCATACCTCGTCCGCTGCCGCTGCCGGAGTCATCACTGACCTCGCACTGTCGTGGCGGCTGCCACGATCGATCATCATCGGGAGGACCACCACCAGGTGGACCACGGCCATAGGTATCCCCACCGTGACCTTGGGCCACGTCTGCCATCTGTAAAAAAAGATTATATAAGTATACAAATATACTGTAATTGAATCATTAGCTAAACACATAATTGAAAAAAATAATTCAATAAACATAATTCAATTAACATACATACACACATACACATATATGGATATCCATACACAAATACACATATACAAACATAAATACCCACATATATGCATACACATATACATCCATACACAAATACACATATACATCCATACACAAATACACATATACATCCATACACAAATACACATATACATCCATACATAAATACACATATACATCCATTTTAATCACAATTTAACATACATACACACATACACATATACATCCATACACAATCACGCATATACATCCATTTTAATCACAATTCAACATACATATACACATACACATATACATCCATACATAAATACACATATACATCTTAAATATCCATTTTTTCATAACCATAAAACTTGCTAAACCTAATTCAAACAAATACATACATATTAACACATAATTAACATTCCAAAAACATACATTCTTATATTCATACATACACACATGTTATCTCAACTAACTTAAACACCCATGTTCATAACCATATAAAAACAAAATTAGGTAAATACATACATTCATCTCATTTTAAATTAGGCAAAACACAAAATTAGACAAAATACATACATTCATAACCATATTAACATACTAAACACATACATTCTTAAATACATACATACACACATAATACTTCATCTCAACTAACCTAAACACCCATGTTCATAACCATATAAAAACAAAATTAGGCAAAATACATACATTCATCTCATTTTAAATTAACACAAATTTAACAATCTAAATACATACATTCTTATATCCATACATACAAAATAAATCTCAAAAACCCAAACAACTACAAATTAACACACTAAATACATACATTCTTTCTTATATACATACATACACACATGTTAAACATCTATTTTTCATAACAATAAACATCTATTAAACATCTAATTTCAAAATATTAACTAAAACTTAACATAAAATTAGGTAAAATTCAGTTTATTACCTGAAATCAAGAGTGATGGTGGTGGCTACTCTTCTTGTAGTGATTGCTTGGACTTGAGCTACCCAATGGATACGGACCCTGACTGGTTAAAGGCACAAAGAAATACCGAGATCAAAATCATCGAAGGATGGCTCTCAGAATATAAGATCCCTGTTCACGCTAACTAGTGATATATGAATTCAGTGGCGGATCTAAAAAATATGAAGCAGCATATCCATTAAATAAAATGTGTATTTGTCGGGTCAACACAATAATATTTTCGTTTTCAAAGTCAAAAGTGTATTCGGGTTTATTAGCTTCATGTAAGTCCATTATGGATATAATATTTACGTAATACATCTTGTAATTTACAAGTCACTATCATTGATAAACAAAGTTTGTGATGCACAGAGTAGCTAGGAACTATAAAAACTAAAAATATTTATGATATTCAAACATCCCTATATATAAACATCTAAGATACGTAATAATACCCTCTAAATACATACATTCTTATATCCATACATACAAAATAAATCTCAAAAACCCAAACAACTACAAATTAACACACTAAATACATACATTCTTTCTTATATACATACATACACACATGTTAAACATCTATTTTTCATAACAATAAACATCTATTAAACATCTAATTTCAAAATATTAACTAAAACTTAACATAAAATTAGGTAAAATTCAGTTTATTACCTGAAATCAAGAGTGATGGTGGTGGCTACGGTACTAAGGAGGCGGCGGCAGTGGTGGAGCGACGGTGGTGGAGCAGCGGTGGTAGAGCGCAGCCTGTTTGAAATGGCGGTGGTGGAGCGACGCGCGATGGTGCAGCAGCGGGTGTGGCCGGTCGCCGGGAGTGGGAGTGGGAGTGGGGTGGGGGTTGACGGTCGCCGGTCGCCGGTCGCCGTGGGGGTGGGGAATGCGGTGAATGGGGGTGAGGGTTGAATGTGAAGACCAGATCTAAAAATCCCGTATTAAAACTGTGCAGAAGCCTTTTGCGGCGACGTATCGCCGCAAAAACGATTTTGCGACGACCCTCTTTCAATAAAATAAAGATAAAGTAAATATATATATTATTTTTTGCGACGAAACATCGCCGCAAATAATAAATAAAAAATAAAAAAAAATTTAATTATTATTTAATCTTTTTTGCGACGAAATGTCGCCGCAAATAGGTTGCCGGGAATTTTCCCGCTCTTAAGAAAGTTGTCAAAAAATGGAAAAAATTAAAAGAAAAATTATTATGGTTATTTGCGACGAAAATATCACCGCAAAAGATCTTTTTGACCGGAAAAGTCAAAAAAGTAAATATTTTTGTCGTTTACCGAACCTTTTGCGACGATTTTAGTATCGCCGCAAAAAATGTTGTCGCAAAAAACCACTTTTCTTGTAGTGTAATACTAATAGCGGCGACTGGTCGCCGCTAATGATTCGTCGCTAATGTGAACATCGTCGCCGCTAAAAAAATAAAAAAAATACCGAATTCGGAAATCTTTGTAGTAGCGGCGACGGAAAATGCAACAGCGGCGACGGTGATGGGTGACGTGCTGCTGGCGGTGGGTGGTGGCTGGTCGGATGGTGGTGGCCGCGGTGGTGGGTGTGGCTCTCGGTTGCGAGCGCGGGGGAGAAGATCGAGAAGCTAGCTAGCGGATGGTGGGTGGCTGTGGTGTGCGGGCGGTGGGATGTGGCCGCGGGTGGTGGTGGCTGGTCGGATGGTGCGGATGAGCAATTGGGGGCGCGAGGTTACAGTGAGCAGCTAGGTTAATTGGAGGGAAAAAGTGAAGAAGGGAGGATAAGAACCGCGTATATCCACTAACCATTAGAGGCGACGCGTCGCCGCTAAAGGTTTCCAGTACGATTGAACCTGAGCCGTTCGATGTAATTGATTTTGGACGGCTAGATTTTGGTCAAAACTTGAACGGTGGATCGCAATCTTTAGCGGCGACAGGTCGCCGCTAAAGGCGTCGCCGCTAATAACTGTCGCCGCTAAAGCCTATGTCGCCGCTAAAGCCTATGTCGCCGCTAATACGGTCGCCGCTAATACGAGTCTTTCTTGTAGTGTGAAGATGGCGACATCTTTTCCTGTCGTTTGTTAAAGGCATCAAGCAGCTTAACAATACAATAATAAGCTAAGCGCCAGTTTATAAAAAAAACACATAAATATATAAGACGATCATATTTTATTAGGAAAAAGAATTAGCTACTCACGGACCTTCGCTTTAGGCCAGACCAGCTTATTCGTCGCTAGACAAACAGAGAATCATCCATCAAAATTATGTCGGAAACTCTCAGACGGCATCATCGTTCTTAAATATGCCGTAAGAGAAAGTCTAGTTTTCGTTTAGTGAATGGCGGGTAGGAAGCTAGCAAAGAGTTGAAGGGCTTGTATGTCTAAAGTATATGAGGAATTAATTGGAGCTACAAGTAAACCGATCTCTCTGACTTCTAATCAAGTCATATTCGTTGCTATCCATACGCGTATAAGGCTAAGAGTTCTTGAAGTTGTATGAGAGATCTAGGATTATAAAACACTAAACATACCTAAATTTAATTAACAATAAATTACAATGTATATAATGATGATAAGTTTTATTAAACAATAATAATAGGTTTATAAACAACTTTGACTCGGTTCTACATCCGAATTTTAAATGAAACTTAATACAAAATTCAAAGGCAAGGTAGTTCATCATTGGTGGCCATTTTGATATAGAAAAACATTTATATATCATGAGTCAACCTTCCACGTAAATGATATTTAAACAAATAATAAAATATGGGTATTATTCTATATTTCTATAAGGATGGAGTAATAGAAAGAGATAGTGGCGTATTCAAAGCAAGCAAGGATGCCCTACAAGCGAGAGTAGTTACTTGCTTCGAAGTTGGTGGCTTATTACGTATTCGCATTATATTTCTATCGAAACCAACAACATAAATGAGACATCAGTTATTGACTTCTTTTTTCTAGTCCATAGAATGTTGCCGAATATAACCTTAAAATAATAAGTCATATCATTAGACCCAATGATACTACCCTCCTAATTATTTGTTTTTCACTTAATATATTAGTTTAAAAAATTCAATGCGTGCGTATATATGGGTAATTCAATCATCTAAATAATGATAAAATGAGTCTGTTAAATACATAAGTAACGTATTGTAGCGGACGAAACTATATATGTCGGACATGAGCGTCTATCTTTATCATATTAAACTTACTAGAGGAGTGATCATGTGATGCGATGATGAACATAATATGTCATTTTTCTCAAAATCGTAACAATAATGAAGATATAATTTTTATTTTTATGGTGTACTTTTAAAACAAAAACATATTAATGTAATAAAGGGTTATAATTATTTTAAAAATAATGAGGGAAGTTGGTTTAGTAGTAAAAAATTATAACATATAATTGACATATGTGTAAAGAAATAATTTAGGTAGTCAAATTTATAAAATAATTTAGTAGTAGAAAATTATAACATATAATTGACATATGTGTAAAGAAATAAGTTGGTTTAGTAGTAAAAGACAATTTTATCTTTGAAACTTTTAAAATTTATAGAAAAAGACAATATTGTTTTGCTCAAATGTATTATAATATAGTATATATAAGAATTATGTTGTCACATAATTATAAAAATATGAACAAAAATCAGGTTCAAAGAAAAGAAGCTAACATTTAATGTGTTGTTACATGGATTAGCAATCATAAAAATTTTGGCAAAGAAGGGTAAACTAGTAATAGCGTTAGGTTATTAGTACTGAAGTGGTGTGATATAATATGTAAAATGTGTTGTCACGTTAATAGCCCCGTTAACACTACATGATGGTTAAAAATGATGGTACCGATATAGTGATCATAAAAAAGTTGGTTGCTTAATCATTTTATTATTCTTAATTAGTTTTAGTCGAATGTTTAAAATTCAATGTAGTAGAGAAAATAAATTATTAATTAAACATTCATATTTATAAAATAAATTAGAATAAAACAAAATATTAATTTTAAACGTTACATCAAATATTTAATTTTAACTGCTAAAAAACAGCACTTCAAACTTCATGATTTCTCCACAATTGTTTGACCAAAGCGACATTAAAGGTTATTATGCATTTCTCTATTGTGTATTATGATCTAATTTGTTTGCCTTTGTTTTTTGTTTAGGTTTACTAACTTGGTGTTGTTTTCTTCATAGTCTTAGCAAATCGTAATTCTTTTATCATTTAAAATCATATTATGTAAAATCAATTAAACATACATTATACTCTAGATATTTTTATGCCACACATGTGTGAGATTGGCAATTCGATATTTTTTTTCTTTCTTATTCTTGTATTTTTTAAAAGTACTATCTCTTTGATCACCTGGATGCAGACAAGTAAACGATTTCACGAAGGCTGTGTACGCAGGATTAATCCCATCGGTAAGATAATACTCATGTTGTATCATTTACATAGAACGAATACCTAAGTGCAACCCTATTTATCACATCCTCAAAAACAAACTATTGATCCAAAATATTTTATATCATTGATGGACCCCGTAACACTAAAGTAAACATGTCAAATCCAAAGATCATACGACGTCACGTACCCAAGCATAATGATCATGTGTGGATGGTCAGCTAGCTGGTGTTGACCTCCGCCAACCAGTGGAATAGTTTGACCACTTTCAATGCATACAATTGATGCTACCTAGCATCTCGAGAAACCATGTACCTCTTCATGCACCATTTATATATACTTTATGAATTTCAGTTCACATTGGTATTCGCAAATAATATTTTTTTATGTACAAATCAATGAAAACTTAATAACTATAAATAACAATAAATAAAAAGACCAAAATACTAATAAATATTAACAATAATAATAGTAATATTATCTTGACTGAAATGGAACAATGTATCACGCAATGTTTTTTCTATCATCTTTAAATTCGTCACTATTGTCATATCCCTATTGGCGAATTACAAGCATACAATTTGTACCGTGAAACCAAGTGTAACTCTTGCATATTCTCTCTTATGAAAATATTCAAACTCATGCTCCATGTCCCCAATTATTCTTAGAAAAAGTTTTCGGCTCATGCGAAACCAGCGCTTAATAGTCTTAGCGTCGTAGTGTGAATACTCACCATAATAGTCTTCTAAAGACATTCATTGGCTTTTACATTCCTGTATAACTTGGATCCATGTTTACATTGAACATCAAATTATTCATCCTCCCGAACATGACAAATAAGTTATATAGACAGGTGCACCACACTAACAGCCAAGTCATCGCCATCGGAGAAATCAGATGATGAAGAAAAACATGAAAAATCCTTTTTTAGAAGTGTGGAAAAGAAGTATACGTATGTGTGTATGGATGTTAAATTGTGTGGGTTAATTAGAAAGGAGTACTATATGTGTGTGTTAAAACTATTAATTTTATTTAAATCTTATAGCCGTTCACACCTAGTCCAACTTGGGTGGCGATTAGTAATTGAAGCAACCACCGTGATCTTATGAAGCCACTCATGAAATTCCTTTCACGCCCCTATCACAGCTAGGGGAGTTGTTCCCTATCGTGATATGACATCACGACCCAGTGTCTCATGACCACCACACAACTTTATAGCGGAAGCAAAGAAGTCAAATCAATGCAGCTTCGTGCTTAAGATCATATCCTCTTGCAGCTGATTAACTTTTTATTATCATGTTTTAAAAAATACAAATATCAATGACTAAATCCACATAACGCTTGTTTTTTTTTTGTTTTTTTTTTTTTCATTTTTTGGTTTTATAGGTTTCAAAATCTGAAGAGAAAAATAAAAGTAAAATAGTGGACCAAGCAGAGCATGGAATTTACGGCATAAGACTGGTCAAAAAATAAAAACATAAATTCTACTTTCTCTTTGTTGACCAAAACTCTAGTAACTAGTAACGACGTATCTTATCACTCCAAACGCGCGTGGCTAATATACATATTCATTATTCTTCTCTTCCTACTTTTCAAACTCATCTTAATCAATCAACAAAAATTCATAATCACAAAATTTACTTGAAACAATATAATATATAGGTAGACTCCTTTAAATAAATAACATGAAATAAAATAAAAAAATTACATTTTTATTTTTTATCTTATAGCGAACGAGAAAACAAGATGTCACGATTCATAAAGTGAAAGAGACCAAATTGTCTCAAAACTGTATTATTATTTGAATACATTAAATTCGTTCTAGACTTTTGGTGAAAGAGATCGATCTACTTAAACATAATACACGACGTTAACTACAAATAATATTCATATAATATGAACAGATTTTGGAGATCATTAGATTCATTAGCAGAAACCTAACTAGCCACACCTAAAAAGAGCTTGGGTTTGTTGTCCTAGAAACATAATATAATATGCAGTATTATTTTATATGATTGTTACATACACATTTTTAACATATATTTCTAATTTCAATTTTTAATTAATCTGAATGTGTATTACACGGTTTACTAAAGCTAGTCTGCTTATATAATAATAATAAAATTACATCTCTAAAACATATAGTAACTAAAAAATACATCATGTTGGCAAGTGGTACCAGTGGCGGACTCGATATGTAGACAAAATTTATATAACCAAACTGACACTATCGGATTAAAAATTAACACTACTGACGAAAAAACCCGACCCCTCTATATGATGATTTTATTTTAGAATTTTCTAGGTGTAAAAGAACTACAACAATGACAAAAGGCTTGGAAACAATCCCAAAAAATTCCTAATTTCAAACAGTTAACCAAAGATAACCCAAAAGCGATAATAACACTAAAACAAAACAAAATAAAGATTCGCAAAATATATATATATATACTTATTTTCCTAGCTAATTGATATACAGTTTACTACGCTAACTACAAGAAATCTGAGGATCAATAACAAAATGAAGAAACTGATTTGGACCTCTGAAAAGAGGAGGAAGAAGAAGAATTCAAAAACTGAATACAGTCCTCAATTGCTTGAGCTCGATGAGAATCAAAGGCTTCAACATACGATCTTGATCTCTTTAAGGTACAATCACAGGATGAAGAAGTCGTTGATGATGATGATGTGATTTTACGCGTTGATGAAACGAAACCCAGAGCTCTTGCGAATTTAGCTTTGATTCTGCCAAGAAACCTCATGGCGGAAAAACCTGAGCTTTTTTGTGACCGAAAAGTCCATATCCTGATCACGGGTTCGGGCGTATCTGCCGCGCCGTGTTTGGTGAGGTATAGCGGCGGTGGCGACGTCATGCCGTCGACACCGGGGCTAAAACTCACCCTTCTGGTCATGTTATTAAAGGGAGAGGAATTGAAGAGGGTTTGAATGAATAATGGAGAGATGGAGGTGGTCATATAAGAGCAACTATTTATGGATGAATGAACTAGATAGAGATGCACAAATAAATAATAATGAAAAAAGGCGAAATTTGAATTTATAAATTTTATTTTATTATTTTTATAACGTATTCGTACTCAAATACTAGGCACTAAGGTATGAATAAAAATAACAATGGATACATATGATATTATACTGAAGGAGTCGTTTTTTTTTAATTGACCCATGAAACACGAAGAATTGTAGTTGAGAAAAGGAGTTGAGTCGTGTCTTGTAAGTTGCGTGGCAAATGATTACCCAATCACTCTTCTTCCAATTGCTTTTCTTTTTTTCTTTTTGGTCGCTCAAAACACACACATATAAAATTATTATAATACAACATTTATTTGTTTGAAGATTTATGCTTAGTTGCTCTGAATGGGTAAGTGCTGAATGGGTAAGTGCTAAATCAATAAGAGGTCTGAACTAATAAGAGGTCTAAACCAATAAGTGTTGAACCAGTTTAAGTCTGTTTGGTTGAATATCTAAATGACTGTGTAGAATGACTGTGTAGAATGAATATTTTACCTCTGAATTCCTGAATATACTTTATCTATTTGGTTATAACTCCTAATAGTGAATAATTATTAAAAAATATACAAACCATATTAAAAAATCCAAATTACGTATAATTCATTCTTGAAAACATACTAATTTACATACAAACCATATTAGAAAATCCAAATTACACATAAATCCAAGTAGAAATTAATAATTTGCGTACAATTTTAGTGTTAGAAAAACCAAGTGTGTTCGGTTAAGAGCAATCCAACAATAGGATAACCAAAAACAATCCATGAGTTGTTTATGGGCTACGCTAAAAGTATTGGTTGCTATAAGAGTATGTTACACTTGATATATAGTTAAGGACTAAATCATCCCAATCACACACATAAATGCAAGAGCAAAGTTGAAAACACAAAAAATCATGAACAAAACCATATCCTCACATAGGAACAAATTTAACCAACTTCATCATCCCCAAACATCAACATGCCTTCTCTCTACTATCATTACCAACAACTCTAATCTCTAGTCCAAAACAAGCAGCTTCAGGAGCAAGAGGGATCTCTTCATGGCTCAGAAACTGTATCATAGCAGGATCATACCGAAAGAACCCAAAATCATAAACCTGAAATCACAAAACCATAATATTCATTGCATATAACAATCGGCACCAACACAGCCTTTTAAACACTTCACTCCTCAATACATCAATGATCCATTAACCAGCTCACCGGGTCTCTGTATATCGGATACACAGGAATTTCTTCACGATTAACAAACATAGCTTCAGCTGCCACAGGACCTACAACAGATCCAATTTTGTTAACACTTACAAGTTAAATTTATACATCATCAAACTGACAAATTTCTTGAATATTAGAAACTAATGTATGATATTCTCATTTCTCACCATAATACATGATCGGAGGAAGTCAATATACCTGGTTTGACCATATAGCAATTAGGCAGTATAATTCCCCTACGTTTATCAACAACAAACCCCGTAGCATAGCATGCACCGGCGGATTCGATGTCAAAGGCTCTGCAGGCCGTCGTACGGAGCACCACCACCGCCAGAACAACCTTGTGCAGCGCCTTCCTCCAATCGGCCATGGCCGACCCCCAATCGACGGTCACCGAACACAAATCCCACATCAATAACCTGCCATGGTCGACCCCCATCGATGACCTACCATGGCCCACCCCCGTCAAAGAACGTCCATGGTCAACCCTATCGATGACCTGCCATGGCTGCCATGGTCGACCCCCATCAAAGAACATCCATGATCAACCCATCGACGACCTGCCATGGTTGCCATGGTCAACCCCCGTTGATGACCTGCCATGGTCGACCCCATCGATGACCTGCCATGGCTGCCGAAGGGGACGAAGGAGGAGACCTGTGAAGGGGACGATGGAGGAAACCGAGAGAGGTGGGTGAATACGTACCTGTGAAGGGGACGAAAGAGGAGACCGAGAGGGGCGGCTGGTGAGATACTGAAGGGGACGAAGATGGTCTGAACGAGAGAAGTGGGCAATATGAATTTTGGTCAGATATTCATTGTTGCCTGACCTAATAAGAGGTCTTTTTCATTAAGTGGTCATCAAACCAAACAGCAAGGTCTGACCGAGTCAGACATTTGGGTCTGACTGGGGTCATTAAGACCTAAACAAACAGCCCCTTATTTACCACCAACATGTCCACTTGGTTCACAAATTTTGTTTCTTTATAATAGTTGATATTAATATGCTCTTCATCTATCAATACTAATTAAAAAAAATTGTATGTCACCTGTCACAATTCTAGAGCTACTAAGTTTTATTTTTCCACTTCTCTCTCCTGATAAATATTACATTAACTACAAAACAAAATAAACAAACAAACATACCTAGTATAACCCACTAAAAACCAGGGTCTGTGAGGGGTAGGTGGTGACGAGTATTTCCTCTATCTAGAGAGATAAAAAGACCGCTTGCAAAGAGACTCCCGACTCGAGAACGATAACAAGCAGATTATATAACATGCAACACATAGATATATATCACATAAATATTTAAAATAAGCATAGGCATATTGTTAAGTATATTCATAAGCATATTCATAGGCATAACATACATCACACAAGCATAGGCAAATGATATTATTTAATTCTTTTCATATTACGAATATAAGTTTTTAAAAAAAGAGATCTTTCTACAAATGCAATTCGTAAAGAAAATATTTTTTATAAAATAATAAATTTTTTCAAAAAAAATATTAAACTTTTAAAAAACACAATATATTTTAAAACCTATGGCTTTTAAAAATAAAATTCTTATGAAACAAGAGTAATTAAATTTCAAAGTTATAATAAATATATTATTAAAAATGGCACTTTTTATAAATGGTTTGTTTTGAAACAATTTGTTTAAAAACTAACTTCTTTTAAAAAAACAAAAAAAAATTTAAGAAAAGTTTAAAAAATGATATCGTTCTTTTATCACTCGTACGCAATGTCAATAATATCTTATATTAAAAAATCATTTTATAATTCATTAATTTTTATTAATAACTATTTAATATTTTATTTATTCAACTTATATAATATACGGGGTACTAATCTAGTTACCATATATACTTACACATAAAAGATTAAAACTTTTGACACCTCATATAAGAAAATACAAGTCTAAAAAAAGTTTGTTACCATTATACATAAGAAGTGGCTATTACATAATATTAACTTTTATTGTTTGTTTCCAACAAAAACTTTAGGCAGCAATAAAATATTTGAGCCACATATCATAGTAACGAAATTAGTCAAAATAAAACAACGATTGTTAATTTTAAAAAATAGAAAAGTATAAATAACAAAAAGTTAAGTACGACCACCAACAAAATTTTAACAATAAAACAACAAATTCGTGTCTCATCAATTAGGAATTTGTTATTCATTTCACGATTTGAGTTTATCTTGGTAATGCTTTTTAATAAATTGAGAAATGCAATATATCTGGGACATTTTGTAAACTTGCCTAGTTGCCTCACTCCTCTGTGAGATTTAATTAAAGAAAGCATTCATCTCAGAGTTGACAACAAGGTGTAACTTGTAGAGAATCTACTGAGCTACGGTGAGTTTCATTTTGATTTTGATTTTAGTTTTGTAATCGGTAACGAAGATAATCAGATAAGACAGTGATCGATGTCGTGTGGTCGGTCAAAAATATATATTAAAGAGTCCTTAATCACCCTTAATAGCAAAGGGTAATAAGGGTGTCGAATCCACAGGGAATCAAAGGAAAGTGCTAGCAACGATTAATTTAACACTACTAAACATTGAAAAGTAAATTGATTGACGGACTTAATTAAGAACTAATTACATTAACGAAATAAAGGTTAGATTTTAACAATATTGAAGAAAAAGCAACCCACTTTAGGATCCAGGTTTGGCAAAGTTACAATTTTTCTTGAATGAAACCTAGTGAGAAGCCATTAATGGTGACTTACACATGATATGATTTAAGTGACAATTATGGATTAAAGTTTAAAGGACCTTATTCACACAATTACCAATTTGAATAATGAAACCCTAATTCTAATAATCAATCACGTAATGATCATAGACAACCAAAGTTAAAGAAGATCAAAATTAGGTTAACGTACAATCAAACCGTTTAGCTAATCAAATCATAAATTGAATCCAACAAGAACTTAAAAGGTTCAAGATTTAATCTCAAATCTAGGTTACAAGATAAGAAAAATAAGAACTTGCACAAACCCTTCCCCCGAAGGGAATCACAATGGATTTAGCCTTGCATCATCATCGATTCTTCAACACGAGTGTATTTGATCATGTAATTCGGATGAAATTGATGTTCTTGATGTTGGAAGAACTTGAGAATGATCCAAGATTGCCAATTTTCGTCCAAGATTGCTGTGTGAAAAGTTGTCATTCGTAATAGGGTTTTTCCCCTTTTAAATCCCTTCAAATTAGGTTAAAATCCACCAAAACGCGGAGATCGGCGTCGGTGGCGCCACCAGTGGCGTCGGTGGCGCCCCCAGCGCCATCTAGGCTGAAAGTTACTGACCAACGGTGGCTTTGACGGTGTTTCTAACGGTATCGGCGTCGGTGGCGGTGGTCATGGCGTCGGTGGCGCCACCCCCTGCACAAACTTGATTTTCATGTGTAACTTTCCAAGACCTTTCCGTGGACAGGTCATGGGTCCCGTAACTCATTTCCTAGCTCAAGTTATGCCCGTTTTAAAATACTGTTGCCGTACAACTTTGATTTATCCTAGCTTGACTTCTCGAACTCCAATTACCATCCCGTTTCTTCCAATTTCTTCGTATTCTTCACATTTAACCTACAAATACAAAATAATCCCAAAGTAACTCTATTTCTTATACATTTATACGTAAAACACGGAAATAAAGCCATTAAACGTTGAACTTTCACCACCCTATCACAATCCCTACACTTACCTTTTGCTTGTCCTCAAGCAAAGCTCAATTGTAATTTATAAAACCATCATTGCAAATATATCTCACTAGTCACCTATTAAAGATTAATTAAGGTCCAAGGTCATGCCCTCATTCACACGACTTACATCGTCTACTAGATTTATATTCTAGCAAGTCAATCATAGCAAAATAAGACATCACCCAATTAATATTAACATGATTTTGATTTCTAATCTCATGTACACACCCCTCACAATAATTCACTCTTCTCGGTTTTATATCTGGACTAGTAAAAGATATACTAGTTTAATCACTCAATAATCCAATATACCACATTGTTCACATAAGCTTGTATAGCAATCACACCTCTACCATTTGCATAGATCTTGCACACATCTAAAGGGCTTACGGGTTTTTGGGCTTAGGCACGGGTCAGACGTTTTGGCTTTTAAAAGTGGCTAAAACACATAGAATTATAACCCAAACCATTAAACCATCCTTATCAACATGACTCACAGAGCTAAATCACTTTGATCATTCTTGAACCATTACTTTTTCTCCTTTTTTTTCTCTTCTTTTTTTTTCATTATTTTTCAATTTCTTTTTCACAATATAAGCTTGACTTCGGATGCTCTTTTACTTTAAATGGTTTCATGGTCGGTTATCAACTAACAGCTTGGACTTTATATATCGGTTTTAACAAACGAATGGCTTAAGGCTCAACATGGCTACTAACGGTTAGGATGGATAACACTAACAAGCGATTAACAAGTAAATGGGTTCCTAAATTGCCTTTGTCATTTATGTGCAGCATCTTTCTTATAGTCTTGATACGCATTAAACAATACAAGTTCTGTAACAAAAGTAGTATATGGCATACCCTTAACAAATGAATATATATATATATAATGTGTTTGAATTTATAGGCTCAAAATCTCACCAAGTAGGAATTTAGGCTACTGATGTGCACATGAGTTTATTGTATCAAAAGCTCATTAACACTAATGAGGCATCCGTCATATTTTAAAAAACAACCCGCTAGAAAAACTTATCTCGCAACTTAAAGAATCTGACCATGACCTAGGATCTACACCAATCTTCTCATAAACAACAAGTCACGTATATTGAACATTCTAGTTTCATAAAAACATTAAACTTTACAAGAAAACTTTTGCAAAAATTGAAACTTGATAGGATGTTAATTTTTTTTCATAACTCCCCGTATCCCCACACGTAAGATGTACATTGTCCTCAATGTACTAACTAACTAGTGTGAAAACAAGAGAATTTTAAGAGCAAACCCAATCTTATCACATTCACAAATCATTTACAATCAGTCGGGGACTCACCATCAATTACCAAAATTTAAACCTAACTACAAATTAACTATTTTTAACAAATAATAAGGGAAACAAATGCACCTGATTATATCTTTATGTCCAGATCTTTAGTTGTACTAGTGATCTTCAACATCGCGTCCACTAATCTACAAAACATACTAAACCCGTGTACAACCGAAGTTCTCACTTCATGATTACCTCACATTTAAATCAATAATGCATCCACTTCCCCACACTTAAAGCATTGCATTGTCCTCAATGCAACTTTTAAGAGGAAATTTGATTAAAAATAGTTAACTTTTTAAATAAATAAAAAAAATCACTTTAATGATAAAAGTCCTAAACTCACTTTCGTAGGAATCACGGTTGTATTTAGCATATGCAACAAGCCTTTTAAACCATCCGGTAGACCCGGGTGGACGAGTGTAGTCTCGTGAGGGTTTGTAGTGAACACACCCACAATGTTCTTAAAATAAAATAAAATAAAATTATAAATAACCAAAAATAATAATAATAATAAAAAAAACACAAAACACTTTGGGTTGCCTCCCAAGTAGCGCTAAGTTTTAGGTCTTCAGCCAGACCGTACCTGATATTTGTTACGGTGGCTTAAATGCACATTTGCTTACCGAATTCCCGATAAACGCTCGGTAGTTGACATGCCTGTTTCGTAGTTGCTTTCCAATAATCGGCAAGTCAATTGAATATTTGGTGCGGAGCCACTTTATGATGATTTGTCCAATGTCTTGTAGTGTCATCTTCTTTTTCTTTTTCCTCAAACCCTCTTCTCTAACTTTGTTTGTTAAAATAATAAGCACGGGGGAAGGATCAGGATAAACTTGGATTATTTTAGGCTTTGGCTCATCTAAAGGTGTTATGTCTTTTATCAACTTTAAGCATACATGTTCCTGCTCTTGAAGTTCTGTAACCTTTTCAACCACATCACTATCGATCATGGTATCCTTATCCAACTCAAATCGCTCTTGTCTTAGTTGGTCCATATCCTCAACCAGTTGGCCAACTTGCTTACTTAATACCTGGAGTGTTTTATCTTTTTCTTTGTCTTCTTTTTTCATTTTTATCAACATGTTCAAGATTTCATCATGGTTAGAGTTCATTGAACCTTGGCGCTTCTCGTATAACACTTGAGGATATTCAGGATAGTAGTCATCATACTCCTCTTGGTAACTTGATAAATGTGACATCTTGGGTTCATGGTGGTTGACATCCCATTGTTGGGCATATTTGTGCTCTATGTCTGGATGAGAATATTCTTGATAATTTAATGGTGGAGGTCCTTCATAATGTGGATAATACAAGTGGGTTTCTTCATATTCATAGTTTGCCCTCACATATCCCATTTGTCGCCTGTATTCAGAACATCTTCTTTCTATGTTTCCATATTTTCTCTCGAACATTGGACAATCTTGAACCCAATGATAAAGGCTTCCGCAACACATACATGGATCATTATCCCAGTCGCAATCCATGATAATATCAAAATTCTTGAGATTATACTAAGAGTGCAAAGAAACTACCTGCAAACAATAAGCAAATACCACGCGTAATTTCGAACAATAAAATAATAAACAAACGAAAAACAAGAAAAATAAAATATTTTTGTTTTTTTAGATTTTTAAGAAAAACAAATAATTATTACTAACACTAAGCGCAACGATTCCCCGGCAACGGCGCCATTTTGATCGATGTCGTGTGGTCGGTTAAAAATATATATTAAAGAGTCCTTAATCACCCTTAATAGCAAAGGGTAAGAAGGGTGTCGAATCCACAGGGAATCAAAGAAAAGTGCTAGCAACGATTAATTTAACACTACTAAACATTGAAAAGTAAATTGATTGACGGACTTAATTAAGAACTAATTAAATTAACGAAATAAAGGTTAGATTTTTAACAATATTGAAGAAAAAGCAACCCACTTTAGGATCCAGGTTTGGCAAAGTTACAATTTTTCTTGAATGAAACCTAGTGAGAAGCCATTAATGGTGACTTACACATGATATGATTTAAGTGACAATTATGGATTAAAGTTTAAAGGACCTTATTCACACAATTACCAATTTGAATAATGAAACCCTAATTCTAATAATCAATCACGTAATGATCATAGACAACCAAAGTTAAAGAAGATCAAAATTAGGTTAACGTACAATCAAACCGTTTAACTAATCAAATCATAAATTGAATCCAACAAGAACTTAAAAGGTTCAAGATTTAATCTCAAATCTAGGTTACAAGATAAGAAAAATAAGAACTTGCACAAACCATTCCCCCGAAGTGAATCACAATGGATTTAGCCTTGCATCATCATCGATTCTTCAACACGAGTGTATTTGATCATGTAATTCGGATGAAATTGATGTTCTTGATGTTGGAAGAGCTTGAGAATGATCCAAGATTGCCAATTTTCGTCCAAGATTGCTGTGTGAAAAGTTGTCATTCGTAATAGGGTTTTTCCCCTTTTAAATCCCTTCAAATTAGGTTAAAATCCACCAAAACGCGGAGATCGGCGTCGGTGGCGCCACCAGTGGCGTCGGTGGCGCCCCCAGCGCCATCTAGGCTGAAAGTTACTGACCAACGGTGGCTCTGACGGTGTTTCTGACGGTATCGGCGTCGGTGGCGGTGGTCATGGCGTCGGTGGCGCCACCCCCTGCACAAACTTGATTTTCATGTGTAACTTTCCAAGACCTTTCCGTGGACAGATCATGGGTCCCGTAACTCATTTCCTAGCTCAAGTTATGTCCGTTTTAAAATACTGTTGCTGTACAACTTTGATTTATCCTAGCTTGACTTCTCGAACTCCAATTACCATCCCGTTTCTTCCAATTTCTTCGTATTCTTCACGTTTAACCTACAAATACAAAATAATCCCAAAGTAACTCTATTTCTCATACATTTATACGTAAAACACGGAAATAAAGTCATTAAACGTTGAACTTTCACCACCCGATCAGACAGTAACCCGTCATTGATTCTTCAACCATTTAATAAAAAATATTAGCAATGACCTATATATAGATTAGAAGTTTAAATTGTCAAGAACAAATCAAAATGATTAGAATCCAACTTTTAGGTGGATCTTTTGCGTGTAAGTAACTATCATATTTGTTTAATCAGTTAAAAGTTAAATATAATAAATTTACATGAGAAAAATATAATTTAATTTTCCACAAAAAGCAGGACAAGACACTAGTAGTAAGGGAGGAGTGACTATTATCTTGAACTACTCTTAATTATTCTTAATTATTCTGGAATTCATTAATCACATACTATCACATCACAAGTACCCTGAACTATCTTGAAACATACAAAAAGCTAATTTACATGAGAAAAATATAATTTAATTTTCCACAAAAAGCAGGACAAGACACTAGTAGTAAGGGAGGAGTGACTATTATCTTGAACTACTCTTAATTATTCTTAATTATTCTGGAATTCATTAATCACATACTATCACATCACAAGTACCCTGAACTACCCTGAAACATACAAAAAGCTGAAAATGCAACTCTAGACTACACTGGAACTTTTATTTTCACATTTAAATAATTTAAAAAGAAAATAAATTTTTACTAAAAATTAAAAGTTACATAATTAAAAATAAAAATTACATAATTAAAAATAAAAATTACATAATTAAAAATTAAATATTACATAAAATATTAAAATTAACATATTCCTCTTCCGAAGCGAAGTACGCTAGATCTAAACTTGAAAGATGTTCGACAAGATCATATCGAAGTTGGAAATGTGTAATTGTCGTGTTTGTGTAATTGTTGTGTTTGTATGATTTTGTTTGAGTTTGTGTAAATAATAGTGTGCATGTGTGTGAGTATTTATAAGGAATTTTTTTTAACCCCCAATGGTCTCTTTAAACGGCATTATAGCCGTTGGGGCTCGGCTACATCTCGGCAACCAATACCCGTGAGCAACTACCCGCAAGGGTGGCGGCGGTGTACCCGAGCTGGTACCCGATGGCGGCCCCTCCTCCCTAAGAGCATTCACATCCCGTTCCTTATCTTTATCTATATAATTACACTAAAAATCACTACTTTTTCTCTCTTCTTTCAATCAAATAATATATTTTTATACATTTTTCATTATCTTTTCTCTCTCCTTCACTCACAACCACTTTCAAAAATATTAAAAAATTTATAAGGGTTGAACAGTGAATTCTTAAATTTATTTACAGATAAACAGTAACATTTTCTCTCTCCTCCACTCACAACCACTCAAAACTATCTCATATAATTTAAGGACTCACACTCACATAATTATAAGGCATGGGTTGTGAATGCTGTAAGTAAAATAATATCATGTGGTGTCTTAGTGGTCGCTTTGAAACAAGAGGGTGTCTGAAAAGGCATGGGCAATCATAGTCAAAGGAGGAAGATGGGAATTTAGTAAAAAACGTATTCTATAATTTAATTCTTCATATCAAAGAAGCAACTAACTAATTATGATGTATGATGTGATATGGTATCATACTAATAACCACGATCCAACAAACACTTAGGGTCATTCGGAACCTAAAAGAGGTAATTAATGGGTGTGTGCAACGCACCAGATCGGCGTGATCGAGCAAATCCTCACCACTCCGGTATGAGATTATCACCACAAACTAATTGTATAGGAAGGGGTCCATCCTATGACATCTCATATAAATGACACACCACCTAATAACAAACAAGGTTATTGTTCGCATTTGATCTCTCACTAGTATGCTACTCTCTCCCTCTCTCACACACTATTACACACTAATGTTTTATGAAATTCCGTAAATAAATAGTCGAGACGTGATTATATTTATCTGTTTTGCAATATAAATTTTATGTGACAACGATTCGTGAGTTAACACGACACTAATGCGAGTTATAATACTAGTTAAATACAACCAGAAGTAGATAGTTAACAGATGAGTAATAAAATAATTGATATGCATAGATGGGTTAATATTGAAAAGAATAAATAAATATACACGACATTAGTTATAAAAGAACAAAAAGGAAAAAAGTAATAAAAACAAGAGCAGGAAGAGCCCATTATGTCCCTGCAACACTGCTTTTATATATTACATCTACCCTTCTCTGGAGCCATTGATTATGTCCTTCTCATACTTAATTTTTACAAGCAAATTGAGGTCCATATATTTATTTCTTGAAATTAACAATCAAAACTATGTCATGACACAAATATTATATAAAATTTTGGATGAAATTTTTTATACAAGTATATTATAAACAACATAAAAGGGTCATCTTTATTAAAACGTATTAAATTTGACATGTACTTATTACAGGTGTATAGCATACTAAAATTTAAATCTTTAAATGTATGAAGATTGAATTTAATTTTACTATTTTATGGGATGATTGACCTGAATATTGTTTAACTTCTTTAATGAGCTTGCACATCCATTAAATTACTCCTAAAAAATAATTTATTTCTAATAACACATAAACCTTCAATTATTCGAAGGAGGCAATAAAATAACGCTTTGATGTCATTGATCTTACGTAATTGACTTAGGCACTAATTCATTTGAAACTAAAATATTCTTAAACTTTACACATTATAATTATGTATATCCATATTTTAATAATATAAATGTTAATAATTAGAAGAAAAAAAACAGTTTTTGATTTTAATAATAATAGTTTTGTTTTTCTATAACAATTCAAAAACAAGAAATACAGAAGTGCAAACGTATGATCATTACCTTTCATTCAAATTACTAGGTAAAATTTTCATTTTCAATAAATTTAAAGATAGTTATTTTAATATGCTACATTTTAGTAACAACGCAAAATGTTTAACAATGTTTTGGTACAACAGTTGAATCGGTTTGACCGTTCAGACCGGATATGAGAAACGGATAAAATTATAATTATTTTAATCAATATATCTAAAAAATACTGAAAATTTTATAAGTGTATTTAAATAACCAGTTGATCCAACCGTCAATTCAATGCCAAACCGAATTAAAGCACCGAACCGAACGGCATTGGGGTTCGATTCCCAGTTCGACCTGCTGGTCCGGTCCGGTTAAAAACAATGGGTTTAACACAATAATTTTCTCAAGGTCGGTGACCTTAGACATTAATTTTAACTTTACACCCTTACAAAATTATCAACTCCCAAAATTTTCTCTAGTTTCAAGTTTACCCCTTTTACTAATTTGATATTTCTTTAATAATTGTCGTTCGTTAACTTTTTGTTAAAAAATTTGTGTCTCCGTTTACTTTTTTTTAAGTTTGATATATATTTTTGTTTAAATGGAGTTGTAATCAAAATAGATTATTTTTTAGGTATCATATATGATATTCACTTACCGTAACATGCTGATACTGTGAAAAATAAAATCGGTACCAATCGAAGAACACCTGGACTTTTATATGATCGTTTCTATCTATGTGTTTTTCTTCAGATGCAATAAGCCGTAACTTTATATATTTTATTTTATGTACTTAAGCACGTTCATGTTACCAATGTAAAGCACGTAAGGAAGTTTGTAAAGAGGCCACATCACGCGAGCTTAATTTGTAGTTTAAATTAGAACCTAATAATTGAAACGAAGGTTGTACAAAATTTAGATTTGACTTTTTTATATTTCAACTTTAGTTCTACAAAACTGGAAACTTAAATTTCAATAATTTGTTATATATACAGTTATAAGGAACAGTAAACTTTGAGTCACTCTATTGAGTTTTAACTCGTTTTCCAACCATAATATAGTTGGAAAAGTATGAGAATATAGTGGTTAACAAAAACAAACTTATGCATTCATATAATTAAAATTCATGTAGGGTAAATGTATTTCTTTTCTTTTCTTTCAGTGGAGAAAAAGGCTTGAGTTTGATGGTTTCATCACATATCAAATGGCTTTAGAAAATCGAAATTTATTGTTGGATTTGAAAAGCTCGGAACTTAGCTTTATTCGGGAGAGATTTTCGCTCTCTTCTAAAACCAAGGTTATTTTAACTTTTTCTTTTAATTGGATTAAATTGGTGTTGCTCTCATTCTGTATAGCTTGTTTGTTTCTATAGTCGTGCTAGTTTTATAATTACATATTGATTAAAAAAGATAGTATTAATAGTAATATATACGGCTGCAAACGAAACGAACAAACACGATTAAAGTATATTAAGAAATTAACTTGTTTATGAACTGTTCACGGACAATCATCAAATGTGATTTCTTGTTGGTGTTTGTTCATTAAGAAAATAAACATGTTCATAAACACTCAACGAATATAAACGAATACAAACAAAGCAAAAACAAACGAACACAGATAAATGTTTATCAACATAAAGGAAGGGTTCTTGAACATAAACAAGTACAATCGATCATATATTAATTTTAGAATAAAATATGCATTTGTGTTACAAATAATACGCATAATCCACTAAAGATAAATAAGTAATTAATAGTTAGCGTAACTATCACAATTAAAACATTTAAATGAACCGAACACAATAAAAAATAAACAAACACATTATCGAACGTTCACTGGCTTAAATGAATGAAAGGGGCATCTGTTTATGTCCGTTCTTTTAACTAAATGATATAAATTATCTAGCTTGTTTATGTTCGTTTGTTTGTTAAATGAATGAAAATAAATGAACACACTGCCAAATAGTTCATAAATTATTCGTTGAACGTACGGTTTGCCTTACAGTTCTATTAATATTTGTTTCAAAAAGGAAAAACGTATGAAAAAAAAGTTAGAAAATGAGTGTTTTCACAAATACGAGAAAGGACTTTGGAATTGGGTAAAGATGTTGGAAGTTGGGTAGGAAGAAAACACAGAAACAAACACACACTTGTGAAACCTTTTCCTTTTACCTTTCTTTGTTTGGTCAAAGACACAAGACATTATTTATGTGATTTCTTTGTTTCAAATATCATGTGTTGGAATTTGGATGTCGATTATAAACTCTTTTTCGAGAAAAAGAAAATATTTGACAGTGATGATTCAGTGTGGCCCATATGTTTTGTATTGCATCATCGATGTTAATTGGACGTCATATAAGTTCGACATTTTGCAAATCAAACTCATTGAATCAATTCAAACTACTAGAAAATTTGATTTTCGCCAAAGCCCGTATCTATCCTAATTATTGACCGATACATATGATGGAAGATACGATAAAAGCTTGCGTGTTATATTATGATGGGATCAAAAAATCCAAAAAGTAAATTATAATAAAATGGAATTACATTACGACAAGTACATACCTCTATAGATCCACAAATCGGGTAATGGATCAAACCCGGAATCGAGTATAGGCAGACCGGTTTTTTTACCCAAGTACACCAGAAACCGGGTGGGAACCGAACCTGGGTATGGGTACCCTTATACCCTACCCGGTACAGTCGGTTAAGGTAGGATAGGGTATGGAACCAGGTACAACCGGGTATTATTATTTTTATTTTTATTTTTAAAACGTTTGGCAACGACTATAAATTTAAAATTGGTAACGATTATAAGTTCGATCGTTGTGTCTTTTCTCCATTATCAATAGAACTAGATAACTTCCAAAATATCACACTCCAATCTTCAACTTCTTTTTCCAACAATCAAACATTCAATGTTCGAAAAAATTCCAAGCTTCTAGTCCGAGGAAGAGGTATACGGGTTGGCCACTCCTATGGTCAAAGCTCAAAATCATCTTCAAGGTTCGATTTGTCTTGTATACGATCTATAGGATCCAAGTGATCCTTGAGGCATATGCACATCTTCATCGACTCCAGAGAAAGTCTTGTTCTTCTTAACGATAACACCTACCATTAAGAGAAAAGTAGATTACAAAGCTACCGTAAAACCTTGAATGGTTAGTAAATCACGAGCCATGGCGGAAAGAAGCAAATTTTTCTTTATTTGCTTTCAACCAAAGCCAAAAATTCAAAACTCTCACATTCCTCAATATTCATTGTGGATATAAAATCTCTTCCACAAAACCTACGAAGCTTGATTGTCGGGGTGCTACCCCTTTGTCATTTAGCCGTCATATCTGGAACAACATTCAACATAGTCTTAGGGTCCCTTAATGAGCAACGTCTACTTGACCCTTCATCGGTGATGGGTAGGCGGTGTTGGGTTCGTATTTTATTAAATAAAAATTAAAAACTATTTTCATATGGTGGTTAATGGAGAAATATAGAGAAAAGAAAAGGGACCTCCATATGGTATTCATCAACCTAAAAAAGGCATATGACAGTGTTCCGCAACAACTAATCTAGGAAAGTCTACGAATTAGAAGGGTACCAGAGAGGTATCTCAAAATAATTAAGGATATGTATGACGGGGCAAAAACGTGTGTGCGAGCACCGGTAGGAGACACAGACTCCTTCGCAGTGGAAGTGGGACTCCACCAAGGATCTACATTGAGCCCATTTCTCTTCACAGTAGTGTTGGATGAGATGACCAAATCTATACAACAGTCAGTCCCGTGGTGCATGCTTTTTGCGGATGATATTGTCTTAATATCAGAATCTAAAATGATACTTAACGACAAGCTGGAGCAGTGGAGAGCAGCACTAGAGCGCAGAGGATTAAGGATGAGTCGCTCTAAGACGGAATACATGCATTGCAACTTTGGTGGCGAGGCGGAAGAGGATACCCAAGTCAGTATCCAGGGTATGCCGGTCCCATGAACGTCTAGGTTCAAATACCTGGGCTCGTACCTGCAGGAGGACGGAGAGATACACAGCGATGTAGCGCACCGCGTTCAAGCAGGATGGTGCAAGTGGAGAGCAACATCAGGGATTCTATGTGATAAGAGGTTTCCACCGAAACTAAAGGGAAAACTATACAGAGTGGCGGTACGCCCAGCTATGCTATATGGAACAGACTGCTGGGCCATAAAGAAATCGCATGAGAAAGAAATAGAGGTTGCAGAAATGCGAATGCTGAGGTGGATGTGTGGAAAAATGAAAATGGATCGGATAAGAAACGAAGTGTTTCGACAGAAGTTAGAAGTGGCTTCTATTGGAGATAAAATACGAGAGGGAAGATTAAGATGGTTTGGGCATGTCAAGAGAAGACCAATGGCAGCACCGGTTAGAGCAGTCGAGAACATCATCCTAGAGGGTAGGAAGAGTAGAGGAAGACCTAAGTTAACTTGGGAAGAGATAATTAGGAGAGATATGGTAAACTTGCACCTCTCTGAGCACATGATCGAGGATAGGAGTGAGTGGAGGCGTAGAATTAAAATTAAGGACTTTTAGTGGGTTCTGTAACTAGGAATGGACTTTTGATTGCGTGTTGCGGGGCCTGATGTATATGTAGTACGCTTCTGTCCTTTTTAGATGAATCTTGCTGCTTCTATGATGTATGCTTGTTCACTTTTTATTTTCTTTTGATGATATTTTACTATATGTGGTATGTTGTGTACTGTATCATTTATCTTATCTTTGTTTATATGATGATTTGCTAACGTTATGGCCTTTGCTATTGAGTCGGGGGTCTCTTTGGAAGCGGTCTCTCTACCTATCTGGGTAGAGGAAAGACTTGCTTACACCTACCCCTCCCAGACCCTGCTCTTGAGCGGGATATATTGGGTTTGTTTGTTTGTTTGTTTGTTTGTTTTGTTTCATATGGTGCTTAAAGTATCTTTTTAATCAGTTAAAAATTTTAGGTCTTCTTCATGCAAATCCGAATTATTATTTATATATTAACATTCAATCCCCGTAATATTTTAAAATGTGTTTAAAGCAGCAACACAAGTAAAAATAGATGGGAGTTCTAGAAAATATTTTTAAAATTTTTCTCACTAGTGGTATAATTTATTTAAACATCATATTGTGATCTTGATAAGTTTTAAATTTAAAGTCATAAAATATAATTCTAAAAGAACAAAAGTACTAGTGGGACAATAAACACCCGATTTTGTGGTCAAGTTTTGGAACACATTACTCTATAATTACTCTATAATTAAAAGACAATGGGAATGAATAGTAATGTGCCACTGTTGATACGTGTTGTACTGTTGTTGATGCGTGAGAGTATAGACCGTTCTCAGTTGAGACACGTATACAACTGTATCGTTACACACTCACACATAATAGAGAGAAACAGTGCCGAGAGAAAGAGGGGGAGGGGGTAGAACCGCCGTTTCTCTAACGGGGACAGTGACTATTAGGCAACAATGTTGAGAGAAACGGGTCATTTTCAGGGTTTTAGTGGAGAATGGAGGGGCCCTGTATGGGTAGTAATGGCGGTGGTTGGCGATGGAGGCAGACACTGTGGCGGCTTTGGCTGTCGTTACCGCAGACACAGAGAGTTGATGAAGGTTTAATCCATAGAACCTTAATTTCATTATCTACATGTCAATTTTGGGTTTGGATGCAAGTCGTCACTAATAGGTAAGGTAAAATCTGTTTGTTAATCTTCAAATTCATCTCAAATCAAAGTTGGCTGTTTAAATTGATTCCATTTACTTGATGAACTCTAATTAGATATTGCTCATAAAAAGTCAACCATAGATATTAAAGGACATGAATTGGAGGCAGAATCATCTTCTTTGCATGTTTGTAACGGTGAGGTAATCTCATTTCAAACATGAAAGCTTTTGATATCGTCGAACGTGTTTGCGGAATCAAACGATCAACAATTAGGTTTGATTTATACCTCCTGTCTTTATCAATTATGTGTTTTGTGTATTAAAATTCTTGAATTTCTTGATCTTTTCTAGGTCGTGTTGGACAAATTCGGGTTAACATTGGAAGGGGGATTTTTTGGTGGTTATGGCCGGTGCCAGAGGTCTACTTTGTTTGATTATAACTGACAAGGTATCTGTATAATGTTATACTTTTGTCGAATTATAGGATATTAGGATTACTCTATCAACTCAGAATCTTTGGTAACCTAATTGGAAGAAGTACATGCAAGATTACTGAAATAAGTTGTATGATTTTTTTATTGAATTCCTTTGTAAGCTAATGCACTAAGTTTATTTTCGGGTAAGCTCTTGATTTCATTTTTGTTTCATTAATTCTGCATATTTAGTTATGCAAATTTCCTAAGATTATTGTGTATATGGGTGTCTGCTTCTTGGATTCATCTATCTAGGTATTTTAATATCGCTAAAATTGTAAAATAAATAACTTGAATAAGAAAATCAAGCTTTTGTACTGATGAGCAACATAATTTTGAATTATCCTCTTATGTTGGAGTTTTGAGTTTTGATGTGAAAGAGTATGTGATTGACTTTGGGAATCTAGATTGGGATTAATTGAGTTTAATCTTCTTTTACTTATGTACATGCGCAATAAATAAATCAATTAGAATCACCATTTTTCAAAGACTCAAATTTGTATTAGTTAATTTGAAAAGGTTTTTTTAACCAAAACTTCGATTTGACGAGATTCGCATGGATTGACCCATTGCAACATTCCAAGCAAGAAAAGGTAAGCATGCCAAGGTCAAGGTTAAAGCCTGTTCGAATTTGCATGGAATTATCCCTATGGAATCTACACAAGTCGGTCATTATGGAATATTAGACAATTAGGTCTTTGGCTTTGTAACTTTGTTGTTCATTTTCACTTAAGTCGTGACAATTTATTTTGGTTTTCATCATCTCAGCTTATTGATGAAATAATTAATATTTCAGTGACAAATGACCATCTAAAGAAACAAATATGGATGTGGATAGAGCTTCAGTTGATCCGGGTAAAAAAATACCTGATGTGATAGTACAGAATGCCTTTGGGGTTGAGAATGTGTTCCAGTGTTTAGAGATAATCCTATTCAAATGCCTTTGGGGTTGAGAATATGTTCCAGTGTTTAGAGATAATCCTATTCAGTGTCTAGAATCACCATTTTTCAAAGACTCAAATTTGTATTAGTTAATTTGAAAAGGTTTTTTTAACCAAAACTTCGATTTGACGAGATTCGCATGGATTGACCCATTGCAACATTCCAAGCAACAAAAGGTAAGCATGCCAAGGTCAAGGTTAAAGCCTGTTCGAATTTGCATGGAATTATCCCTATGGAATCTACACAAGTCGGTCATTATGGAATATTAGACAATTAGGTCTTTGGCTTTGTAACTTTGTTGTTCATTTTCACTTAAGTCGTGACAATTTATTTTGGTTTTCATCATCTCAGCTTATTGATGAAATAATTAATATTTCAGTGACAAATGACCATCTAAAGAAACAAATATGGATGTGGATAGAGCTTCAGTTGATCCGGGTAAAAAAATACCTGATGTGATAGTACAGAATGCCTTTGGGGTTGAGAATGTGTTCCAGTGTTTAGAGATAATCCTATTCAAATGTAAACCGGTTTGAAGGTTAGTTAAACACGTTCTATACTACTATATTAAAGCATTAACTAGATTGCAAGAAGCTTTTATGGTTGTCTCAAAAATTTATTAGTCGTGGGTCCTTTTGTAGGTGGGAATGTCATTTTCTTTATATTTTATATGCTTGTAATGGTTGATTAGACTAATTTGTTTTTGATTTTTGGTAGAACTACTTTAGTATCTAAACTTCATGGTTGTTATTTTGAAAATGGAATAGAGTTGTTGGTTTCAACAATAGTGTGGCCATCGATTTCTAGGGTATCGGTGCGACGGTGGTTGTCCTTGGAAGAGTCATTGGAATTTCATATCCGGCCTCCGTATGAGCTGTTGCAGGGAACCCTATCTGATGAACATTCAATTAAATATGAAGGGGAGCGGCTTCCTACGCCTATTATGTCATATCTTAATGGTAATGGGAAGAAAAAGGTTAATGTGGCTACCTATGATGCTACAATTCAGGTATTACATATCGAATTTTTTAGAATAGAAATGGGTTTGAAATTGCGAGCACATTTAGATTTTTTGGGAAAGATTTTGCTTGGTTTTGAACTGATATTGGGATAACAAAGATGGTTTATTTGATAGCTTTTAGGTCTTCATTTTTCTTAGTTAATTGCCTGATTGGAGCATGCTTCTCACTGCATTGAACTTATTTTGCATCATAGGTTGAATTTGACTTACAAATGCAAAAGAATTATGGGTTTAGATTGTCCCCAATTCCTGTTTCGTTGAATGAAAAAATGTTACTAACAGTAAGAAAATGGTTCCCCTTTAATAAGTTTTAATATAAAAAAGGCAAAATTGATTATGAGTGATGAAACTATCATCTTCCTTAAATTGATAAATTCCTTCTTAACATTTGTGGTTGAGTGATTTTGCAGGAATATGCAATTTAAAGTTCTACATAAAAACATTTAAATTTCTATGTAGATCACTATAGTGTTTGGTGTTGTTTAGTTCAATCCCATAAGATACAAGTTGCAACATGTTACAAGTTACATTTTTAACGCCTTACACATTTGGAACATAAATATGTGGTTTATTTGTTATTTGTAGTAATAGTTGTTGCAACATGTTTTCTTTTTGGTTGGTATCTTTGGGCCTTACATTGAATTTACAATCGTTATGACGTGTTTTGGTATCAACATTTTGAAATTTGAGATTGTGGAATTTCCCGCACAATGCGCGGAAGGTCAAACCTAGTTAAGAAAATTGATGAGATAATACCCTCGCAACCGACATCTTGAAACAGTATGGCTTAACCTGTTTTCGAAAGACTATTATGAAACAAATTTAAAATATCTTTTTTATTTTAAAGCATATTTAAACATATGACAAGTCAAGTTTCATTGGGTACCACATCCTAGTTAGGACCTTAAACATAGGGAGCGTTTGGTTGGAAAGAATGGAATGAAATGGAATGGAATTGAGAAACTAGTATAATTTTCAAGTAAAATTATGTTTGAGTGAGTAATGAAATGCAAAACCCAAGTGAATGTTTCACCTCAAATTCTCTTGTTGTGGGATTTCAAATTCCCTCTCTAGATGGAAGGATTTTGAATCCCACGTCCAAGGGAATTTGAGGTGGAACATTCTCTTGGATTTTATATTTCATTACCTACTCAAACATAATTTTACTTAAAAATTATACTAGTTTCTCAATTCCATTCCATTTCATTCCATTCCTTCCAACCAAACGCTTCCATAGAGAATTTGTATCCTTGCATATTAGTTAATATTCTTAATTTACTTTTCTATTTTTTTAAAAAAAATCTTATAACATATATTTAAAAGCGGTCAGAAATTTCTCAGCGAAACCACAAATAACCCATTCGCACCACTAAAATAATAATATGTGTAGCACAACGACTATGAAAAAATCACCACTACAAATTGGTTTATATTTTAATTTTAGTTTTTCAACGACGATTGTATTGTTTAAGGCATTATCCTATGCCATTGAAAATATATTATTTTATAAATGAAAAACTCTTATTACATTTTCTAAAAATTTAAATAAATATTCTCTGGTATATGAATACGGAAAAAGATCAAATGCAATTATGTGTTTCATCATTTTTCACGAACTAAGATCTACCCAATAAGCGGTTGTACAAAGATACAATTCCGATAAACCGTGTGTCGCCAACCAAATATCACTAGTTAAGTTAACACCATTATTTAAAATTTTAAAATATCCAATTAAATCATTTTTTACATTTTGCCATAATTTTAAACAAAAACGTCTAAGTGTGGAACGACTTACATGCTTGTAATGATGTTGGGGCATCTCTCGAATCATATTAGTCAACCGATTATAGTCAAAGTGGCTGAATGGCAAAGCTTCTTGAATCACAAACTTTGTTATCCTATTGCGAACACTCGCTATGTCGTAAGTGAATATTTCACCATCACCACTCAATTCGGTTTGTTCGGTATCCGTGGTTTGTTTCAACACTTTGCAAATTTTTTTCGTGATGTGTTTCTTTAAAGTGAAAGTTTGAACATTTTCACAATAATGTCGCACACTACTTACAACGAGGTTTTTGAGACACGTCACTCATTTCCACCAAATTCGAATTGCACTAAATTTTTGGGTTCTTATTATGCAGGATAACCTGAACCACGGTTAAGGCAAAGGAATAACCATGAGTAATTGATGACTGTGAGATTGTCATAACTTAGTTGGTAAATACTAAAAAGAGTAAAACGAGAGAAGTAATTGAAAAGCAAGAGCGTTTTGGTGATTTTTACGTTTTTTGCTTTTGCGTTTTGGAGTGGTGTGATCAACTAAATCATTAAATATTTATTTATACTCAATTAGGGGGGAAATGGTGACTTTTGGCAAAAAAAAAGGGTAAAAACGGCTATATAGCCGTTAGCCAACGTTTAAAATCGAAAATTGGGTTTTAACTGTACGAACTAGGTAGTATCAGGTCCGGGTACTCAAGGGAACACAAGAACCGGGAAGGAACTAGCGGGTAGATATGGGTGGGGCCTAGGTAGGTACCCCCAAGGTAGGAACCGGAACCGGTTACCCTGTAGAAACCGCCGGTTGGGGTCCATACCCGGTTCTTTTTACATATCTACATACCTCTAAGGAGTTCTAGGCCACCAAGTGTAGACCAAAACAAATTTAGAAAAGCTACCTATAAAAGTGGCCCATATGCGGCCCTAATATCATTCTACATCTAGTCATCTAGCGATGATACCATAAGAATGTAACCAATAGAAAGCAATCAAAGCCCAAAAACAACATAAAGACCATAACACAAAAACCCATAAAACCCATCGAAGAGAGGGCCCAATAGATCATCATGAAGAGAAGATATACACTTGGTCCAAAAAGGAGCAAATTGGGGGTGTCGGCTGTAAATTAAAGCCTATAAACAATGGCACCTAATAACATATAATAAGCCTTTATAATGTAAAACCCAAGCAGAAACAATGAGATAGATGTCTTTGACTTCACAAACACACCACCCTGCAATCCGATAGGGGTGGACTAACATAGTAACATGTACTCTAGATAATTGTGTCGAAATGTAATATACCTCAAAAAGGGTAGATACAAAGAATTATAGATATCCAATTAGGTTACAAGATCCCCATGTTTAGCTATACTTTGGATTAAAGTTTCAGATTTCTAGTTTTATGGGAGTAATCTGTTGTTACCCATTATATATTTTGAAAATTTAGGTTGATCACGAAATATGGTTTTTGGAAACGACAAACTAGATTGGTCGGGTTGGATCACACTGACCCAAAACAGTTAGGTTTGGGCAGTCGAAGTGACTTTTTGTAATACTTATTTTCGAAAAAACATTAGTTTGTATTAAGCCTTTTTAAAATGATAAAATGGTTCACTAATATGATAACTACATATAAACTTATATTTCAAAAATTAAAAGTTCAATGTTTAGTTAGATGCCACAACAAGTTTAAAGTTTGAAACCGTTGATTGAACTGTTGTGTTATACTGTCGAAATCATACCATCATTATCAAAGTGAATCGCTCTGGTGTAAGATTTTTCATGTTAACCCGTACACATCACATTGAAGATTGTATTACCTATTGTGCTAACTAATTTTCTGTGAATTTATGATTTTGTAATATAATGTATTGGTGATTACACCTTACAGGTATAATGTGAGTTTAAATGTTTACAAGTGAAATGATACGTGGTATTTAGAAGTAAAGAGATTGTTGTTAAACTAACAATTTTTTTGTGAACTCTCAAATTAACATCTATAGATTGTTTTAAATGGATCTCACATGAGTAAAGAGATTGTTGTTAAACTAACAATTTTTTTGTGAACTCTCAAATTAACATCTATAGATTGTTTTAAATGGATCACATGATATGGAAGGTGAATGTCCATGTTTTGGTTTGAACTTTAAAACCATAAAATTGTCCAAATTGGACTGAGTCACTAATTAATATAAATTCTGGGTCATTTTCCAAAACGTCAATATAAAATCAGTTTGATTTCACAGTCGGTTTTTTCCTTTGATTTTAGGTCGGTTGGTTCCAAAAACGTCAAAACGTAGCGAACTGTTTGGTTTATGGTTTATACCAGAAACCACTCGTATAAAACTGGACCAATGTTTTTAAAACCAGACCGGACAGTGAACCTGACGTCTACCGGTCCGTTTGTCGGACCGGTTCAACCGGTCGGACCGTATATAAGAACCGGATAAAATTATAATTATTTTTTATAAATATATGTAAAAGTTACTAAAAAATAAAAATATATATATATAAAAAAAACCAGTTTAACCGGTCCGGTTCCCGGTCCGGCGGCCGGTTCGACCGGTTCAACCGGTCTGACCGCTAGTTCAACGTTATTACGATTTTAAGCACCGAACCGGACCGGATTGGAGTCCGGTTCCCGGTCCAACCGGTCGGACCGGCCGGTCCGGTTTGAATTTCAAAACCATGAACTGGACTGAACCAGTAATTAATATAAATTTGTTTTTTATTTTGTATATATTAGTATGATTAATCATTTATGTTTCATATTTAATCATAACAAGCAGTTTTTACCTTTAAAACGCATATACCGTTGATATATTAAAAACATGGTTTTTTTTATGTTATTTCAACTCATTATTTATTATTTGTCAGATCATTATGTAATATCAAGTTATTATGTAATATCAAGTCATTGTGTAATATTTCCTAGATCATTGTGTTTAAAGATAATCATTGTGTTTTCTTTTGTGTGCTTTTTAAAATTATAATTTTCAAATAACACAATGTTAATAATATTATGTGACGCCCTAAACCCGGCAGGGCATCTGAGGCACGTCACGCAGTTAGATTAATATTTTAAACATAAATCAGAGCTTTCTACTTACAGCGGAAGACTTAAACAACATTGTATATTAACTCAACTTTTTAAAACATTTTACATATAATTGTATTTAGTTATACATTGCCCTATTTACAGTACTTGCTTTCCTCTATTATTAGAGGATCCTTCCTTACCTAGCACACACAACATACTCAAAACATCAGATAAACTGGTGAGTTCTACATTTTTATTAAAACATTAACAGCACCTTTACACACACAAGAGTTATATTTATATTGGCAATATTGTAATTTCAACTTTTATCATTACTTTGTTCCACCGGACCTGTCCCACCGAACGTCGGTTGCCCCCATCTAGCAACTACCAGTTCCCTACATCCAGAAACGTCGGTTGCCCATATCCAGCAACTACCAGTTTCCTACATCCAGAAACGTCGGTTGCCCACATCCAGCAACTACCAGTTTCCTACATCCAGAAACGTCGGTTGCCCATATCCAGCAACTACCAGTTTCCCATACCCAGAAACGTCGGTTGCCCACATCCAGCAACTACCAGTTTCCCATACCCAGAAACTATCAGTTTCCCACATCCAGAAACTGAAGTTACTATCCCTCATCCAGTAGGATGCCAATTAATCATCTAGGGTCGTCACCACAAGATGTTCACAAAGTTGAGTGATCGTCATCACTCCTATCAAACTGTACAGTTTATACCCCAGGCATCTTACCCTAACTGGCCTGTTGAGATTTAAATCACTTTACCATTTCAAAAACATTTCTTTTACTTATTGCCAATATTATCACATTCATTCACACCCCACACATTCTTTCTTTTAGTACCAGTTTTATCATATTTTCATTAATCATTACCCCCATCTGACCCATTGGAATCATTACCATCATGTAATGATTAACAATGTTCAGATGACCATCTTTTACACTCTACCTGACCCACTGAAATCATTACCATCACGTAATGATTAACAATGTTCAGGCAATCATTCATTACCCCCACTTTTCCCCCTAACAGCTTTACAAACTGTTAGAAACATATCAACATCGCTATCACATTTCTGGTACTAAAACATTCAATTCATTAATCATTGTATGTGTGCCAGCCCGAATGTTAAAAACCAAACATTTGAAAAGGGCTTAGAACTCACCTTATCAACTTCCTCACCACAGTCTACACAATCCACGTACACAAGGTAACTAATCCTTCCCCTAATCAAGGTATATCTAAAGCAATAAACCTTGATTCAGTAAACTTATTCTTAAACAGGGCCCTCATGCGATTGAACACTTATGCGAATGAGCACCCACACGATTGGACCTATGCGGATGAACCATGCGACTGAACCTTCATCCGTACAACTAGCCACTCATTCGCACGACTGAGTTCTCATTCGTACCCAGTGTTCACTCGTTTTCATTCGGCCTTCTAACCAGGCGACTGGGTTCCCAGTCGTACGACTGAACCTCCATTCGCACTCAGTCGCACGATTAGACTCTCATTCGTACGACTGAGGCATACGATTGAGCCCATTTGTCTGAAACGGATCAGCAGCTGTGTTCTTGACGTTTTTTGATCCAAACTCACTCAAAATTTGAGTTTTAACCATCCAAATTATGTTATATTCAAAACAAATCATATACACATCGTTTACAATGGTTTCGGACCATTATTTCATCAAAACTACACAAAACTTGGATCCGAATTCCTGGATTTTAATTTAGAAATGAACCAGACCAATTCAATGATTTAAAACACGTTGTTGGATCAAATTCAACCATTTACACAGCTTATAACATCCCTAGACTGATCCGTAATATTCAAAACTTACCAAAACGGAGTTTAGCCTAGTCGATTGGCAAGAACAGGGGTGTTTGGGTGTAAAGAGAACAGGGGAATGAAGTAGATGCAGATAGAAATCTGCTTTTCATCTCCTTTCACCGCCTTACTTATTCATATGTGCCACATAACCGCCCTACCCCCAGTCGCACGACTGAACCATTCGTACGACTGAAGCGTACGATTGAAGCTAATACGCCTATTATTCGTACGACTGAGTCTCAATCGCACGTAAGGGGTGCGACTGAAGTTCATTCGCATATGACTCATGCGACTGAACACTTAATCAATCAAATAAACTCAACTTAGTTAATTAATTATAACTATAATATAATTACAAGTCCAGATTTAGAAACCGGATGTTACATATTATTATTTTTACGTTTTCAAAATTTAGTATGTAATACTGATCAAATCATCATGTAGTCCTCGTCAAGCAACTCATTGGGTCTGATGTTAATCATCGAATCTAGTGTTATGCATTATGTCTAATGCTAATCCATGAGTGTAATATTGACCATTCTGTTATTCACTATGTTATTATAAAATGATAATTTTTGAATAATAAAATACTAAAAAAGTAAACTTTCTACATATTCATTTTATTACGTAGTCTTCATCAGATAATTATTTTATTCTTATCAAATCCTAAAATTACAGAATAACCTGATGAATTTACACGATAAGCTAAAAATAGTGAAAAAATTTTGTTTATTATATCAACGGAGATCAATCGTGTTATTAACTCTTACTTTAGCCAATGAAGAAGACTAAAAATAATTAACTCAACATGTTATTTGAATTATGAGCCCTCAACAACCAGAAGATGGACAATTTAAATCATGGATTGCCGATCTTTGGAAAAGGATTTGGGCCTAGTTTGGGTACTTATATTTGATATTAGAGTTAAGAGTAAATTACAAGGATGGTAACTATGATTTGATTAAAATTTTGGATTTAAGTAAAGAGTAAATTACAAGTATCGTACCTATGATATGATTAAAATTTTAGGTTTGGTTCTTAATGTCACACCCCGACCGACGGCGGAATCATCGGAGCGGACGAGGGAATGATTGATTGTTCATAACTCATGATTGTCTAATAGTGTAAATAATATTAAAATCAGATTACAGGATAATATGAATTTAACAGATACAAATGCAACAGTTAAAGTCACAAATAATAATTGTCTTTTGTTTTGACTAAGTCCAGGTCTTATATGATCAAGTAGAAGTCCACTAGCTTGCTTAACCTGAAATCATGTGAGAAAATAAAGTCAGCTAACGAATTAGCTGGTGAGTAATCATAGTTTTGAGTATACATATAGATTGATTGATTGATCCATCGATTGTAATTCAATTCACAAGGTAATATTAAGACTTATATGGCAACCGCGAAGCATATAGATAAACCGACACAATATAAACCCCTTGACTTGACACTTGCATATAATAGACTCCACACAAACACCATAGATTGACTAATTGCCTCTGGCACAATCACCACTCGACTGTTCATATGGGGTGGGTTATCCAAACCAGTAGATCTACATTGTTGCCAGGATTGATTGATTGATTGAATTAGGGTTTTATTGTCGTCCAGTTTAGCATGGTATGTTCACGTAATTGCAAGTAATAACATAACCTGTCTTGAATTGAATTTAGAATGAAACAACAATAGAATATCATGATTGAATATATTGTATCACATGATTTCCCCCAAATAGGAAATGATATAAAAAGGGGATATGAATACTCACCTGATTGATGAGATTAGGATCTGGATGTGATAGTTTAGACACCAACGATTTCCTTATGATTAACCTAAGGATCGGTGTCTCGAATTAGAATAATAATGATTTGAGAATTTGGGAATGTATTAGGATTTCCATTGGGTTTTGAATAGTAGTTTAAATAAACTAATTTTATTTAGTTTGAATGTCCATAACTAAATAAAATAAATTTATTGGATGTGATTTCGTTTAGAATTTAATAAATGTATTTGTATCAATACTCGTAATTGTTTGGTTTATAGTTAAAGTGTGGAAAAACAAATAATTAATTTTATTAATCAATTATATGATAATTAATTAAAACATTTAATTATTTAAATGACTAAAAGAAACGAAAATGAATTTGGAAAGGTTTAAATATAAACTTTTATATTTAATCATAGATATTATTTGAACCCATAGTAATTTAGTGATTTTAACCATTATTTATAGTCTAATTTCATAAAAAAGAATTTAACTAGATTTGTTATTTATTTAAAACAATTTATAAAATAAATAAATAAAATGTCAAAATAAATTTCAGAAAATAATTAATCTGAAAAAAATAAATTTGTTAGTTTTTGAACAAGTAAAACGCTTTATGTTTGATGAAAAGAAATAATAGTCTATAAATATTTAAAATAAGTTATATTGTTTATATGGTTTTATGTTTTATTGTTTATACAATCTAAAGAAAAATTGCAGAAAATGATTTTGATGTTTTAAAAATAAACATGTTTATAAAAATGATTTTTATAATTTTTAATAATTTTTTTGTTATTTTTAAAAGGCTGAAACAAGGCAAAAAAAATGTTTGAGGTTGCCCGGGGTCGAACCCGGGACCTCTTGGTTGGAATGTGATCAGCAAACCGGTGGAACAAAGGCTTATAGCCGCGGGGGTTTTAGGTTCCAATTGGTTTTAAACACAGTTTCAGTTAACCCTCAAACCAAGTGAACCCTAGTTCGAATCCGGGCCAAATTGAACCCCAATTCGATTTTGATAGCATTTGAAGTCATGGGGCTTTTGTTCCCCATGACAAATCGAGTATGTATGTATAATCAATTACCTGAATTGAAACTTAAATCGATAGGAATGGAGTAGAAACAAGCCGCGGCACAGTGGGTGATCGTTTGATGCTCAAATGACGTTTATAATCAAATTAAATTGGTAGGAAGCTTTAGATGTTGATCGAGATCAAGTGCTCCTTATCAATTTCAGTTAAAATCGAGCGGAGATGGGTTTTTAGTAGTGTTGCAGGTCGCGGTTTTAAGAGGTAATCGAACGGGGTGTTTGAGTTTGTTTTGAATGAAAATGAGAATGGGAGTTGTTTAGAAACTGAGTTATGGTGGTTCATATTCGTTTAATTTGATTAAAACAAGGTGTTAGTGCGACATGTGGACTGACAGAAGTCCGACAACGCGTGGCTCGGGTTCTACACCGCATGCGCTCGAATTTTGGAATTGTTTAGTTGGCACGCGTTCGAATCTCCCACGTGAATGTGTCGGGAGTGTTGGTTTTGGTCAAAACCGCGTGATCTCGGCTTTTGAAGCTCGCCGGAGTGTCGCCGGAGGAGTTGCCGGAGAAACAGAGGTGCGACGGGGAGGGGGGCTGGGATTTAAATGATTTTACACATTTGGTCCCTGTGGTTTTGAGTTTATTACTTCAGGCTTGAAACTTTTAAAATTAAGTTTCATAATTTACAAAATACCCCCTGCACTCAATTTATATAATAATTATTCTTTATATATATATATGTATATATATATATATATTTATAACCCATTGTTATTATTATTATTATTTTTAATATTATTATTACCATTAACATTATTATTATTATTATTATTATTATTATTATTATTATTATTGTATTCTTCGGAATCAACATCGAGCAAAATCAGCTTTATTATTAAAAAAAAATACGAAATGTTACAGTCTCCCCTGCTTTAGGAAATTTCGTCCCGAAATTTTAATCACGAGGAGGCTGAAACGAAAAGATGTGGGTACTTGGATTTCATTTGGTCCTCACGTTCCCAGGTGAACTCTGGTCCACGTTTAGACTCCCAACGAACTTTGACAATAGGTATTCGACTGCGTTTGAGTTGTTTGACTTCCCGATCCATAATTTCCACAGGTTTCTCAATAAAGTGCATAGATTCATCAATCTGGACTTCTTCGAGTGGGATGTGGAGATTTTCATCGGCAAGACATTTCTTGAGATTCGAAACGTCGGGTGTATATTGCTAAGTTCTTGGGGTAGTTCAAGCTTGTAAGCTACTTTCCCAATTCGCTCAAACACTTTGAATGAACTCGCGTAACGAGGTGCTAGTTTCCCTTTCTTTCCATAGCGATTCACTCCCTTCCAAGGTGATACCTTAAGAAGTACGAGATCACCGACATTGTATTCCATGGGCTTACGTCTTTTATCAGCATAATGCTTTTGACGATTTCTAGCAGCGACCAAGTTATCACGGATCTTATGAATTTTGTCGGTTGTTTCTTGTATCAATTCCGGACCAGTAATTTGTGATTCACCAACTTCAGACCATACAAGGCCTCAAATGGTGCCATATGGATGCTGGTATGGTAACTGTTATTGTAAGAGTATTCGATCAACGGAAGATGAGAATCCCACGATCCACTGAAATCAATGACACAAGCCCGGAGTATATTCTCGAGGGTTTGTATCGTTCTTTCAGTCTGACCGTCGGTTTGCGGATGATAGGTTGTACTAAGATTCAGTTGAGTTTCGAGAACTGATTGGAGACTTTTCCAGAAATGAGAGATGAAGCGACCATCATGATCAGAGATAGTATCTTTACTTGACAAAAGATTGTTTAGGAAGACTACCATCACGTAATCAGGTTTTGATGATAACTCACAATAAAAGTCGATAAATAAGGAATAAATGGTTCAATGTAGCTAGATCAAATCAAAACATGAGAATAAAGGGAAAGAAATCGTTTTAAGAATTTAAATGCTCCAAACTTGGAATCAAAATCAACCTAAAGCGATCGAGTCTCTTTTCAAGTTCAGAGATCATGCTTTGGCTTGATAGGTCGAAACACTAATATTATTTCACCCTTCAAGTTACTACATGCTTCTCGTCACTTGATTACAGCCATGGTAAGTTGATGATCAAGAAATGAGAATAGTCTTCAAGGTATGGTTTTCACCCCTAACTTGATGGTGTATTCTCAAGGTATGGCCACTAACTTACCAATCAAAAGTTCAATATGAGAATCTTCAGAAATAAGACGAGATAACTCACCATTAAGGTAAGGGAAATCACTCCTATCTTAACGATGAATTTTTACAAAAACAAAATATGATAAGATAGACTTCCTCATCAAAATCCAGAATTCACTCCTACTTTGACGAGGTCGTTTCATTTGAGAAATACAATCCATAAAAATGAAATTATCACCAAGGTATGAAATTTACGTCTATCTTGATGATTGAATTTCATAATAACAAGAAAACAATTGAAGATTGACATTTGTCACCAAAGTACGGGTTTCAATCCTATTTTAGTGATATCATGTCATTTGTGAAATGCAAGTTCCAAAGTGAATAATTGAAGTTAGTCCTCGAGATAAGGAAATCACCCTAATCCAGAGGATAAAATTTCATAAAACACATCATTGAAAAACATTTATTGAAATGAATAAAGATTCATCACCAAAGTAAGGGAATCACCCCTGTTTTGATGAGTTAGAATCATTTAGGAGATATGAGTGTCCTTAGTCATAGGTTGACTTGCAAACTCTTGCATCTCCCGCGGTGCAAACGGTTCAAGGTTCGACTTAACAACGAAAGGAAAAATATCTCAATTAGAAATTTAGAAATTTCCAAATTACATCAATGTAACAAAAGGAAAATCACGATTACAAATCTTGAATTACATCATGAAGACGAAATCAAGGACAAGAATTATTCAACACCACATCATTGGTGGCTTGAGCTTGTTGAGTATTGATGTTGAAAGCACGTCCTTGAGCCGTAGGAATTGGGATGACAAGTTGAGGGCATCGATTGCGAAAATGGTTCGGATCACCACATTGATAGCATGCACGACCCTGGGTATTTGCAGGAAGATGTTGGTGAACTGGTGCATTGGTAGAAGCTTTAGCAGCACTCCTGCACACGTTGAATGTATGACCCAAACGACCACAGTTTGTGCATTGACAACACTGAGTGTTAGCGGGATGATGGTAATTGCAGATGTTACACAGTGGATGGGGTCCGGTGTATGGCTTTCTCATCAGCGATTGGTTGTTTACCGCTTGTTGATGTGTTGGAGGGACTTGAGTATTTGGCACAGCAGGGGTAATCACAGCAAAATTTTGAGTTTGAGCCTTCCTCTTCTTGTTCTTGAAAGGCTCGGCTTGGTCGGGTTTGACGGTTTCGTTAGGGAGTTTATCGGTATTCTTCTTCGATTCTTTCCTGGTTAAGGAACCAGCTTTCACATGATTATCGGTTAACTGTGCAGCCAGCCTAATAGCATCTTCTAGGGTTGAAGGATTCCTTCCTAGCACCGTATCCTGAATCTGCATGGGTAGTCCACCAATGTATTTCTCGATGGCTCGGGAGGTAGGGGTAGCAAGATGCGGTACCAAAAGGCTCAGTTCGTGGAATCGGTTAGTGTATGCTAGGTTCTCGCCACTGTCTTGGGTTAACTCCCAGAACTCAGCTTCCAGTTTCCGGACTT